>CM076903.1:57039792-57612044 GCA_039519145.1 Kokia cookei
TTTGGTGTGTTGGAGTGGATTTGTGCATTTCCAAGTGCATTAGTTGGGGGCTGTGTGTCTGTATGCAAGTATTTGCTACTTCTATTTTTTCTTTCTCAAACTATACACAACCAATAACCATGACACATGTAAACATGGAATTATCTGGACTTTTGTTATTGTTTCACTGTACATCAAGAAATAATCTGTTTGCATTGAACTGTACAACTTTCTACTAGAATAGGAGAAAGGACTGCAGATAACAGTATATGGTATTTATCATACTTTTCCTTGCAGGGAGCTTGGGTAAGATAACTTTTCCTGACTTTATCCCAATTTTAATGAGCTAGTGTGAAATTTATTTATTTATTTTTAGCGAATGCATTTTCTTCCTGACTCATCTTTACTAAGTGAGTTCAATAGAGTTGTTTCCCTCTTCGCCTCCTTTTCTGCTGGTCCTCTCTCCAAGCACAAAATATGTAGTTACAATGGCCAGCTTTTCTTGACTCTGCTTTATTTACTCATTTATGAAGTTTTCATCTCTTTATCATGCGTTTATGTTAATTTTATCTATTTTTTATATTATCAGGGAATGGTTCTATTTCTTTAAATTAAATAAAATTTTCATTCTGATCTTTTCTACCTTTATTTTTTTTCATCATTGAATAAGTTCCTTTCAGCTTTTCATCCTTTGAGCAGTCACTTCAAAGCAGCTTTACGCAGAGTTGGTGATCTTAATGCTTCAGTTCCTGTTTCTGTTATTGCTATATGTGACGGAAAACCTAATAATCTGTGCAAAATAATTAATCCTACTGTGGAGTCTCATCCTCTCTTGGTCTTATCATATATTATAAGAGCTGCTGCAGGATTACCAGAGTTGGTTGTTAGTGCTGAGGGACAACTTTCGATTTGGAGGAAGGATCCTTATCCTCCTAATGTCATAGAATCATCAATATCTCAACAGTCTGATGTTGCTGAAAGCATAACAACTATGGCCATATACATACCATGTTCACCTGAAAAGGCTGTTGAACCGGTGATTCTTAATATTTCATCAACAGGTTATTATCTTGATGTTATTGCACAAATACTCGGATTATCAGATGCCAACAAGGTTTTGATCTCGAGGTATGTTGAAAACTGTTATATGACTGATGATGCCTGAAATAGCAATCCTATGTGTGAAGTATGGTCCTTAAGATTGTCTATCCTCCGTAAGGAACTAACTGTCATTATTTCTCAACAGGACTATCGGTAAAGCTTCATCTGAAACAAGATTTTACTTTGCTGCTCCCAAGTCATATCCTTTAGATATGTCATCTGATCTTTTAAATGCTAAAGTTGTTCCGTTTGGAGGACCTTTGAATGCAAGGGCCAGCTCTCTTTGTGGTCAAGATATATATGGGGATTCAATTTTGGCATCCATTGGTTACACTTGGAAAGGCCAAGATCTTTTTCATGAAGATTTCACCTTGCAATCTTATTACAGGTTTCTTCTTCATTTGCATACACACTTTCTTTTGATACTATTTCATCTGTTACAGGCTTTTTTCTATGTTGGTGGTTCAAATTAGCACACAGGACTTGTGAAACCCCTGGCTGCTAATGACCTCAGCTGAGAATGACTGTTAGTATGTCTTACCTTGATTTGTTTGAATCTGAAGGGCAATCAAGCTCATTCTTATCTTTTTTGAAGTGCTTTCTGGATAGAATTCAAGATCAAACCATAGGAAATTTTGATAGTTACAGCTGCATTTAGGTATTCCCATGTCATCTTTCTAGTTCATGCAACTGTAAGCACAATACTACCTCAATGCATTGACCTAAGAAAGGAAGTGAAGAATTTCAGATAGCAAAGCTCTGTCTCATTTTCATAAAACAAGGCTGCTTGAATATATAGGAGAAATATGACAACAGGTGTGATCCTCAATTTAGCAGGAAACAAATCTCTTAAATCAAGGAAATAATAGATCTAGAGAAATTTTAGGAACGACCTTCCTAATCTCTTTATTTAAACATAGATATTTAAATAGAATTTCAGTATACATTTCCTCAAACCACTTTATTTTGCTTGTGTTGTGGCAAAAACTTCCAAGTATTTAATTTCATTGAAAACCAAGGAGTAAGATATCAATTGCCTTGGAAAGCTTTTCATTAACACAGTTGCTTGGTAAAGCACAATGAATGCTTCACTGACTGGTGATGAACTGTCAAGTTGTTGGAAGAAGTGGGACTGAGGGGGTTTCTCTC
The DNA here is from genome assembly GCA_039519145.1 of Kokia cookei. Classification (NCBI taxonomy): domain Eukaryota; kingdom Viridiplantae; phylum Streptophyta; class Magnoliopsida; order Malvales; family Malvaceae; genus Kokia; species Kokia cookei. The sequence continues at coordinate 57,042,022 of CM076903.1, forward strand.
TAGATGTGCGAGCCAAGCCATTGATAATCAGGCCAAACCACCTTAATTTTCTGCAATTTGGCTGCTTATTCAATCAGTTATCTGCCTTTAGTGGTATTTATTATATGATGCATCTGTCGAGTTCGTCACTATTCGCTGTATAATTTTTTTTGCTGGACTTGTTCAGGATGCTTATAAGTAAAATACCAAGTGGAGTTTACAAGTTGTCCAGAGAGGCAATACTTGCAGCTGAGTTGCCCCTGACATTTACTACAAAGACAAACTGGAAGGGTTCCTTCCCGAGAGAAATTCTCAGTTCATTCTGTCGCCAGTACCGGCTATTAGAACCTGTCTTTTGTGTCTCAAGTATTCCTTTAAAAGCATCATCGGAGTTGTCAAGATCAAACAATAAACCTGAGGTTTCAGAATCAGCTGAGCAAGAGAGAGAGTATGCCAATGAAAATGAATCTGTTGATGTTGACACAAAATTGGTGGTATTGGGAAGCAGTTTTACTTGTGAAGTAAAAATATATTCAAAATGTCAAGATTTGATTTTGGAGTGTGCACCCAATGTTTTGTATAAGAAGCAAAATGATGCTGTCCAGAGTGCTTCCTTAAAAGTTTTATCATGGTTGAATGCATATTTAAAGGACATAGATGTGTCTTTGGAGAAACAAAAGCAATTAGCCAATGTCTTTTATATTAAGTTTTATCGACAAATCTTTTGCAAGGAAGTTGTAAAATGCCCATCTGTTTGTAACTGTCAGCATAATGAAACTTTGGGAGGGAAAGAACCTGAATTGGATGGTGTGGTGGAATATGATGCGAGTTATATAAATATAGAAGGTCCAGATTCTGGTCTGTGCCCATCTAATGGATCCATTTTGTGCATATGTTATTCTGTATCTTTAGTGACAAAAGGTGAACTTCAGAAGGAGCTTCTTGAAAGTATCGAGGAGTTTGAGTTTGAGATGGGGACTGGAGCAGTAATTCCTTGTCTTGAAGCTGTTGTCTCCCAGATGTCTGTCGGCCAATCTGCTTGTTTCTATACAGAGTTGCCTCCTGAAGATTTGGTTTTGGCCGCAGCTAAGGATTTGACAAATGCTCTTGCATTCTTAACTTCACGTGAGTAAACACATTATTTAAATGCTAAATAATAGTTGATAAATTTCCTTGTGTTGACTAGGGATGTGGATTGCCGGCAATGCTTTGGCAGTTCTAAATCTGTGTTGTGTGCTGAAAAAACGTATCACTTGGATTAAAAATTGTCTTCAGTGAGCAGGGAAAGCATAATATATTTTGTGCATGAGACACTATACGTGGTAATGCTAATGTCAGTTAATATGCACTTCATTAATTTCAGTTGTATGTATAATAGCAACTATATTTGTAATCTTATTATCACTTGAAGCTTTTACACGGCAACTAATATTATTAGGAATAAATGGAGCTTTTATAATTCTTTTAATGGCATCTTGCTTTAAAATGGTTGAGAGATCTAAATGGCTATACATGGTTTTCTTTGCATAAGCTTGCTGCTTGGAGTACTCGATCATCTTGTTACAGGTGACAGAACCCCCGGAAGACAGAATGGAGCAGGCACTTTTCAGCCCACCACTTTCTAAGCAGCGTGTCGAATATGCAGTGCGACACATTAAAGAATCATGTGCTACTTCTTTGGTATTTACCTTGTTTGCCCTTTTTTGTAGTGTTGATAATAACAAGTTCAGCTTGACATCATGCTATGTTCTGTTGCAGGTTGATTTTGGATGTGGCTCTGGTAGTTTACTGGAGTCTTTGTTGGAGTATCCAACTTCTTTGGAAACAATTGTCGGAGTTGATATTTCACAGAAGAGCCTCAGTCGTGCAGCAAAGGTGTGTTCCAGTGTATTTTGGTTTTATGTATGGCCAAATGAATTTGAGGTCTCTTTAAGCATCATCTGAAAGATATGGATAAAATAAATTATTCCATTGTTGCATATAATAAATGTGCAGATAAGGATTTTAAATCATCAGTGTGCTATTTATTCTCTCACAAGTTAAAATGTGGCTAAGTATCTTTGATATCTTTATTACACAGGTTATTCATTCAAAACTAGTCATGAAGTCAGATTTTGATGCACCTTGTAGGAGTATAAAATCTGCCATTCTTTTTGATGGCTCTATCACAGATTTTGATTCTCGGTTGTGTGGATTTGATCTTGCCACATGCTTAGAGGTATTTAGAACTAACCCTTTTAGTGAACCTTTGCATGCAAAAACACTGGTAATTAATGCTATACCGCTAATTTGCTGATTGTGTTTTTAAGAAACTGTGGTTGCACTTACCATTTCTTATGTGTTATATCTTTGTAAAACCTTAAGCTCACCTACATATTTTCAGTTCTTCTTCCTAGCTTAGTTTTTGGAATATACTTTCCATTAGACTTGTCACTGGACAAGTCTGGTTGGGTTTGGATTTTGGATCGGGTTAGGTATGCGTTATTTCTGATTCAGGTCATTCTGAATATGGGTTCACCCATTTGAGTTCAATCTATTTATTTTTTAAGCCCAAATTAGAGACAATTTTAAATAGATTTTTTGATCGAGTTATATTTTATTATAATTTTATTGGAAGATAAAAAATAAAATATTAAAAATAAATGGAATATTTGTGTGCTTTCAATTGAAGTTAAAAGAATGTGATTTTACTTTTTTACTTGACGTTCCATTATATGTAATCATTTCACTACTTCACTTTTAATCAAATTCCAGTCATCTCAATTTTCAGATTCTATACTAAAAGAGTTCAATTTCAAATTCTTAAAGTCACCTTTTTTCTGAAGTCAATCCAATCAGGCAGATTGCAATCAACCATGAGCCATATATGTAATATAGTAATATGCCAATAGGCCATATGAATCCATGACTGTTTATGATAAGAAATTCTGAATTATGTGGTGATATTATTAAAATGAATTATTACATAACAAGTCAAAAACAATATTCAAATTTTATGTGGATTTGTAATTTGAAATCTTAGAATATTTTGGTTACGTGTGACTGTGTTTATAATCCATCTTTTACTTGATTTTAGATTGTTCTTTTTTAGCTATTTTAGAAAGTAACATTTTCTTATCCAGTTTAAAATAGAATGTCTAAAAGCATCAGAATTAGTTTATCAAACTGTTTTCAATTATTTTTGTTTTAGGATGATTATTATTGTTCTATTTAATTAGTTTGCAAAGTGAAAATAAGAGAAAAAAAATTATTTATAATAAACATAAAAATTAAACACTTCTATAATAGTAGAACTAATTTGTTTTTATTCTATTTAATCATAATTAGAAATAAAATTATTCAGATTATACAAAATTGTAGTAAAGAAAAAGTACTTTAAAAGATAATTTAGAGTTATAAAATTAGAGTAACAGTATTTTTATATTTTTATTTTCATTTAATCATAAAATCAAATAGATTAATAATTTATGTCTTTTTTTTTAATGAAATTAATGTTCTTTAAAAATCAAATTATTCTTATTTTAAGTTTGTGCAATTTTGAGTTAATTTTTTTTGGTGATTTGAGTTCTATTGATTTCAGACGTTGATTTTTTTGGGTTAAATCAAGTTGGATCAAGTTTGGATTTGGATTTGGATAGGTTAGATGTATTTTACTTGTTCTTGTCAGATTTGGTAGGTTTATTTTCCATGTAAAAGCTAATATTGTCATCTGTGACACTGCATTACCTATTTCACATATTTGTTCTTTATGAACAAGATATACAAAAACATACGTCTTACCTATAACAAGAAATGCTGGACTTCATAATATATTTTCTTAGTTTTATGAATTGCTCTTAAATTTTGACTATGTTAGGTTATGTAGACTGTAGTGTTGTTAATATATATACCTAGGTGTTGTGCCTTGGTGGACAACCAAAGTGTCTCATTCTGTTTCGGATAGGGTAGATTTGATTGGGTGCACGCTTGGTGCATTTAGGCTTGCTTTTATGTAAGGCGTTGGTTGCAAAAATCAGTCTGATTGAAGATCTTTTTAGTATCTTCTGTTTCTAATTCTTTTCGTTTATTCTACCTTTAATAGTAAAAAAGGGGACTTCCAAACTCTATATTTGAGTATCCAACAACATGGGGGACCATGAACAAATCATGCATATTATCCAACTAAAGAAACTTTTTTTGCATATTTATCGTAATCTTATATTATACATACAGTGTCTTACTTAGGGAAACACTTCTTTATGCCTTATGCCTCAAGCAATACAATGGTTTAGTGCCTAGAGTGCACCTTGTGCACTTGGAAACACTAGTAGAACAACATATTAAATGGTGAAGAGCTTTAAAAATGTTTGAAATAGATATTGGACACCATAAATGTGGATACTTGTTGGGAAGATGAATACCAATGGGACATGATACTTAAATTGGCCAAGGAAAGGAATGAAAAGAAATCATTGTGCCATTGCCTACGTATTCCCTTACATTGTTGTCAGAAGACCAAGTAATGAACTGACTGTGGAAAGTATTCTCTTTCATTGTTTCCGATTTCTTAAAAGTGGTTCCATCAAGGAATTAAATATTTGAAATTCAGGATGAGGATATTTATAGGAAACCTTAAATAATTCTTCTTGATGTGCCGAATTATTGGTTGTGCCTAACTTTTGAAAATTTGACCATAGGTTTTTCTTGACAGTACTATTCAGAAAATTTCATAACCTATATATATTTTTATGTATATTTTCTCATGATATATTTCTATTATTTTATATATGAAGAGATATATGCATGTTTACATGCACATTTGCTTATATATTGAACTCGTTGGCCCCTGTAATTAATCATAAGTCATGGGTGTAACTACTGGGACAAGATCCTTTAGGTCCTAATGTTTGGTGTATAAGATTGGTGCGGCACCACTGCTTATGTGATCCTTGAATACAAACGGAATGGACACTAGTTCCAACTTCTTTGGTTTAAAAGAATAATAGATTTATGAAAAATGAAAATCTGTAACTGATTCAAGGTTTTCTATTGGGTTGATTGAAAAAGGAGTCTGAACAGCATTCAGGGTATATTTTCTACTTTAGTGTTGAAAGCTAATAATATCATGTTGATGTGAACAATAAAAAGAATGCAGTTTGCTTTCAATTGTTCCTGATTGCAGCTTACATTTTTAAAATAAATAGGTGATTGAACATATGGAGGAGGAGCAGGCCAGTCTATTTGGTGACATTGTGCTCAGTTCTTTTCGTCCAAGGATTCTTATTGTTTCGACACCCAACTACGAGTACAATGTTATACTCCAGAAATCCAATCTAACAAGCCATGAAGATGATCCAGAGGAGAAGATTCAGTCACAATCATGTAAATTTCGCAACCATGACCACAAGTTTGAGTGGACAAGAGAGCAGTTTCAACATTGGGCATCTGAATTAGCTGTTAGACACAAGTATAGGGTGGAATTCAGTGGGGTTGGTGGTGCTGTGGATCAGGAACCGGGATTTGCTTCACAGATTGCCGTCTTTAGAAGGGTGTTTCTACCCAAGGATGATGACGGTCTGAAGGATGAGGATTCGGCATGCCGATACAAAGTTGTATGGGAGTGGAATAGAAGTAATCCCCCTCTGACAAATTAATAGATGAATATTTTGAATTTAGTTTAGCAGTAGAGGGTTAACACTGCAAATTTTGACCATGGTAAAGTAACCGTCAAATGTATACGTGTTGTACATGAGCATATGTCTGCAACGATGTTTCCGCCATTGAATGTGAGTTCTCCTTTTTCTTTTATAAATAAAGTGACATGTGCCCTGGCCCGATTTACTTGTATTTAAATTTTAATGGGGCGAAAGCGTTGGTGAGAAATGGGAGAGGCAGAGGAAGCTTGCATCGGAGTTCATTTAAAAGTAGTCCAAGGTTATTGTCGGTCTCAAGCACCACAAATATTTTTATTTTATGAAGGGAGAGAAATCAGGAGAAATGAATTTGGGATGGGAGTGTGTTGAGAACATGGGAATGGGATCATGTCATTGGGTGATTAACAAGAATGCTGTACGTGATTCTCCTCCCTTTATCACTGTTCTTAGAATGACTTGTGGTGGTTGATAATTAGCTAGCCTAAAACCCTTCTGACTCGTTGAGAGAGATCTAGATCTCCAGAAAAATAGAAATCAATCTTGTGACTTTATTCTCCAATAGGTCCTTAAATAGGACTAGTTACACTTTTAGAAGGAACATTAAACAATTTAATTAAAAATAGCTTAAAATAAATTGAATGAGATGTAAAAGTGACATTGGAAGAACCTGCCTCGTAAGCCAATAAATGAGATGGATCACGACCATAGATAACTTGGAAGGAAGTTGTATGTGGAAGTACCGTAAAAACATTCTGCCCATGCCACCTATCTCTTTGAAAAATCTCCCACAGAACACCCAAGAACGGAAAAGCTCCTTCCATAACGCACTACTAAAAATACTGTATATTTATTATAAGTAGACTTCAAAAAAACACTTGCACTGATGGAACGATTGCATACGGGTGTGTAATTAAGAGGAAATGGGCAGCCTCTGAAAATTGGTCCACCACGACTAACAAAATAGATTTATCCCAAGATTGGGGTAACCTATCAATAAAACCCATGGAAACAATAGACCATACTAATGTCGGAAGTTGAAGCCAGAAAATTATATTTGGGGTGGTTCGAATTAAATCACATATTTTTACGGTGATAAAAATACGATTTTATTATTTTAATAATTTATAACTTTATAATTTCTAAAGGATTAAATTAAATTTTTATCACTTTTGGAAGATAAAGTGTAATTTTATTATTATTGATTTAAAATTTTATAAATTATAAATAACTTAAATAATAAAAAAAATTCACCTCTCGGGGAGTGCAACTCATGCGCCACACTAGCTCCGCAATGAAATCTTCACGCACCGCGTGCGTGCGTCATATCTGCAATGGTGCCTCCCTTGACTTTGTTTTCTAACCGTGCTCGGTGGTTATTGTTGTCTTCGTCGTTTGCTTGGTTTCAGTTTGAAAATTTATTGTGTTCTGATACTCTTTGAAAATCGTATAGGAGGTTTTGGTCTTTTGGTTTTCTTTTTAGGTATTGAACCAGCTTTGGTGGGGTTGATTAATTTGTTAGAATGACGACTGAGACAAGTTACCTATGAGTGAGATGGTTCTAGTCCTACCCGAAATTACAAAAACACAAATTGTCTTGCTTTAATTACTTTGATTGGAGCAAGACATTTTGTAAGTATCGATGGAGTATTTGTTAGAATATTATTTTTAGGCACAACGAAAGTTAAAATTTTTTAAATCGATCCATTGTGATATTTACAGCAATAAGTTTAGTCGAAATTGTACATGTGCTTTCTACGAAGAGGTTTAAAGCTAATCCTGACTTTCTATCAAATGATCATCTTCGTTATTCTTGAAACACGAACTGCTTTGAGTGTAGGCTCAAAGTATATCGAACCAATCGCACGGAATGAAAAATTTTATTAACTTTCAGTAAGAAATTTATTTCTCTTTAATCGCAAACTATGTGTTTTTCCTCCCAAAAAATACAATTTACTCTATAAAATAAATTACCACTATTTTTAACAAAATAACGACGTATGTGAAATGTGTAAATAGTTCAGCACATGGTTCCTATTTATAGATAATCAATACAAGTGCTCTATTCGAATAAAACTTGATTAAATAATATTATTTTAATAAAAATACAACTTTTGCTCTAAGTATAAGGGGTGACGACACCCTTAGTAAAATAATAGGGGTTGTCGCCCCTTGTATGTTACAAGGTTTAGTTGAGTCTTTCATGTATTAAGTTTAATTACACGTATTATTTAAATTTTTATCTAACACTTATAATTTATCGAATCCAATATTTATTTTTTATTTCCAAAAATATTATTAATTTAATCGGTTAATTAAATTATTAAAATTTTCAATTAAATTATCTTCTCAACCTAATTTTATTTTCATTAAAGTCATAATAACTTTACCGTAATAGAGTCTATAAGAAAAATATATTTAATTATCTTATTCAACAAATCCATAATGACTAATTAATTTAATTTTCACTTTAAACTTCAATTATTTATTTAAAATTAATTAAATAATAATTTGAAGAACTTAAATTAATTTCTAATCTATCTTTTGTACTTAGTGAGAAAATGCATTTACTGCAAATAGAAATACATACGATCTATTTATCTTCCTTCATCGTTTTCATTCATTTCATTTTTATTGGTTTTACATTCAATTTGTTTATGGTTATATTGAGCTAATGGAAGGACCGATTGGACATATATAATTAGGGTTTAAATAATTTGTAATTAAATTTTGATTCTTCACCTATTAGTTATAACATTATTTAGTCTTAAAGTTATTCTACTAAAGTATCATGATTGGGCTCTCCCTTATTATATACCATTTCGAAAGATACTCTTCAAGTGCTCATCCAACGACCTTTTCATAAAGGTGTTACCCTCATAGGTATCATCTCATTGGAACAAATTCATTTTCCCAATATAATCTTATGTTATCTCATGGTAACTATTACTTCTTCATTCAAGAAAAGTCAATGACAATCAAATATAATTAAATCATTTTTTCACAATGACAAATGACCTATGGCCAGATTACTTTCCATCTATCATGTAATGTCGATGAAAGGATATCAGTTATCATTTATTGGACTATGAATTCCACTATTGTAGAATGATGCTATATCATGTAAAAGTCATATACCCAATGTACCAATTTTTGATTCCTTATTTATTTGAACTCAAGCTTTCATTTACATCAAAGTATACGAGTCATGTATACATAGTCCACCATTCACTCAGGATTAAGGTATATCACACTATGAACGTCATAAGTGAATAAATCTATAAACGGATCTAAAAATTATTCTATCCATTCTAATGTATTGTCAGTCCAATTCGTCATATTTATGTTTCTATCTTTTGGAAGTCATCCGCTTCGATACTCAAGACAATATATCTCCTCAATTGGACTTGATAGACGACAAATTAGTGTTTCAATGGATTTTCTAAAGTCACATATTAAAAAGAGAAAATAAGAAAATAAATTATAAATAATGAAGATTAAAAATGAAAAAGAAAGAAAAACTAAAGTTGTTGAAGGGGTAGAGAGTAGAGAACATCAAAAGAAAAAGGAAATTCGGGGTAGCTTAAAGAATGGGGACGTCGTGATGTTAGGGATTTATAATCGTCTCCTCGTCGTGGCGTCAAGGCCAGGCTCATTGCAATGTCGTATTTAAATTCCAAGTTTCAAGGCAGGCACGTCACAGCTCGTCGCGACTTCGGGGTATCTTGTCACGACGTAACTCACTGTCTTAAATGCTTTGGTGTTGCACGTCGCAACATTGAGTTACAAAGTCGCTATGTCAAGCCTCCTCATAGCTACCACAAAGCTTTCCACATCGCAACGTCACTTATTGACTTGGGTTCCCTAGGTGTGACATTTTCCCACTTCACAACTTCAAGGTATCCATGTCACGACATCGCGCCAACTTCCAAAATTCTTCGATTCTTCAGTTTTTTCTATAACATCTCGCCTGGCAAAGTCCTAGCATTCGATTATTGTTTTATTGAAAGTACAATATTTAGAGTAAATTGTAAGTGGGTTAGACATTAAATTTGACTAAGTATATAAATTCTATGAATGTGCCTTTGGGCGAAGTTTGTGTTAGTCGAGCTTAGTGGTTTGATGGAACCTTCTGTAGAGTATACACCACCCCAACTGTTAGACCAATATGTTAAGTCCTTAGTTTGAAAGAATCCTTTGGTTAGAACAATTTAATTGGTCTGATGAGAACTGATTAGAATATAACTAAGTTATCATAGTCGATAAGACTCACATTTATGATGAGAGAGAAAGTTCTTAGTCATATGATTTGAGGAGGTTAGTGGGATAATCTGACTTATCCACTAAACTTAGCTTCTATGTTTATATATTTAGAGTTTAGGGTTTAGGGTTTAAGAAAGTTAGTATTGGCTTCTTGAGCAAGTTTTACATTTTCTCTTACACCCATATTTTCTTCTCAAATTTTCTCGCACCTTTTCTCTTGGAAAACCTAAGACCCGAGACTTGCTTGAAGATTGGATTTGTCATGCTCAACCAACTCCTTAGTAAATATCAATGAAATTTAGGTTATTTTCATGGTTATTTGTGTGACCTTAGAGCTGCATGCTTTAAGGTCAGTTTAGAGTATAAGGAAGGAAACTTCTCGATTTTGGGTTTTCTGTTAATGTTAAGCTTGTTTAGTTTTTTGGTAAAATGATCTAATAAGTTAACTATATATATTATAGCTCAAGACACTCTTAAAGATTCTCGTGATAAGGGCAAAGGTCCTAATATTTAAACTTGTTGCATTTTCTGGTGAGTTCATCTTACTTTCATGTGTGCGTGTAATGCTTTGTTTATGTTTTGTCTAAGGTAAGTATTCATATTCTATAAAGATGATATGTTTGCACATGAGTGATGGATGTTCATTGTTATTAGTCTGAGTTGGTTTGTCTGTGTAAATGAAGTAAGAACCTTTCTTCGTGTTTAAGCCACTATCCTTTGCTTCTGTAATAAACAATATGGATCGAAAAATGAAAATGAAATCATGGCACTGCCTTCAATGAAATGAGTACTAAACTAGCAGATCGCGATACATGAAAATGGTCGTATAGCCTCTGTTAGGACAAGAGTTGTTGCTAAAAGATTAAAGCACTTGAGCCGTTTCTTCCATGTTTTTTTTCTCTTGTTTCGGGTATGGGGAAAGAAGAAACAAGTGAATTCTTTCTTTCTTTCCATTATCATCTTTGTTTTTATCTATTTACATATAATAATACAAATATAATTTAACATTGTTTTAATTAAAAATTCATACCAAATCGTCCACCAAGTTCTAAAATGGTTTATTTGGCATTTTAGATCTTGGTTAAATCACTACTTTAGTCCTTTAACAATTAAAAGTCTATAGTGATTAACTTTTACAATAAATACGAATACCTTAATTAGTCACTAATTCAATGAAATTATCTATCCAAAATTCAATTCTCCTATTTAATAAATTCAAAAATATTTAATAAAAATATTTACAGGTTCAGTTTATAGAAATGAAGTCTAAATACTTCATTTTTCGACACCACTGACTTTAGAGTCACTACACTTGTACCTTAATTAACTATCCATTTAACAAAATCGTCAGACCAAAATTCAATATAATACCAAAATTAACTCGTAAATATTAATTAATAATATTTACGAACTCAATAATTGAAAAATTGGGTTTCAAAATCACCGTTTTTGACACCTTTGAAAATCGGGCTATTACAAAACTTTTGTGTTTATGGCTTAGATTTTTTATTCTAAATATTTAACATGAATGGAAAATTATTTTAAAAGAAAGTTAAGTAGTGAAGTAGAGTTAATATTGAAAACTTTCCGGTCGATTCAGGAATGAGATATAAATCAATTTAAAAAAAAGATTAAAAGAGTTCAATTGAGTTTAGTATTGAAAACCTTTCGGTCGATTCAAGAATGAGAACTAAAATTTCAAATTATCATCAAAATAATAAAAATAATATAAGAAAAAAAATACAATTCAACGGTTTCGACACATGAAAAAGTGTTGTGGACAATTTTAAAAAAAACATTGTGCATTTAACCATATATACATAGGTTTATCAAGAACTAATATTATGCATTAATTTATATAACTTTAATAAATACTTTAATTTTTTTTTTAAATAACCCTACAAAATAAAATTTCCGACTTCGCCTCTAATTAATTTTGCCCAATAGATCAACTTGCACAGGCTGAATCTTGAATGAGAAATTTTCAAATTCAAACAAGATTAGTTCAACAGTATGAAAAGTTAAATAATAAAATTTATTTTTATTACATAAATATTAATAGAAAAATGTTTTATTTTTATTTTTAAAACAGTAAAAGAGTACACTGGACTAATTAAGTGGCATAGGTAAGTCAAGACGGATAAATCGAGAAACGGAAATTTTATCTAAAATCAAAATGGGATCAGAAATCTTATGGAATTTATCAAAAATTTTAATCAATTGATTTTATTGAAAGATAAAAGGTATTGTCAACTCTTACCAAAATAGGTACTGTGAACTAGTTTTAAGGAATTAAAAATGTGTTTCCACAATTTGCATATACAACCAATTATTATTATAAGAATTAATGTATTAATTTCAAAATAGGGAGATTTCCATTTATATTGGTATAAATATTTTAACAATTTAACTGTTGAATTTATTAATATATTTGTACTTTTTATGCACATAATTTTTTTAATCAATCTGATATGTTTATCATATCGATCTAAAATATTATATATTAATATATATTTAACGGTTGAAGGTATTTTTATACATAAAACGAATAGTTAAAAATTTTTAATTTATGTGAAACTTGATAGGCATAATTTACATGGATAGAGCACAAAATAAGACGATTGAAATGTTAAAATATTAATCATATACAAAATTAAAGAAAAATATAAAATCACTTAAATTTAAGATCGAGGTAAGTGAATCCCTCACATTTTAAAATTAACAAAATACATAATTATTCGTGCATAATTCCAAAAGAATAGAGTATATAATTAACTATTATATTGTATTATATGTTATGCTATATATATCCATGCAATTGCCAAAGTTTCTTCACCAAACCATATAATAAAGGTAACAAACGAGAGAGATGCAAAAAATTTCACAACCACCAACACCTACATTATGTAAAATGGTTAAAGTGGATGACTATTGGTAAGACCATCCAACCTTAATTCGCTTAATTGTTAGACTCAACCATTTTGATTTGGTGATATCCCACTGTACATTTTAACCATTATAAATGGATGAACCTGGTGATTCATGAACCTCCCAACTTGTTCCATCAACTCTAACTTGTTCCATTATTGGTTCTTGTGTTGCGTTGTATCCCATATGGCTCTACAGAGTGGAGAGAAATTACCCATGTTTATTGGGCACAACTGGTCGAAGCAGAAGCGTAGATGGACCTTGTTGGGGCTAAGATTGCTTGCCTTTCTTGCAGCAGCAACTGCAACTCTTGTGATGGTTCTCAACAAACAAACCAAAACTTTTGTGGTTGCAACCATTGGAACTACCCCTGTCAGCCTTACTCTCACTGCCAAGTTTCACCACACGCCAGCGTTTGTGTAAGAAACCTAGCTATCTGTCATATTCCTTCATCATTATATACTATGATCAATTACTGATATAGCTGAGCACTGTTCCATATTTTCCATGGCATGTATATATACAGATTCTTTGCTATAACTAATGGACTGGTCAGCATCCATAACTTGGTGATGATAATGGTGGATTTGTTGGGGAGCAAGTTCGATTACAAGGGTTTTCAGTTTCCCATGATTGCTACTTTGGACATGGTACGTCGACGTTGATTGTTTTACATACTTTAGCTTGCTTGTGTTTATATTTTATTAAATACTTTACTATATTTTTACTATTTGTAACTTCTAATTCCTGAAACATTAAAGTCATCTCATTAAAGATAAGTATGCAGAATATATTTGGTTTTTTCTAATTAATATATACTTTGTGTGATGATGGATGGGTGGACAATGCGTGCATGTGGCAGCTAAACCTGGCATTGATATCTGGTGGAGCAAATGCGGCAGCGTTCATGGCGGAGCTGGGGAAAAATGGAAATTCTCACGCGAGGTGGGACAAGATTTGTGATAAATTTGGAGCCTATTGTGACCGTGGTGCCGGAGCTCTTATTGCTTCATTTCTTGCTCTTGCTCTCATGCTTCTCATTTCTTTCCTATCCATCCTTAAGCTTAAACTTGTCAACTCATCATCCCATAATTCTCACAACAATATAATTGCTATTCCTAATTAACCCTAAACCTCAACTTTACTCCCATTTCCATGGGCTGTATTATTAATATTTCATACTTAGCATCAACTATGTATGTCTTATTTTTCAAATGCATGTCCTACTATTTCTTTTTCATCATTTTCTTTCCATTCAAATTTGTAAATTAACATTGTGGTCAATGATGTTTACAAGTCGGGGTCAGCATGATTCAGATAGACAGTGTTGAAACCAGAACAATTATTGACCATACAAGGTTGATACGAAGGGTTTCCAACCATGAATTGACTAGAGACCATCTAAAACCAATATTAGGACAAATTGTTGGCATGAAAATTGAGAAATTAATTTATACATTTAGTATTAATCTGGGTAATGTAGATTGTAGAAGGAATAATTAAAAACAATATAATATTAATGTTGTTTATCCTTTATTAATTATATCTACTTCTAAAACTATTTTGTTTATGATGCCATGTAAGTGTATTGCTCTAGACCAGGGCGAAACTAGAGGGGTGGGGCTTAAAATGAAAAAAAAAAATCATTTAGATTTTTTAAAAGTTTTAAAATTTAAATTAATAAAGATAAAATTACACTTTTAACTCCTTAGACATATGAAAAAATGATTTAATCTTTTAAAAATTATAAAGATATAGACTGTTAAAATGATGAAATTACATTTTTACTATTGTAAGAATTATAATTTAATTTCGATTCCGTAAAAGAAATTTGATTTCGCCTGCGACTCTAAAACAAAAAATTCTCTACCCCATTTTGTGTTTCTATGTGTATGCCCCTACAATTATAAATTGACACGTGAAGCATATAATTTTGATTATGACGAACGTTAATCTATTTAGTTCTGTTCAGGGGAAAAATCATAACCAAATAAATTAAAGACTTCATCAAACAAATCTTATTAGGATCTTGAACTGGAAAAAAAATGCTGAAAATCTAATTGGTAAAAGACGGTGGTGATAAATTTAAGGAAGATGAAAGGTTTCATTTTCTTCGGGCCGGGTTTCATTGATTGGGTTGAACGAATCAAGAAAAAGAGTGCATGCAAAGTTTGTGGGCATAGCTTGGAACCAGATCCAGTTGAGTTAGGCTTTGATCTCTCTCAGACTCAAGCCACCAGGTATGTTAATTTGTTACTTTCTTTTTCTCTTTCTCCCTTTACTCTTCGAACCGTGAGTAATTTGGATGTATGCCCCTTACCAAAACTACTGTTATAGCATAATTTCACATTTAGTTTCACTGTCTTAAATTATTATTTTAAAGACTTGTTTGGTCCATGACTATCGGTAAGAAAGAAGGTAATCCAGTGGCTGAATTAGGGGTCCATAAAGTTGATAGGGTGGTGTCTCTGTCTGTTGGCATTGGTCTCTGTCGTGTTTGGACTGAGGTTCGTGTAGGGTGTTCCTAATTGTTCTGTGTTGTTTGATCTTTCTATTTGAAATAAATAGTTGAAGATTGCCTACACTAGTTTAATAGGTAAGTTGATTTCTCAACTAAATTTGAAATATTAAACCGAACAATTATTTTTTATCCAATTAAGTGTTTATATTTGTTTTTTTTTAATATAAATTACATAATAAATATAATAATAATAAGTATTGTATAATAATAATAATAATAATAATAAAGAGTTAGATTTAAAGGTTGATCTAAAATTTTAGAGTCAGATTTGTTTGTTATTTTCTTTTTTTCATTAGGTACAAAATGAAGAATAGAAGAGTTGGAACATAAATCCAGAAATGATGAAAAGAATTCTTTTGTTACACCAAACCAAATTAGAGATGGGAGCATGTTCATCAATTTAAAAATTTGACAACAACAGTCTGCTCCACCTCAATTCTTTAAGCAGTGTAGCATCACGATAAAAGTCTAGTGTTTTAGGGGTTTGGAATTAAAACCTTTTTGTTGAAAGGAAATAAATAAATAAATAAATAAATAAACTCGAATGGAGGCAAAAAAAAAAAAAGAAAAAGAAAACTTCAAACTTGGAAGGACAAAAAGAAAGGAAGATTTGGGCACCTTGATGCAAATTCTTTATCTATTTTTTCTCTAGATTATTTACTTTTACTTTTTATCGATGCGGAATTATTTTGATTTTTTTTTTTTTTGGTGCTGTTTTCTTAACATAAAAGTAATTAAACTATGTTTTTCCTTGAAATGTTAATAGATCTTGTATCTTAATTAATTGATTATTTTTCTCTTTTCTTGTTTTTAATTATATTATTATTTATGCATTTATGCTTATTTAATTTTGCTTGCCTAGTCAACAAGTTAAATTAATTTGATAAGTTTAATTTGTCTTGGAAAGAAAAGTTAGAGTCGAGATTTAAACTGAATATATTATTATTAACCTTAGTAGCACTCGTGATCGAGTTAATATCCGACTATGATAGAAATGTATTAGATGATATAATCAATCCAATAAATTTTTTTTTTTTTTTGACGAATCAATTCAATAGATCGTTGTTTAATAATTTAATCTAACTTACCTAATAAAGGAATATAACTATTAGATAAAAGAAAATTAACTTAACTAAATATCGAAAAAAGTTTAATTAATGCCATTGAAATAAGGGATGATGATTAACTAAATTAGATGGAGCTAAAATTCCTAATTCAAAAAGTTGATTTGAAAACTCAAAAGTTTTCATTTCCTTTGCTCAAAAGTTTACATTGCCTTTTTTTTTTTTTTTAAATTTTAGCAGTAATTATAATTTAGTTTTTTTGTTTAAATTAGATTATTAGTATTTAGTAACTTAAAAATTAGTCCTTGAAGAAACAATATCATCTTATCTTGGTATTACTTGATCTAAACGAGTACTTAAATTTATAAACTTATAAATTTCAATAATCAAAATCTCTTTATAATTTATAAAATTTTAAATTAATAATGATAAAATTACGTTTTAATCCCTCTAAAATAATAAAAATTATAAAAATATAAACTATTAAAATGGTGAAATTATATTTCTACTATCATTTTTTACCCTAAAAAATTTATATGAATATGAGGTAAGAAAGAGTTGTGCCAACATTTCTTCATTTTATCTTAGAAGGAGGGTGTCATGATATAACACTCATCCGTTTCCACTTCCAATCCAGCTAAGCCCTGGCAATTTTTTTTCGGTTATATAATCTCTTAACCTCCGTACATCATCCCACCTCCCATTAACAGCATATATGTTAGAAAGCATAACTCTGTAAGCACTTTTATCGGGTTCATTTTCCAATAGTTGCAGGGATATGGCTTCTGCCAACTCAGAATTCCCATGAGCCTCACAGCACGAAAGCAATGCACCCAAGATACCTGAGTCAACCGGATTGGGCAAGCACAAGATTAAATTATATGCCTCTTCCATTTCTCCAGCCATACCGAGAAGCTTTACCATGTGAACATAATGCTCGGTTTTGGGTTGGATGGAAAACTCAGAAATCATCCTCCTCAAAACTTCCCAACCATCATCCAAGAGACCAGCATGGCAACAAGCAGAAAGGAGGGCAGAGAAGGTGGAATCATCTGGTTTCAGGTTGGTCACTAGCATTTCATCAAACATCTTGAATGCCTGGGAAGCAAGTCCATTCAACCCCAGACCTGAAATAAGAGAATTGTAAGATATTACACTCCTTTCCGGCATAATCTCAAAAACTCGGATCCCCAGGCTCACAAATCCACACTTGGAATACATGTCTATGAGAGCAGAGCAAACCACGACATTCGATTCAAATCCATGTCGAACAACATAACCGTGTATCTCAACACCAAACCTTGCATTTGCTGATTCAGCCGTAGCCGCCAGTACAGTAGAGATCAAAATGGAATCTACCGTTCTACCCTTCTCCATGTTCAGTTTCCTGAAGTAGAAGAACACCTTAAGGTAAACCCCACATTGAGAATACCCGGTTATCAAAGAAGACCAAGCAACTAAATCTGGTTGAACTAAACTACTAAACACGGTATTTGCCCAATCCAAACACTTGAACCTCGAATACAAGCTTACAAGTGCGCTTCCCACATGAACAGTACAATCAAAACCAGTTTTCAAACACAAACCATGGATTCCTTGACCCACACTTAACAAGCGGGAATCCATTAACCCAGATGTCAGCGCAACCAAAGTATACCCATCTGGCTGCTGATCCATATGTCTCATCAAACTAAACAACTCTAACCCTTTGTTTAAAAGGCCACGATTCCCGTATCCCGAAACCATTGCATTCCACAGAACCAAATCCTTCTCAGGTATCCTATAGAAAACCTTGCTTGCCTCATCAACAAGACACAGCTTTGAATACCCAGTAACAAGGGCACTACCACAGATGGAATCCAAAGCCATCCCCGAGAGTATCACTCTTGTATGAACAATCCTCATCCCGTCCAAATCAAAGTTCTCGTAGCAGGCACGTGTTACGCTGGCGTAAGTGAAATTATCGGGTTCTGTTTCCGATGCAAGCATCTGGTTAAACAATGATAAGGAGTGATTGAAGTGGTGGGCTTGAGCATAAGCTCGAATAATGGAATTCCAAAGGAAAACGCTTCTTTGAGGTGCTTTATCGAACAACTTGCGGGCTGAGCAGAGGTCATGGTTGAGGGCGTAGAACCTGACGAGTTTTGTTGCGAAGAATGGATCAAGGGAGAGGTGGGTTTTAGAGATTAGAGCGTGGAGCTGTTTGGTCTTAAGAATTTTTTGATGGTGCTTTGAAAGCTCTGATAGAAGTGAAAGGATTTGAAAGACCATCGTTCTTCCTTTTACAGGCTCTCGGGCTTCTGTATTTTTTCATGCGGATAGTTTTCCGCCTGCACTACGGTCAGTAAACCAAAACAAAGATGATCTTTTTTATTTCTTCTCCTTACCGGCCCTCGAACCTTGTCAGGGGAGAGCTATTAAAATAAGGGGTTAATGTACCAAATGAAACGTGAATTTAACATGATATTTAATTTAATTCTTATATTCCTTTTCAGTTAGATACTTTTTGTTTCTATTAAATAAATTAGTACCTCTTAATATTTTTACTCAATCAGATTTCACAACTGTCTTTCAACTTTTTTGATTGGGCTATTTATATGTATTTATTTAAATATATTCTATTTCTTTCTTTCTTTCTTTCAATAATTTTCAATATATTTTATAAGCGTTTTATAAATTTAAAAAATTAGTAATTTGGATAAAATTAAGTCAAATTTCAAAACAAGAATTAGTAATTTGGATAAAATTAAGTTAAATTTCAAACAATTACTAATGCTTAAAGCAACGACAAAAAAATTATCCCAATTTATCTTTAAATCGTTTTTAAAATGAAAGTTATTCCAATTTATTTTTTAATTATTTTAAAAATAAAAATTATCCCAATTTATTTTTAAAATGATTTGTTTTTTATGATTGAAAGTTCACGTGTTAATATTATAAATATGCCACGTGTAATGACCCGATTCTAGTTAGTATCAGTGTGATTTCAAAACCCAAATTCGTAAACCAATTTCGTGAGATTATAATAGGAGGATTTACAAAGTTAGTATGAAAAATATATTAAATAACAACTAAGAAATCTAGTCGAGAAAGTAATTGATTAAAATTCAAAGACTAAATCGTAAAAGTTCAATCGCTATTGAATTTTAAATTGAAAAATATTTGGGGACCCAATTGACAATTAACTAGAGTGACCTAATGGTTATTTAACCATTGTTATTATGATGATTATAACATCACTTAGTTTGCCTATTATAATTAAAATGTGTATATATGTCTTAAATTAATAAGTTAATCATACTTAATTCTGTTAATTATATAACTAATTGTAGTATATATAGGAAATTGAGTGGAAAGAAAATAAAAGCATCGTCTTTTCTTCTTCTTTTTTTCTCTTTTGTTGTCTTTCGAGCATCAGAGAAGAGAAAGAAAACCCTTTTCTTAACCATTTACATTCAGTCCTTCAAGTGAATCAAGTAAGTGAATTTCTTTAAGATATTTTTATGAAATCTTAATCAGCTATTTAACACCTTGATATCCGATTCGATCATCGGATTTGAGTTACAAGATGTTACATTCATTGCCGAAGTAACTACAATCAAATTACATTCGATTTATACCATTAAATGATTAATTTCAACCAAAACATGCATGCAATACATTTTGTCGTCAAGTCTTTGTTTTGAACTAAGTTCGTAGCACCCAAGGTCACTTAGGTCTATAAATACGACTCTTATTCCATGAGAATTCTCTCATCGAATATTCTGTCATCAAGTCTTTGTTTTGAACTAAGTTCGTAGCACCCAAGGTAAGTCTCTATCCTGTTAGGTTCAGTTGTCCAGGAAACTAGGTTCGTTTGTATGTATAAATCCGTTTAGTTTCTCAGTATTTGATGAGTGGTTGAATTGCCATAAGTGTGTTAACTATAATGTTTTCAAAATGAAAGCTCAAGGTTCGTAACTTGTGTGTGAACTGTTATGATTTTCAAGAACTTTATTTTTAAACTAAGTTCCAAGAGTAAGTGTAAGTTTTCTACAAAACTCTATTTTTTTAAGTTATGAGACTTTATTTTCAAGACACGTTTTTAAGATATGTTTTTAAGTATCTTTTATGCGAGCTCCTAAGTGAGCCTATGTTTAAGTACAGTTTTATAAATTGTGTTTTTACGAGCTTTTGTACAATCTCTACACAAGTGTTTTCAAGGAAGCTCCCTATGTGAGCTCTATGTGATAAGTCTTTGTATGTGCTTCTTTGCAAGACTTATGTTGGATATATTGGTATACTAAAGGATTGTGAGTACTCACCTCTTAGTTTCTATGATTTTGGGCTTTTAGGCCTTGTGACATGTGGAGCGATAAGGGAATGTCGAGCTATGCTCTATTCCCTGGGACATGTTTGTGTATAGGAGAGTGCATAACTTCGTGCTGCACTTGTGGGACATGTTATAAGGACTCTTTGAGTCATTCTGAGGCATTATAAGGAGATCCATATATCCAACGAGACAAGATTCTATTAAGGGTGTTAAATGCGAGAACATGTTTTATGTTTCTTAGTCATTCCGATAAGACAAGTATGCGAGCATGTTTCATGCTATTTTTAAACAAGCACAAGCTAAGTTTTAAGTTCAATTTTCAATAAGCACATGTAAAACTGTTTTACAAACTTATGTTTTCTGACAAACAAGATCTGCGAACTAGGTCTCGCATCCTCACCACAAACCCAGCACATGAAACGATTTTCAAACTACGTTTCCCTTTGTTTTTAAACTATGTGCTTTTAAGCATGTGTTGATTCTTTTTGGTTATTCACTAAGTTCATAATGAACTCACCTACTCATCTCTTACTTTGCAGGTAAGTAGGTCGCAGATGGCAGTGGTGAGGTAGATGACTTGGCGAGGCTCATACCTAAACATATATTGGCAAACTTGGGAAAATAGGCTATGGGGTTTATTTAGTCAACAGGGTTTTAGACTTATTATATTTTCGATTTTGTTAATAAGACAATTTTTCCTTAAGCTTAAGTTTAACTCTGTTTAGATCTTTATTATAGTGAACTATGCTTTAAGATATATGTTTTATATTCTATCTCTTTTAATAATAAAGTCGATGTTTACTTACCTCTTCATTCATGCGTGCCCATGTTAATTTCTTTTAAATTTGCCTAAGTACGTAATAGTATCACATGCGTGCTTGTTTTACTGCGAACTACTATTTGTCTGTGAATCCTACTAAAGTATGATAACCCTAGCATACATGTTTCCTAGTTGCGAAGTCTGTTTATTTGCTAAATTATATTGCATGTTGCAAACTTAAGTGCTATGCGAACTATTAATATTTAGCGAACCTATGATGAATGTTAGCATGCAAACCTATAATGATGTATGTGTACTTAAGTTGATGTGTGAATTCATACTCTATGTGTGCTGCGAACTTAGGATTTGATGTTATGTGAATCCATAAGATATTGTAAATTGACATGCAAACCTTTCCTTCGTTATTTTGCAAGCTCGCATGTTTTACCTTTTGTGTTTGAATTATTTTCGCTGTTGCGATATGATATATCATATTACTTGTTGAAAGTTAGTGGTGTGTTGGAGGTTAAGTTGGGAATTTAAAGAAGAATCACTTCGACGGTTAATGTAGTACGCCAAATTCGGGTTCAACCGACTCGGTTGAATTTGGGGTGTTACAAAATGTCTCAAGAATACCTGCAACTTTAGTTAGTATGGCTACGTTTTGGTCCTATTCTTTTATTATGAAATCTCTTTAACTATCTTTACTAAGAAATTTCATTGACTATAACCATCAAAATAAGACTTTGCTATGTGTTGTTTAAATAAACTTTAATTAATTTAAAACTATCTCTAGTTCTTTTCAACTTATCCAAGCTGGTTTTCAAGGCATTTTCTTTACATTTTAACAATTGATGTGCAAGTAACACTAGATGAAAGATTAGATAGATGGATCTATGTCCAACCAAGCTCTCCAAATATGCGATAAACGCCTCCATCTAAACTCTTCGAATGGGCGATAAAAGTCGTAAGCCAACCAAACTCTCTAAGGGCATCACGTATTAACATAATCGTGAACTATAACTGCAAACTGTAATTATGAGGCACATTAAGCGCAATAGAAGTCTCCCCCCAAACTCTTCAAGAGCGCAAAGCGCTACCCGTACAACTCCAACTCCTACAATGATGAAGTACTTCTAGTGTAATCTTATGACATGCAATAGCTTCCTAACTAGCAGTGGCGGAGCCAGTGGACTGGTAGGACCTAACCTACTTCAAATTATAAATTAGTAATAATAAAATTGTATTTGAATCTCATAAATAATTAAAATTTGATTTAATTTTTTTAAAATTATAAATATGTATACTATTAAAATAGTAAAATTATATTTTTACTATTATAAAAATATGCAATTTAATTCTAACATCCAAAAATAATTTTTTAACTCCGTCATTACTAACTATATTGCAAGGGTATTAATGAAGCTTTTAACTTTTTAACTCTCTATTTTACTTTCATTCATTTAAAGTACAAGACATATATTATTTCTTATTTATATAACTTTGACAATCTATTATTTCTAATTCCAATATGAACTAAGATAACTCTATATAACTTTTACAATCAAATTATTGTTCAAACACATGAAATATCCAATATGAAATCTCTTACCTTGTTACTCCTATAAAACATACTTTTTTTTTTGGCATTTGCTATTGATTATTTAAGCTTTTGAACGTGGCCCCAACTCTTTTTATATATCATTTAGCACACTCGTCACACTTTTTGGGCTTAATAACGCTCGAATATTGGCTTGCTGCTTTGGTTTTGTTAAGTTTGTTTATATAGCCCGATTGAGCAATAAAGCTATGGGACTTTATTAAAAAAAAAAAAAAGAAGTAAATTACATTCATTATTTTTGAATTTTGTTCGATATTATATTTCGGGCACTGAACTTTTAGAACTTACGTAATAATCATTAACATTATTGAACTATTATATTTTTTCCATTCATCTGTTAGTTCCCATTAAAGTGATGATATGACACGTTTATTTAATTAATTTGATTCCTAAAATATAAATAAAAATTATTTTCTTAATAATTATTCTATTTTTAAAAAAATATTAAAAAATAAATTAAAATTTCTAAAAACATAAAATGTATTATAAAAATTATAAAAAAAATATTTTTATTTAATATTACAATAAAAATTTTATAATAATTATTTTTATTTTATATAATAATTGTTTATAATTTTTATAATAATAATTTTAATTTATTTTTAACATTTTCCAAAAACTAAAATAATTATTAAGAAAATAATCAAAAATATAAAAAAAATATTTTATTTATATTTCAATGATCAAATTAGTGTGCTACATATCATAATCTTAATCAAAATTCAGAGGAAAAAAAGGGAAACTAAAAAGGTAGAGTCCCATAAAAGAAACGAAAAGAAAAGAAAAGAAAAGAAGTAGGTTTTGACTGTTTGAAAGTGAAGAGTTGGTTCTCACCAAAAAAAAAAAAAAAAAGTGAAGAGTGGGTAGGTAGGGTAGGTAGAGGTAGTACTACGACTGGTCAGGTTAGCTGTAAGCATAAGAAAGCGAATAAATGGAATACGAGGAAATGAGCATTGGAATTGGAAAAATGGCGTTACAATTGCGATGCGGCGGCGTCTTCCTCTCACAATTGTCAGATAGCAATAATAAAAACGGGCGGTTGGTGATTGGCGGTGTGGGCTGGGGGAGAGAGCCATCTCTTGGTCGTCTCCATTGCAGCAGCAATAATAATAACAGCAACTGCGATGGGAAAAAGGGTGTCCCTGATTCAAACTACGTAGTGCCCCTGGAGAAGTCGTTTTCGCCTTCCAACTCCTCTTGCATCACTCGCCCTCTAATCGAAATCCTGCGCGACCTCAATAAGCGTATCCCTCAGAACATCATCAAGTCTCCGCCTAATTCTTCCACTTTCCTCCCCTGGTACTTCTGCTAGCTTTTGTTTTGTTTTGTTTTCAATCTCTCAACCTCATCCAATTCATCTGATCTAATTTCATCGCCCCAGGTACCATGCCAATCGCATGTTGAGCTTCTACGCCCCTGGTTTGCCTTTGCCTTCTTTGTTTTCACATTAATTTCTTTTTAAATATCTACTTTCGAATCAATTTGTGAATTCAACACAGGGTGGTGTGGAGAAGTACGTGATGTTATATTCGCCAACAATGGAACCATTACTGTTGTGTATCGACTCACCATTCGAGGTTCTGACGGAGAGGTCGGTTAGCTTCTTTCTCCCTATATTTGCTTCTTCATATTACTACGGTTTTCTATCAAATTATTATTACAATTTCGTGTCATTTTTAAGTTATTTGAGAAATGAAAACAGAAAAATACTGTGCAACTACTGTTTCCCCTTCAATATTTATGTCATGTTAGTTCCATGGTTTCAGACTTCCTGTTAGATGATGTATGTAGATTACTTCGTGGTATACTATGTTGCAGAACTCTGTGGAACTTAGGGCTAGTTACATTTTCTTTTTTGTCTGAAACTAGTATTGATATGAAAGATTCACTGGCCAGATATGGGGCCATGGAACTTGTTGCGGGTTCTTGTAGGGTCATTTCTATACTGAAGTGCAGCAAGACTGATACATGAAGCTAGCTTTTATGATAGTAATAATATGATTATGGATTTCTCAGGAAAATAGTAAATTTTGATTAAAGAGAAAGAGAAACAAAAAGCAAAAGATCCGGAAGTTTCAAACCTGGAGTTATGTAATTGCATCATACAATCGTGAATAAAGGGGACATAAGCATCAATTGGAAACCTAGAATTCCTTAACTGCATCTGCATGCATCACAGTCATTGAAGAAAGAAAATCTAGGTTTCACGCAATCACAATAGCAATGATGCAATATATATATATATATATATATATATATATATAGTTTGTCTTCAGAAGAATGGCCACTTTGATGTTTATATAGATTAAAAAAAACTAGAATCCTATTCTAGATGGGACTTTAGAGACAATACTTAAACTCCTAACCCAAAACTAATGAACTTGACTTAAAAAGAACTTAATAGTATAAGGAAAATACAATGAGATACTAAATTCAAGTGTAATGTTTAAAATACTAAGTATTAATAGTTAGAATTTTCACCAAAATAGTCAGATGTACCTATACCGGTATGTTTCTATTTTACCAGTACAGGGCATACAATCGGTACCGGAAATATAGAAACATACCGCTACAGGTACATCTGACTATTTTGCTTAAAAGCCTCTAGCTGATTCTATAAGGTTTGTACCTGTTCATGTAACGTAGTGAGATGTGTTCCTTCAATTAGATCCTTCTGTTTTTTATGCTTTTCCAGCTTTTATGGCTGAATCTTTACTTCCTCTACTTCCAATTCGCTATGTAATAAAAGAATTAAAACCAGGAATGGAGAGAAGAAGATAGGAAGAAGAATTCTGATATTCCATTCATGCCTTCTTACAAACACAATGCTTATATATAGCACTTTCATAGAAAATATTCAACTAATGGTTGAAAATAAACCAAATAAGGGAATAATGCTTGTCCAATATAGAACAGAATTGTTACAACCAAAATGTAATCTATGAGTTAAATCTCTGCCGGCTCAGCCGGTTATTGTGCCTGACTCTTTCTTCCTTCTGTTCCTTTCTAGCATATACCTCTGAATGTCTGTTCATGCTAACTGTTTTCTGTCCAGTTGTGTATTTTCCTATCCTCCAGCTCATTTTGGTTGTCATTGCCTGCTGATATTTTCATAACAAATTCATAACCCAAATTCCTTGGAAATAGCTTTGCTCAAAATATATGGTCACAAGCCAGAAAACCTCAACCTATTCTCAAAATCCCAAATTATCCCTAGTGGAAAGGACAAATACTAATATCAGCCTTATGATATTTTTCCTTAAGGCGATCTTTTAGTGAAACTGCCGTATTTCTTTTACTCCAACTAATGAAGGCTCATATGGCATTGATTTTGTGAGGGGATTGTTCAGAAATCTGTCATAACCGTGGAGAAGTGTTTTGTAACAGCAGAATCTTTTACCATACATTTATTGTAATCCTACCATCCTAGTTGGGCAAACACTGACAATTTTTCTGCATTATACTAAAGAAAATTCAAAATGTCATCAAAAGACTGTTGATCTGTCAATTAAGCCATCATAATCAGCCTCCAAAAATTCCAGTAGTTGATCACTCGCTCCAATTTTAGCGACTACCAAAATTTGAGTTTTTCCTATGCTAGCCCAATCCAAATCCTATTTTCCATCCAGAACTTAATATAATAAACTGAATTTCTGTTCATTGTTGTCATTAGCTAGGGACTCATCATTTTACTTGAAGGTGACATATATCAAATGGATATGGTTATTGGTGTTTTATCCTGGTATATGGAAACTTGGGAAAAATTAAATTACTTGAGTCACATAACTTAGTGACTTTCATTCAATTCTTATGAATATTTTTGGATGTTTGGGACTTATGTTGTTTGACTCTTCATATTAATTGTAGTATCTGTTTTCAATACCCACGTCTGCATTTTCCAACATAGATATGGGGATATTATCCTCCAATAACCTTCAAATATATGAAAAAACTTGGAAAGAATTGAACCTACCTATATTGGACAGATATACACTCACACCGATGTCCAATAACATAATTTGTAACATCTTGTGGGTAAAAGCATCAACTTGCCAGCCTCATTTTTGTTGATCGGACACAATACAGAGATACCCTTTCCAACTCCTAAAAGAAGTATTACCCTCTGTGAAAGGCTGCTGCCTCCATCAACCTGACATGCAAGCATATGCATTTTATGCATATTTATATTTTTTGGTTCATTCGGGATGAGAGTTGATGACAGCTGGTCTCTCTACCTTAAAATTAGGGGTGAGCATTCGATCGAATCGAATCGAATTGAATGGAAAATTTTCGAGTTAATCGAGTTTCTGAATCTTATTTCATCATCCTAACTCGATTTAAAATTTTTACGAATTGAGTCGAGTGAGATAGAATTCGAATCGGATCGAATATATTTATTCGAGTTAAATTAAAAAAAATAATTTGGTGTTGTTTAATTTTATATAATTTAAAAAAATATATTTTTATTTAATTTAGAGGTTTTTTTAAGAAGAGAAAATTAATTTTGGGTTTAGTTTATGAGTTTTTTTTAAGAACGAAATTATATTTGGGTAAGATAGAAGGTAAAAAATTAAAAATATTTAAGTCTAGTTTATGGATGGGTTTTAACTTTTAGGAAAAAAAATTGGGTAAGATAAAAAGATTGGGCTTTGGAGGAAAATGGGATAAAGTAAATTGAGCTTGAGTAATATAAATTTAAAATTAAAAATAATATAGTTTTATTCAGTTTATTCGAATTATTCGAGTTATTCGAATTCGAAAATTTAACTCTATTCGAACTCGAAATTCAAAAAAAAATTCAACTCGATTCGTTTAATTCGAATAATTCGAAATTTGAATATTTTTTCAAATTTTTCGATTCGAATCGAGTTTTGCTCACCTTTACTTAAAACTATATATGTGCTCTTGACTTGGTTCTTTGGTATATTCCTTTTACCTGCTCTTTTTCTCTGAAGGGGGTTCTTAGGCTTGTGCCAGTTTATATACGAACAAAGTTGTTTTAATTGCTCGTCTTTTACATCTAAACTATAAAAGCCTGTCTGGTAATAATACATGTATGGTCTGAAGTGGATTATGACTGCATTTCCTTTTATCTTCAACTGGAAGTCCATATGAAGATTACTATTTTATGTGACCATTGATATCATTTTTCTTTCTAAAAAATCAAATACAAATAATTTTCATCAATTCAAGTCGAAAATAGAGAATTTATTATAGCTAAGGGAGAATTTTAAACAGGTAGGTGTTACTAAGCATTTATCATCCACGGTTTGTGAATATTGAATTCCTTTTTGAGAAGTAGGTGGATATTCAACTGATGAAACAGCATTGGTCAACGCTACTTGACTAAATGGTTAAGATTGTGAAAGTTATCAACAATCACTGCATGAAAATTCATGACAAAACATGCTGCCTCATTATAACAAATGCAAATGCTATTATACAGGCATATCGTGAATCAACTGGAACGGTATCATCCAGCGAAATTAACATGGTAGATCCTGTTAGTGCAGCAGAGGAAATAGCATTCTGCAGGGCATGTGCTCGTTTTGGTCTTGGCTTGTATCTGTATCATGAAGAATAGATGCAATAGAGAGGATGGAGGCTGGCTAACCTTTCAAATCAAACGTGTCTTTAGCTCTTGTATGAAAACTTGGGTTGTACTTAAATTTTCTGCCTTTCCCTGGTTGGTATGATATGTTATATAATCAAATTTATCAGATTATGCAAAATGGTACGTGGAAAACCTAATGTTTCTGTAGAATATAATCAAATTTTTAATTAATGCCAATGGGTGAGAATTTTAAAATGATAGGTTCCATTTTGTTTCATAGACTATCTGAAAATGTTTTTTTTTAATATGAAAAGTTTTGGAGAAGTAGAGATATTTGAATGATTAAATGAAAAGTGTTTTTTTAAATATATTTTTTTATCAAATAAAAATATGGTAATAAATATTTACTTATTAATTATGAAACAATTATTGATATATATTATTAACTAGTAAAATTTTAATGTTCTTATTTCAAATAGTAATATTTTAATAATAAATATTTAAAACAAAAATATCATATTAATACTTAAAAACAATTGTCTTCAATTTATTGTAGTAAAAACAAGAGAGGAGTAGATAAAAAAAATAATAATTCAACTTTAATTGGGATATAAAAGTTTATACATGCCCTCTATTTTAATGGACTGTAATTACCGTAGGTTTTTTAAGGGTTACAAAAACATAAATTTTAGAGCGGGTTTTGGGAGTTACATGGATATTTATTTATCAACGGATTTGCAGCATTCTCTCACGTCTACCAACGAAAATGTGTATCGTTAAAATCTTATTAGGATAAATCATATAGGATAAAAATTAAAAAAGCATACAATCTCAAACGTTATGGTTGGCAATGCCTTGGTAAAAGGAATAACCATATTATTACTAGAACAAAATTATTGTACTTCTATATAATTTTTCTTCTCAAGATCACGAGTAAAAAATAATTTTAATGAAATATATTTTGTTTTGTTCAGAAGTTCTTAACAAATCTCAAATTTATTCCTAGTATGAAAAAGACTATCACGTTGTATTTTGATAGCAATGCAACTATAACTAATATTAAGGAGACAAGAAATTATAAACGAACAAAACACATTGATCATAAGTATCATATCATACGGGAGGCGATGGCAGATGAAATAGTGGATGTAGTCAAACTCGCATCTAATGGCAACCTTGCATATTCGTTTACCAAGACGTGGTAGCTAGGAGTTTTGAGAAACATGTAAACGGTATAGGTATGTGAAATATGACTCATCTACTCCACTAAGACAAGTGGGAGATTGTTGAGATCTAGTGCCCTTAGTGTAGTTGTTTCATCAATAATGCTTGTAATTTTTTGAACATATTAGTTAATAAAATTATAATTTTGAAATTATAATCTTCAGTATATTTATCCTCAATGATTTTTACATGAAAAATAAAATGTATAAGCAAATAGTGACTCATTGCTTACCTAATGTTTAACTTAATATGAAATTAGGTTGTAATGAAAAAAGATTATTTATATACATATGATTTATATTACTTTAAATGATTAAAAATTGATTTATATTAGTTTAACATGAATTATGAAAGTTGTTTCGAATGGTTAAGGTTCCATTAGAATCGCTTGATTAAAATAATTGAGTTAGCTATTTTGGTAAAAAGTTGTTCAACGGAATTAGATTTGTTTAAAATGGATGAAAGTGGTTCAGTAAGATTCATAATATTTAAATTAGAGAATACTTTTTGCTTGCAATAACTAAAATGTGTTTAAGATTAAAAATTAAATTAATTGTCAAGAAATTGATAATCGTATTATTTTTAATAAATTTGTATATTTTTCTATATTGAAATAAAAAAGGTAGGCGAATTGTTGAAAGTGAAGGTCGTTTGAGGATTGTTCGCTTCTAAGCATCGAATGCTTAGAAATTCAGTCTGTGATTCCCTATGTTTAAATAATTTTAATGTTGCAGTTAAATTATTAGCTTAGTGACTCTAATGTTGTGATTCCTTGAATTTTAAATTTTACTTGTGTCGTAACTTAGTACGTTGTTTTTAACGATGATTGATGATTACTATTTGATTAGTTTTTGAAAAAAAAAACATTGTTAAAATTACTACTTTAATTATTGATTAAATGCTAGGTAAAATTAAATAGAAATTCTTCGGATATAGTCATCATATTGTGGGGTGTAAGGGTCTTCATCATTGCTTATTGTTCATTATACGGATTGCCTTGAATATTCGAAAGTATTGTTATTGTTATGCTTTGCGCATTTAGTGTGATGGTTGGTTATTGATTAAGTCGTGTTTATCGCGCAACAAAGTATTGTCATTGTTGGCGGTTGTGTCATTTTCATCAATCGTTTGATGTTCGATCGGACACTCACGTGTCCGTATATCTTTCCTCCTTGTGTTACTTGGGCAAAATGATTAAACGAATTTGAAAATTGAATTGAAATGCCATCGTTATTTATTGAATGCTTTAATATTGTTTCGTTGTTATTTTGAATGTTGTTTCGTAATTGATTTATTATTGTATTGTGTCTTTAAAAATTTCTATGGAATACAACTTTCACTCCTCGAATTGTTTTTTATATATATATATATATATATTTGCTGATGATTAGAGTGATTTTGTTTTTACTATATGCATTGGTAGTTTAAAATGCATTAGATCACCATTGAACTGTAAAAAGCTTAATGCTCAAGTTTTTAATTTTGTGCACAGGTAATAAGTAGTTCATGAGTTTGTGATTACGCAATCATTATTTCGTAAAAACCCTTGAAATAGTATAGTTTGACTTGTACTTTGGATTTGTTAATGGGTCAAATTAGGTGCTTTGATTTTTATTTTGGAAATTATTTGATTATTTTATTAAATTTTGTTAAATGCTTCATTATTTGTATTATATGTTGTTTTAATATGTAATTGTTGAATGATTTGCTCTAGCAATATAAAGAACTCTCTTAGTAATTGAGAGTTTGAGAATAACAAAAAAAATTGTGTTGATTGAAAGTTAGAAATCGACAAAATCAATTAAGTGAATAACACATAATAAATTTGATATCATGAATAATATAATAATTCAATTTTAAGAAAAAATTTAAAACTTTAATGTGCGAATAAACTTATTTTCCAATAGTTTTTTTTTTAATATACTGATGTGATTATATGATAATATCTGTTTATATTTTTTTAAACCTTTGACAAGTCACACACATTTTACACACACAAATGCTTGAACTTGGATCTCATAGGATGAACAATATCCTTTTCTACCACTGGAGCTATTCGTTAGGTTCGTTTTCTAATAGTTTTTTAATAATAACTTCAAGTAAAATCTTGTTAGTTTTTAAAATCTTAGTTATATTCCTTATTTCAAGGTTTTTAGAATTGAAATATATTAATTTAAATTTGGTCTAATGAAAATTTAATTTTCAATGTTTATATTTTTTTCAATTTATCTTTTGTTTTTTTTTTTGAAGCTGCATTTAATTATTTATCTTTCAAAAATAATAAAATTATTTTTTAATAGAAATTATGATTAAAAATAAATTTTAAAGATGTTAATATGAGAAATCGTGTGACAGTTTATTTGTAATTCATGATGACAACACTATTTTTCTGTGTTTAAAAATAAAAATTCAAAAGAAAATTTTAAATAAATAGCATGAAATACACGTGGATGGTAAGTGTTTAAAAATTTAATGTTTTAATCAATATATTCATTAAAAAAATCAATTTGATTATTTTTTAAAGGTTTATGATAAATTTTGATTATTTTTTAAAAGATTAATAGTGAAATTTAATTAAAAAAAATAGGAACCAAATTAAAAAATAAAATATTCAGATTAAGTGTTAAATTTATTCCTATAATTTTTATAAGTTCTACTCAGTTTTCATTCCTATAGATGAATTATTGATTTTATAGATAAAAGGTTTCAATTTTTACACGCATTGTTTTATATATTTATAAATGGAATAATTAACATTATTGTTAGGAATTGAATTAGTTTCAAAATAAAAGGAAAAGAGAAAACGATGCGGGAAAAGGGAAGTTCAGGAGGGAAATTTTCGAAAATGAAAGACGAAGGGAGCCGAGCGAGTAATTTATTTAATTAATTTATAAATAAGGTGTTGGAATCAAATTTCAAAAGAGATAGAGAGAGAGATGAAGAGAATAGTGGAAACGGAAGAGGAAGAGTCGGCGTTCCTGTCGGCAGTGGCGGCTGCTGAATCATTTGCCAAGCGCCGTAAACCTAACCAAGACGAAACCGAGGGAGCCTACACTGCTGCCCTAAAAGGGAGCAAAAGCCGTATCTGGCAACACATTAACCCCCTTAATACCTGGCAGAGCAAGAGCAGAGTTGCTGCTTCAGCTGCAGCGGGATCAGATTCAGAGAAGACTTGCCCCTGCGGCTCCGGTCCCTGTTTGATTCTCACTGCTAATACTGAAAGGAATCGCGGCCGCATGTTCTATAAATGTCCTCTTCGACAGGTTCATTCTCCCTTACTTTACTATTTTAAAAATCTCTTCCTAACAGCTTATGCCTTTAAATTCAAGCAATGGCTTCTGGTTTTTGGTGTAGGAAAATGGAGGCTGTGGTTTTTTCTTGTGGTGTGACAATGACATTGCTTCCCAAACTAATAACATTCCTATGCCTACCAAGGTAAAGTTTTCCCTTCTACTGGATTCATATTTTGGAGTTAAACGCTGAAGCTTATAAATTCATATTATATTAGTTATCAATTAGCTTACAAGGTAAGATTTTATGCAACATATGATCACTGAGAGATTTATAGTGTAAAATATGTTGGCCAAAATAAGCATTGTTTTGAAGAGGTAAACAAACAATTTTAGACTATGTTGGAACAGAACTAGATATACCCCAAGCATAATCTATGCCATCGAATAGAGGAATCCTTGTGTGAGTCACTCGCAATTACCTAGATACTATGAAAGTGGATATAGCTCGAATGGACAAAGATTGCATTATTACCGAACATGTAACCACATAGTACTTTACTATTAAGTAAGAAAATGTTGATTGTTTCCTCTGCCATATACAATTTCAAATAATGTACTATCATACCAACCGATAAGCAGCAGTGGTAAAGAACAAGAGATATTTTGTGGTAATGGTTTCAGCTCGTCCTTAACCCTGATTGATCTTCAAGGCATGTTCTTTGCCTTGAACTCCAACTTGAGCATTTTTTTTTTTTGTATTAAAAGATTAGTTATGGCGTCCTAGTATTGACTTCAAAGATTGGCATTTATTGAAAAGTTAATTGTATATAGATGGCTTTGAACCACTTTTTGTATCGACGTAGGCATATTGGATGACCATGTTGGCTTAAGACTTTTCTATCCGTGTAGGGAAGTTCTGTGGGTTCCTTCAAATCATGCAATGATCAAAATGTATCAACTGATCCTCTAGTTAGCGCTTCTAAAAGCTACTGCAATATGAATGATCGAACCAACAACGCCTATACCATAAGAACCGGATCTTCATGCTTCAAATGTGGAAAGGATGGGCATTGGGCTAAAGATTGTTATGTTTCTTCATCAGATTCTCCTGCTGAATTTGGAGGAAAGCCTGCTAAATCTGGCACTTGCTATAAATGCGGTAAGCCTGGGCACTGGGCCAGGGACTGCACCTCCAAGAATGCTGGAAATAGCTCTAAGTCAGTGTTTGATTATTAGTTGACTGTAAATTCCAAACATTTCACGACTACCGGTCTACCACTTGATGTGTGCTTTGCGCCTTGCCCAACAAACATGGTGTTTTTTTTTTCACATATCATGGGTATAGTATATTATGTATTTTCAGCTTGGAAGTCTATAGAAAGTAAATAGGGTAAGTGTCCCTTTAGCATTGCTTTTATTAAGTACTTTTGAGATAAAAAACAATTTTTAAATTTTTTAAAAGTATTTTTGAAATAAAAAATATTTTGCAAAATTATTTTTTTAATCAAAAGCAAAGCAAAAACCTTTAATTTTTTTTTCTCAAGAATACTCTTTAGCCTCCAAAATATTTTTAAGAAGTAATGTTAAATTAAGTTTAAATCAAATATTTTGTTAAGTCTTCTAATCGAATATTATATATTTTTTCATTTTTCTAATATTTACCAACCCTTGTTAATGTTTACTCTTTTGCTTTTATTCTATTTACATATTTTAATTGTTATTTTTATGTATCTATATAATAATATATTTTCACACCTGTTTTTTAGCAAATAGAGAGCTTGGTAGCTTAAAATATATATTTTTACTATTATAACTATAAAATTTTACATTTTATTACTTTTTTTTAATTTGGTAATTAAAATAAATATTTTTAAGTTTTAAGTTTTTTAAGGTTCTTATTGTGGGCACAATTGACTTTAAATCTGGGGCTTAACCTACTTTTACCATAGCCTATATGAATTCACTTATGGTCATTTATCTTTATGCCAATGTTAATCCTCGTTCAATTTTCCTTATTAAAGCATACAAAGGCAGTGTCTTGTTCTTAAATTCAATTGTGATTCATAGTCTATCTTAATTGTTAAACTCTTAACTTAATAAACTTTTAACTCATTCCCTTTGTAGAACACTCCCCTTTATCAAACTTTTAACAAATTTTCCTTTAACTTGTTGAAGTCTAGGTACAATTACATTTTTTTTCATGCTAATCATATCTTAATTATTTCATAATGTGTTTTTTACTTGTAGATTGAGCCTAAATGGGTTTAGTATTTGTTTTATAATGAATTGAAACTTGTTGATATGTTTTGGTGGTGCTTGTGGATGATTTAGAATGTTTTTTAATTGGATTTTCTGCTCGATAGAGTTTATTATCAGTACCTATTTCGATTATTTCGGGAGAATTGAGACGATGAGCAAAATGCACCAGTACAAGGTAGATGTATAGGTAATTCTCGAGAGGCACTTGTACCTCTACTTCAGCCTTGGCCAACAACACTATTTTGGCTCGTTTGGCTTCTTGGGAGATTGTTTGACTCCTAGGCACCTCCGATCACTTTGAATCAGTTTTAAATTATTTGAATATTTTTTTAAACCCTCAAAAAACTTCTACACTTACACTTGATAAAATTTTTTGTATTTGATTTTAGATTGTGATTTATAAAAGTTGTTTTAAGGTTTTGAAATTTTAAAGTATTTCGAGATTTTTGTTCCGTTTGTATTCTAATAATATCTCCCATTCATACTGTACATCGAGAGGGGTGAAGAGTGTTACACCTTTTATGACGTGACATATTGTTGATAAAAAAATGTTAAGTTGACAAATTTTGACATAAACTATCAATGACGATAATGGTTGGATTATAATTTTTTAAATTAAAATAAAGTAAAAAAATTGAATTTTATCTTTTAAAGTACAATAACTACAACTTTGTTTGTTTCACTAAAAATGGCTTTTGAAAATTATTTTATGCATTTCATGCGTTTGTTTCATGGAAAACAATTTGATCAATCGAAAATAAACCCTTTCTTATAAAATGACTTATCATTTTGAAAAGCGTAAGTAATTTTTCAGGAAAGAAGTCATTTATCAGTGATTTTATTTTTATATAAAAATTAATTTAAATTAAATTTAATATTATAATATTAATAATAATTTTTTATTTTTATTTTTAAAAATATTTAAAAATAATAAAATATTATAATTTTCAATATTATTAACATACATATTTAATTATCTATATCTAAACATATAATAAATTATTAATATAATTTATTGTTTTAATAAATTATTTAATATTTCAATTTTATTTTAATAATAAATTTTAAAAATAATAATTTTAAATAATATTCATATATTATTAAAAAATATTCAATATTAATATTTTACTAATAGATATTTATTACAATTATAAATATATTAATAATAAATGTTTTGAAGTATAAATGTTAAAATATGTCATAAGTCTATGTATTCTTCACAAATTCGGAATTTAGTCTCTGTATTTTTTATTTTTAAGAAATTAGTCTTTTCACTTTTTAAATTTGAAAATCAAGTCCAATTGGTAATATTGTTAATTTTTTTTTGTCAATTTAGTTGATATCACAATTTTAAATAAAAGATACTCAATATTCATGTAATGAAAAAAAAAACAAATAATGAATGTTGAAACGTTTATTTTCGGGGAAAACAAACAAGTCTCGAACAAAATTTTTAAAAATAAAAAAAAGGGAGTCGCCACCAATATTTTATATGGTGTGATTGGATCACCACAAAACGTTTTAAAATCTGTTTTGAAAATATCTTGGTCTTCGAAATCCAGAAAACAGGTTCGGGAGTCGGTTACGCATGAGGAAGGATTAGCACCCTCATACGCCCAAAATTGGTACCACATTGATTATTTTCGGGTCTTTTGTTCTAAAACTTTGAAAACTAGAGTAAAACTTAAAATACGATCTTTTTTAAAAAGACTTTGCATGATTTTCAAAAATACTATTTGAGGAAAATTATCCATATGTCTCGAATTTCTAAAAGAATTGAAAATCGTGCTCAACACGTTAGAGCACTAGATTTTTGAAACTGAAGGACATTTTGAAAGACTTTAAAGAGAATATTCGATCGCGTGAATTATACGAAAGTCACACCCAACACGTTAAGGCATGGTTTTTCGAAGTTTTCACACGAAAGAATATTGCCTCGTTTTGTTTTAAAATCATTTGTGTATATATATATATATATCTTTTGAGAACTTGAAATGTAATGATCTAAATTCACGGGCACCGGAAAAGTGAGTTATAGGGCCTCCGTCTTAGTAAACCGAGTTCGTAAATAATTATTAGGAGTAATTATGAGTTTAGTAGTGTGTTTAATTAGGCTTTGATTAGGTGAATTTAATTTAATTTAGAGTAATTAGTAAAAAAGACTAAATTAAATAAGGGGTGAAAGCCTAATTATAGATTAAAAGAAAGAAAGAGGGACTAAAATGACAATTATGCCTATTGCATAATTTGAGGCGACAATCAATGAGAAAATTTGAATATTTTTTTAATGATTTAAATTATTATTAACTAATATTATAATATAATAGTATAAATTATTATTTAATTAATATTATCTTATTATATTAATGAAATATATATATATAAATTAAAGTCAAATGTATGGTAATAAAATATACATGTGTAAATATTATATTGTATATTTGTAAAATAAATATTAATTTACTTATTATTTAAGTAAATAAATATTTATAATTTATTATTATTATTATTAACTAATATATATATATATATGATATAAAATAATAAAGAAAAGAAAAAAAAAACAAAAGAAGGAAGAACAGAAGTTCAAACGAAAAAGGGAAGAAAGAAAAGGGAAGGAAAAAAGAAGGAGAAATTGGAATTTTGAAGCTTTAAGCTTTAATTGGTAAGTAAATTAAGTCCCTTTCTCTTAAATTAGATGTTTTAGAAGCTTTAGAACAAAGTTTTGATGAAATTAAGTTGAGGTCTTGGAAGTTTTAAGGTTTTTAAACATAGCTCATGTTGAACAAAATAGTGAAATAGGGATTTAATAGAATGAATTTCAAGCTAGCATTGATAAAGGGATTAAGTTGTAAAAGAAGCTATAAGTTTTGTGATAGAGGGATTAAATTGAAAAAATTTAAATTAGGGTTTTATTATGAACATTAGATAGTTAAGTAGAATATGGAAGGAAATTGAATAAAAATAAAGTATGAATTGAGTTAGAAAAATAAATAAGTTAATTAGGATTAAATTGGAATTAGGGTATAAATTGGATAGAAATTTAATTATTATTGTAAATTAGTGCTGTAATTAATTGTGTAAATTATTATTATTATTATTGTAGCTAGCAAATAACCCGAAGCATCGGCACAAAAAGGAAAGGAGAAAGTTACCAAGGAGTAATCGCGAAATCCGAGTTTGTATTACTATAATTTAAATTATTCATTATTTAATGTTTATTTCGATATTTATATTTAATAAGTGAAATTGAAATTGAAAGTGATATGAATTATAAATTGAAAGTCCCTATTAACTAGTCGGGCTGAGTCGGATATAGTTGGCATGCCATAGGATTGAAAGAGTTCAAGGATACTTCGACCTTGAGTCGATGAGATACTAGGTGTCATTATTTTACTTCGGATAGATTCGATGAGGTACTGGGTACCACTTTACTTCGGCTAGGCCGATGAGACACTGGGTGTCACTTTATTGTTTCGAACTATCCGATGAGGCATTGGGTGCCATTCTGGTGTGTTTGGTTGGATCCGTGTATCCGCCAAGGTCCGAGTCTTGTTAATAGGGGTAAACAATGTGAAAAAGAAAAATTAAATAGAAATGAAAAAGTGAGGCATATAAAGTGATATGTGATGAAATTGAGAAATGAGAATGAAATGGTTAAATTGATTTGATATTGATATGGAATGAAAATGGTGTATAAATTAAGATAATATGTGTTCATGTATTATATGATTGATTATGTGAAATTTATTTGGTTATTTATAATTTGAATTATAGTAATACCACTGAGTATGAAATACTCAGCGTACGGTTGTTTCTGTGCGCAGGTTAGTAGAATTTAAGATACTGGTTCAGCATCTAGATCGATCCCGACCTCAATATAAACTCGGTGATGTAATTCTCCTCTTTTGGTAAAAGTGGCATGTACTAAGTGTTGTATAGGTTACATGTGTATACTTGTAATGTTGGTTGTATATATATATACTATATTTTGATATTAGTTTAATAAAATGGTAAAGAGTATATTATAAAATTTGGCATTATGTTTGAATGAAAAATGAATAAAGTTATTAGTAAATTTTGAATAATATTAAGAATGTTTAAATATTAGAATTAATATGTTAATGAAATGATTATGATTTAGCTGAATTTGAGTATAAATTGTTTTGGTTGCGGGTTGAAATTGCGGGGAAAGTTAGATGTTTATAAACGGGGTTATATCGCGTTCGAAAATTTTTTTTTACGAAAAATCTATGAAGCACCAAAACAAGTCCCAATTCCCTTCTAATACGTATTTTGAGCCTCGAGGGTCCAATTAAGGAATTTTATGATTATTTTATAGTATGTTCATTAATTGTTTATTTATTATTTGTAAGTTGTTCCATATGTCTGGTAATACCCTGTAACCCTGTTTCGACGATGATTTAAGGTTAGAGGGTGTTACATGAAATTTCGTATTCAGTTTAAAATACAATCATCAGACATATGACTTAGAAAGATTTAAAAAAAAAGATGCTCGTTTGCTTCGATTTTCGTGGAGAATTGAAGTCGTGGCCAACACGTTAGGGCACAACGTTCTCAGAACCTCGAAGTTAAAAGGCATTTAAAAACTCGAAAAAGGATATTCGATTAGCGTGAATTATATGAAAAATCACACCCGACATGTTTGGGCATGATTTCCCGAAGTTTACACATGAAAAGGACATTACCTTGATTTTAAAGATTTATGAAAAAATAATGTTTGAAAATAAATGAGTGAAATATAAACAATTAATAACGAAGATTAGATAACACGAAAAGCAAAATAATTAGGCAGATAATTTATACACGAAAATAAAAAATACAAAATACGAAAGCATATTAATTAAAATCTAAATATAAACATTAAAGAGAAAGAAAATCAAAACAAACGAAGTCAAAAATGCGATTTTTGGATGCCAGGGGTAAAACGGTGATTTTGGACACTTAGAGGGTAAAAATGTATTTTTTGGACACTTGGGGGAAAAATGGTAATTTTTGGAAAATTTAGGATAAAAATGTAATTTGTAGAAAGTTTGGGGGGTAAAATTGTAATTTTTGAGAAGTTTGGGGTTAAAATATAATTTTTGGAAAGTTAAGGGGTTAAAATGTAATTTTTGGAATTTAGGGGTTAGAATGTAATTTTTTGAAAGTTTAGGGGTTAAAAAGTAAATTTTAGAAAGTTTAGGGGTAAAATGTAATTTTTTGAAAGTTTAGGGGTTAAAATATGATTTTTAGATAGTTTAGGGACCTCCTAAGCAATAAAATAAAAAAGAAGTGACATGTGGTAGCCTCTCAAGTATTTTGGGGTTAAAGGACTAATTTGAAAATAATTTAAATTTTTGGGCCAATTTTGAATTAAAATAAAATTTGATTTAAGGATGAAATTAAAACAATTTAAAAATAAAAGGGACCTTTTGCATAGATAAACCAAAATATTGACACGTGGTAGCTTCCTAGGGCTTAAAAGGGTTAAATGACTAAATTGAATAAGAAATGAAATTATTGGGTAAATTTAAAAAGAATTAAAAATATAAAAAGGATCTGATTGGAAATTTAAAAAATCGGAAGGACCAAAGTCATAAAATAACCCAAAAGTTAAAAACATGCGGATCCTAGTGCTTTGAGCGGGTCGGGTCGGATAGGTCATGGGCATTGCTTGAAACTACGTCGTTTTGATGCTTAAAGGCCTATACCAAAACGACGTCGTTTTGGTTCTCTATATATACATTTCAAAACCTTTTTTTTTTTTCATTTTTCTTACTCCCTTCTCCAAAAAATTCCCAGATTCTTTCTAAAAGGCTCTCCCCTTTTCTTTTTCTCTCTGGAGTTGTTAAGGCCAGTCACTGTGGGTCGCCGGTCGTCTCGTGCCACGCGCCATTGCCCAACGCCGCACTCCACCATCTCCGATGCCGTCCAACCGTCGGCCATGGTGCTCGCAGGTAAAAAATTCGCCCTTTTCATCCTTCTTTTTAAAACATTGATCTGGGTATAGATCTAAACAGATCTAACCCAGATCTTGGTAATATTTTTTTCTTAAAAAACCAAATCTGTCCTTATCTCCCATTTTTAAAAAGATCTTTATTTTTCGTTTTTTCTCTTTGTTTAAATCTGTTTTGGTGTGTTATTTGTGCAGGTATTCGAACAAACGAGGGAAGGGGTCCTTGCGAACGAGGGTAGCACGGTGGAGCGCCGCTCACGGCTCCGACGATGGTGGCTCTGATTGGAACAGATACGCCTTTTCGGTTTTCTCTTTATTCATTTATTATTATTAATATTAAAATTATTATTAAAATTATTATTTAATATATTTAATATGTATTTAATGCGTGTTTGAGGAAAAAGATAAATGAAATTAATATAATAAATAGTAATTTAATATATATATATATACGTTTAAAACGTTTGAAATAATTAAGCAATGAGTGACAGTAGTAATATGTTTAATAGGTATATTAATGTATATTCAGAATGTAAAGAGTTTAGAAACCTAAATCCTAAATGACAATAAAGGTGTTTGTATTGAGACTGTACCTTGGTAACTTAATGCCTGAGAGTTTTGAGTCTGCCTTGAACCTTTCTGTTACTTTCTATGTCTGTTCGAATGTCTTTGTTATGTACTGAATTAAAAATGGGTTTTGTGTATTGATTTCTCAAAAGGGCTAGTAACCTCTATTACAAGGGTTTAAACCTGGTTTTATATCCAAAATTACAATCATTTTCTTTTGTTTTTATGCCATTAAACTGCTATCATTTCTTTCTTTTGTAGGTGCGGCAATGAAGGCTGTAGCAGTGACGGTGGCAGTGGTGCAGGGCAAGTTACCGATGGTCGGTGCTGACGTGGTAGCAGCTGATTGGTGAGGACATACGACAGCAGGTGCAAGTTGCTTAGGCTATGGTCTTTGTTTAGGTTTTAGGGTCATTTGAGCCATTCAAGTTAGGGCCTTTGGGTTAATTGAAATTGGGCCCTGATTTGGGCTTGTAAAGTGGGCTTCAGACTTTGTAATTTTGGGACATTTTGGACCTTTAATTTGGGTTTGTAATTTGGATATTATAAATTTAAATAAATTTAAACTTAAATTTATAATAAATTTAAATTCTAAATATATTTAAACTTAATATAAACTTAAAATTAAAATAAATTTAAATCCTTTTAGGCCCGAATAAATTAGGCTTCAATAATGAACATGAATTTAACAAAATATTTTTAATAAGTTGAACCTAAATTTTTATATCTAAAGAGTAGGACTAACCCAAAAATAAAAGTACATGGACTAAATTTTAAATTTTCGAAAAGTACAAGGAAATATGACATATTTTAACCTAATATAAAAATATGATATTTTAATTATATAAATATTAGTATTTATTTAAATAATGCTTAACTTCATTTATTGCTTACAACTCTAATGTGTCAATATATACTCTCATATATGTAACGTATGTAATTTAAATTAAATTTTAATTAAGTATGATTTATTATTAAGTTTATATATGACATTGATTATTATAAAATATTTTCTTATTATAAAATAAATTTCTATTTTTAAAAAGAAATTGTACTATAATATTTTATAATAAATATATTTAGGTCGTGTTTTACAAATAATAATGTAAAATATAAATTTATAAATATAAAATAAACTAAATGAAAAAATAATTTTTTTAAATATATATTTATCTGTTTAAATGTGATTTGAATTCGAATCATATTTATTATTAGAGTTTTACCATAATAATTCACCGGAATAAAAAAAGCAAAAATATCAACAACCAAATTTCAAAATACGATTAAAATGAATTTTTTTCAGTTAACTAATCAAAATAAAAACACACTCATAAATGAAGTGATAGCGTGTATTTCACGGAAAAATATTTGAGTATTAATTAGATAATAGTGATAAAAGTTGGGGTGCGAGATATAGAATCTTCCCTTCTCTTCATATTTATTTCCAATTTTTATGCTTAGC
Organism: Kokia cookei; assembly: GCA_039519145.1. Classification (NCBI taxonomy): domain Eukaryota; kingdom Viridiplantae; phylum Streptophyta; class Magnoliopsida; order Malvales; family Malvaceae; genus Kokia; species Kokia cookei. The sequence goes on from CM076903.1 coordinate 57,085,358, forward strand.
TATATTAGCTTGTTTTGCCTTCAACCTAAAACCCTTTTCATTTTCATTTCGGTATTTTCCCCATTTTAAACCCTAGTCCCAAGAATGGATTCGTATATATCTTTAACGTAAAACGAGAAAAAAAAAAAATCGAAATTTCTATCTTCAGCTTCAACTTCTCCGGAAACGAAAAACCAGTAAAGTATTATTCGGAAATTTGCAATCCAAGTAAATGCAAACGTCGTGTCGTTTCATTTCTCGCCTCCTTCGCTCCTCCAAGCACCCTTCTTCCCCCATCATTTTTAACTCATCGTTTAACAATCTCTCCCATTTTGATTTTTTAGACCCCCGAAATCATAGCTTTGTCCAATTTAGTCCCCATACAACAAATTCTGGGCAAGCCAGAGGTTTGCAACGTTGCGTTTTGCTGGGTTTTGTATTGCCCGCTGATGATCCCATCTATTATCAGCATCATACACATTTTTACTCTTCCCGTCGAAGTTAGTAGTACCATCTCTTAATCTGTAAAAAAATGTGGGTTTTCCCCCCTTTGTAAATTGTTTACAAATGAATATCGATATGTTCTGCAGACTTTTTCACGAGGGCTAAACAAATAAAGAAGATTGAAATCAATGATCAGCACAGGTACTTCCCTTTTCTCTTTTTTTTTTTTTGTCGTTGGTCTTTTCAAAAATGGGGTGTTGAAAAATCACATAATTTTTCCTCGAAAAGAATTGCAATTTAATTTTTAGTCTTTTTTTAGAATTTGTTTTGCATAGAAATTCACTTTTAAATTCTAGAAAAAATAAAGAACTAAATGGGGGTAGGCTACAGGAGTATTTCAGTAGTGAAAGCCAGAATTGCTTTTCTGAGAAAACAAATAACGAATATAGTTGCAATCGATTCAATTTTGCTGTATACTTATAATTGGGAAAAAAAAGTTAAATTACTTCTATATTTTCATTTTCTTGGATAGTTTAGGTTGCCTTTGATTAATTCCTGTTGATTAAAACTAAGAGTGTGTTGGCTACTTGTTATGTTTCGTTATAAGTGGAGTGAGCTCTTCTCATTTTGATCTCATTCTTTGATGAATGCTTAGACTATATGTCAGCTTATTCATATCCTTTTGCCTTGATCTCTTGTTGTTTGCCTTAATTCTTTGACCCTCTAGTCAACGTGCTGTTACAACTGCTTTATGGTGCAACTTCCTTGTCTTTTCTCTCAAGTTTGGGGTCTGGTTAGCAACCTCTAGCCATGTTATGTTAGCTGAAATGGTTCATTCACTTGCAGATTTTGCTAATCAGGTAGTTAAAACTCTCCCTTTTGTTTTCCCTTACTCCCTTGATAGTACTTTGTTGCTTTGTAACTAAATTTATTGATTATGAAATGCACAGAAACTAATACATGTTGCATTGTAGGCGCTGCTTGCTTATGGTTTGAGTAGTTCAAGGCGTGCACCAGATGCTTTGCATCCGTAAGTCCTTTCCATAGTTCAAACAGCCTTTGCTAATCATAGTAACCACGTCACCAGTTATGATTTTCCTGTATCACATTATGCATCATAATGTTCATGGATAATGTGCCTTTGCATGGTTTAGTCATCTTGTTCTTTAAATTTTCCACTAAATAAATAAATTTAGTCTCTGTTTGGTTTCTAAAAATGTTTCTATTTCGATTTTTTATTTTTATATTCTATTTTCAATTTCTATTTTAAAAAAAAAAATTAAAGAATACATAAAAAAAAATAAAAATAAAAATATATTTTCAATGAATGATTATTGGTAACTTTTTCTTATAATAGAATAATGATAAATAATTTTTAATAAATTCCTTTATTTGTATGGATTTGAACTAACGTCGGAGGTTTGATATTAAAAAATTGTTAGAAAAGAATATCTTTGTGTTTGTGTGGATTTGAACCAGTGCCAAATCATCGAAGATTAAAACCTTTGTTTTTGACTTCTCCAATTTCCCTAAACATTTTCGTGACAACATTTAAAACAACTCTTTTTTCTCATTTTCTTTTTCTAAAAAATGTTTTTAAAATTGTCAACCAATTTTTTTTTACTGTTTTCCATTTTCCATGAAAACTAAATTAAAAAACCTCTGTTTTCTGAAACCAAACAGTGTCTTATATAATTCTTTCTTTTTTACCTTCCGCCTTAACATTATCATCACTTGTTTTTCAAGAATTTTAGTAATTAAAGTTAACTGGTTGCTGTTCTGAGCAAGAGTTGAAAGTTAGGAAATTTATAATTTTTAATACCAATATTTTCTTTCTACTAACATAGGTGACTTCTGTATCGCTAAGTCCTATGTTTTAGTTTGATACATACATGCTACACCAGGGAATTATTTGTAAACACTATATACAAGTTCATATGTTTAAGGATAGGCTGATACCTCTGCTTTTTTTCTCAGGTATGGCTATTCCAAGGAAAGATTTGTTTGGTCCTTGATATCTGCTGTTGGCATATTCTGTCTTGGTTCTGGTGCTACAATTGTTCATGGAGTTCAAAACCTATGGATAGCACATGTACTTGACTTTGATTTTCCCATATATTTTATATGTTATATATTCTATTCTCCTTTAGTTTTTCCTCATTATTGTTTCTTAAGCTTTTGACAAATGGCATCTTATTTTGCTTGCTGTCTTCTTTAGCCCCCGGAAAATATTGAGTATGCAGCTTTGGTGATAGGCGGCTCATTTATAATTGAAGGTATAATTGGAGCATCATGATTGTAGGATACATTTTGTTAGCGGAAGTGCATCAGCTTAATCCATTCCTCCTTAGATTTCCCTCTTTAAACTATCATACCTTCTGTTTAGGTGCTTCCCTTGTTGTTGCCATACAAGCTGTCAAGAAAGGTGCTGCAACGGAGGGGATGAAAGTGAAGGACTATGTCTGGCGTGGCCATGATCCTACATCTGTTGCAGTCATGACAGAGGTAATTCTCCCTGTACCTTTTTGCACTTTTGGTTTTTAAAGAATTGAACTTGTTAAATGTGATGTTGGGATTTGAGAAATTTGGATCCGTATTAAAGAGTTAGGATGAAATATTTAGTTGCTATAACAGTAAGATGGGAGATATGCTTTTCTGACATTATATTTTAGATTAGTTTATTTGCCATGTAGAGTACTTATACTTGAAACTGTTAAAGCAGTGGATAGATCTATTAATTTAGTTAAGAGAAGAGCCTGAGTTTGATCAACGTACCAGTAGCTAATTTAAGCATTCAATTTAACATGCCTGTCCCTTCAGCCTTTGCAAAGGTAAAAATAATAATAAAGAGAAAGGAAGTATTAGTACTAATCTTCAGTTATGTTGCACATCTGCATACCAAGGTTAAACACTCCCTGGTGCAGCCATATTTTGCACTGTTGAGAAATACTGCAGTATTTGTGGGATTTGTGGAGAATTTTGATATTCTGTGTGCAGGTGAGTTGATTGAATAATTTATTGGAGTTTACCCCGTTGTTATTGTTGATTTTACAGTTTGTGTTCCCTCTTTGGAAGAAGAAATATTTTACTAGTTATATGATACAATGTGCAGAATCTTTACAACTGGGCTTCTTCAGTAAAGCAACTTAATAGAATTTACCAGTCTTAGGTGTAGGTGTCATGACAGTTAAGTTACCAATCAGTCTTAAATGAGAACAACTTTTTGTAATTTCCTTAACGGCTAAACTAGTGGGCTGTAGAAGAATGAAAATTACATAAAGACTAATTATATTGCATTTTCATAGGAAGAATTTTATAGTTGCAGATATCTTGATCTATGTCTATATCTCCATATGCTCTTCTTTATTGCCCCTCATTTGGTATAATTTTTTCATGCATGAAGCAGATTTAAGGGTTTCTTAGCTTAATTGATTAGCTCCTGTCATAGTGATTGAGGAATTGTTGTTCCTTCCTCTAAAATATTTAATAAGCTTGCTTTGGATTTTTTTTTTCTGAAAGTAATACTTGAACTGGATGTTTAAATTTAAATCTGTTTCTTAAATTGTTGACATGCTTTTCTTGTGCCTCCTGGCTTCTTCTCCATTCTCTTTTTCTGCGCACCTTAAGGATGATGTTTAGTCTTGACTGCATTACCTCTATGTTGTGTTTTCTCTCAATTCCCTTCTTTTGACTTCTGCACCTATCAAGTGTGTGAGTGTACCTTTATGCACAGTTTTTGTCCTTGGTTCAATTTTTTTAAAAAATAAATAACTGTAAGAATCATTGATCATAGTTGCGATTTTTCTTAGCCACCACAGATTGTTTCTCTAGTTGCTTCACAGTATATTATGTCAACATTTGCAGGATGGCGCTGCAGTAACTGGCCTGGCTATAGCTGCAGCATCACTGGTTGCAGTGAAGACAACTGGGAATGCCATGTATGATCCCATAGGTTCCATTATAGTTGGCAACCTTCTTGGAATGGTCTGTTAAACTTTTTAACGACTGAATTTTTTATATCTTTAACTGAATATCAGTAAATACTGCTTGATATAATGCAAGCAAACTCTTTGAACAAGCTGGATGGTATTTGTTAGTTTTTCTTAGTCAATAATTAGTGTTTGTCTCTACCAGAAGCTTGGCATTTCTTGAATTAAGAACATAGTCACAGTTCTGTTGGCCGTCTTAACCATTTTTAAGGTGATATGTTTCCAGTTAGACATTAGACATTTGTGTGTTTTCATGGGTTACTGAAAATATACTATGTTGGCTTTAGGAATTGATTGGTGGAGAACTAGTGTGCGCCTGAACATTGTGCTATGAAGTATGAAAGGGGAGTATAAGACCAATACCTTAGGCAAGTTACTAAATCTTTTCTGGCGAGGTGACATGTGATTTGTGATTAATGACATATTTAGTTCTATGTACTAAAAAGCATGGCCATATTAGCATGTTAACTTTGACTGGGAAGTCCTCTATGAAATGGATAATCGGTTAAAATATTTGCAAAAGTTCTTCCATTGTATATTGTTAGACTGTTGTGTGCTTTGATGAATTTAGCAGCTCTGATGATTTAGGTTGCTTATGTAAATTCTTACATAATGAAATGAAGTTGCCAAAGTGTGACTTATTGACTACCCTGGTTTCAATTTAGGTTGCTGAAACAAGATTCATGGGTGATTAATATGTATGGGTTTGTTTTGCCTTGCTTTGCGTTTGTAGGTTCTCAATATTTTCACATATGGTTTTGTTGAAAGTTTTAAAATTAGAATGCTAATTGTTTATTTTCATAATTCTAGCTTGTTCTTTGGGATTAAATGTTCGCTAAAGGACAATCCTTCTGCCTTGTTTCCTTTTTTCAAAACGTTTTTCCCCCCTAGAATTCCTTGATGGAATATGAGAGTTTGGGGGATGAATGGAATTTAGGATTAGGATGGTGGAAAAACTGAGTTGGTGTTTGCTGCTATGACTTCTAGGCAATACTTTGGAGATGATTTCAGGAGTTGCTAGTTCATTTTGGACAGATTGTCTCTTCAAGAGAAGGCATTGTGCATGTATACATGTTAGTGTGAAATAAAGAGTGGGAGAAAGAGGGCGGGAAGATAAATTATGTAGTTAGAATTGAGTTAAAAAGTTTTAAGGATGCATTATTGTAAGGTTATAGTTTCAAGCATCTTTTGGTTTGTGGTATAACTTATTGAAGCATATTAAGCTATGCAGGTCGCAATTTTTCTCATCCAGCGCAACCGGCATGCCTTGATAGGGAGAGCAATTGATGAACATGATATGCAGAAGGTTCTCCATTTCTTGAAAAATGACCCGGTATTATCTCTACTACAATTATTTGACTTGACATCCATTTCATTTATATCATTCTTGAAAAGTTTGAGGGACATGAAATTTCTGCAGGTTGTAGATGCTTTATATGATTGCAAGAGTGAGGTGATTGGACCTGGGTTCTTCCGATTCAAGGCAGAGATTGGTGATTGTCTCACACTGCCTTATACTTTTTAATGATTATATTTTACGATTACCTTTCTTGATATTAATATTAATTTCAATTCCAAATAGTTTTTGCAAATTTCCTTCATCTTTTGCAATACTAGTATTTTAACCGGAAAGCAAGAGATGCATTTTACTAGCTGTCTTGTCAGTATCGCATTAATAATGCTAATGTGTTGTGAACATTGACATGATGTTTTTGTTGCTGGAATTATCTAGAAATTCGTACTGATGTCCATATTTTTGGGTTTCTGATCATTTAAATATCAGTTAGATACGTTACTAGCAGAGTTTATGCTAGATCTGGTCTGCTAAAATATATCATTGGCGTTTCTCTAGTTGAAACCTTTTGGCATTTATTTGTATTCTTGTGACAATGTATGCTACAGATTTCAATGGAGTGGTGGTTGTGCAAAATTATCTCAACAGAACGGGACGTGAAGAGTGGGCGAGACAGGTTAATATTTCAGTCTTTCTTTTTTCGGTCTTCAACACATTTTCTTGTTCAATGCTTTTTGCTTTTATCTGTGTAGCTAATTATAGCCCAATAAACTGAATTGGCCTTTTTGAACTCTACATGAACATTTTCCTTGATACAAGCGGTTATATATACTCTAGAAATCTAGTATTCCTTGTGAAGATATCTGATGTAAATAATAACATAATTTTCATAATTATTGTTTTAGTCAATATGCTAATAACTATTTTGTTCAATGGTTTGAAGTTTTAATGTCTTATCAACACCACTCCACTTTGGCTTGTGCATGCATTATTTGTTATTAAGAACTAGCATCCTACTTGATCGATCTTTGGTCTTGTTTTAAAAACAATGGTAATGTCAGGGAAGTGCATAAAACTAGGATGCCTGAAGCGTTTAAATTATTTACTCCGGTGAATTTCTTGTCCTGGTATTTTCTTATGCTTTGTGCCCATGTTGACTAACTGGATTTTGGTTGTACACAGTTTCGAGAATCTGCGAAGGAGAAAGATGATTCCGCATTGCTAAAGATCATGTCCAATTATGGTATGCAAGTAGATGAACTAGTAACTGTAATACATTGAGTTGTAATGTGTATGACAAAAGAGTTCCTTTTGCAGGTGAGGAAGTAGTCACAGCTTTAGGAAGTGAAGTTGATCGACTCGAAAAGGAGATCCAAGAACTTGTTCCCGGCATTCGGCATGTTGATATTGAAGCCCACAATCCCATAGACCTACCATCATGATCCCAGATCTTGTACGGGCATTATTTCGACCGTATATTTTTACATATCTAATGGATGACAAAAATTGCAATTAAGTAAGATGTCACTTTATCATTCAAACTATAGCGATAATTACAAGATTATCGTTATTATATTTATGATTACAAATTGTAACCTGTGAATAGTGATGTTTGAGTTTGAAAAGGAAGTGCAATTCTTAGAAAGTTGAATTCATCACAAGATCATGGCCTGAAAATAAAAATATTTGTTAGCTAGTAGTTTGCGGAGTGATATGAAGGAATCCTACATGATTTACAACATCTAGGGTTTTGTAATTTATTTTCAGGCTATAGATGTCGTAAAAATTAGGGTTTATTTTTTTTTGAAATTTACTTGATTAGGCTGATTGTGGAGAGAGAAGGAAAACACGTTTAGTTGGACATGTTTTCAGTGCATTTGGCAGGAAAATGTTTTCAGTTGGATGTGTTTTTTTGTTCAGTTAGCAAAGCTCGTTCAGTTGAATGTGTTTTCATTTTTTTTTGAGTTTTTTAGTTGTTTTTTGAGTTTTAGGGTTATTTAAGATTAGAGCTTTTGTTTAGGATTTGTAAAGATTTTTGGAGTTTAGGGTGTAAGGTTTTTGTGTTAGGTCTTCAAAATTATTATTTTAGAATTTTTTAAAATTTTTAACATTTTTATATATTCTTTAGGATTTTTTATAATATTATATTTGGTGGAAAACATAAATTAAAATTGTTATAAATATTTTGAGTTTTAAAAATAATATATATTTTTAGATCAATTTGTTAATTTTTAAAATTTATCGGTATCAAAAAGTTTCTCACATCAATTTATTATTCAAATTATTCAAATTGTAAAATTTATCTCGATTCAAAATAAAAATTTGAATTACTTGATATTTTTACGAAATCGAAATTTATACTTTTTTGGTGTAAAATTAGAGAAGCTATACAACGAGCGAATTGTATGCATTCAGTGTGTCATTCGCACGAAAACATAGTGTCAGGTTATGGAGTTTGAGAAATCCAACCAAAGTCTTATTGGGGGAGTGTATTGTGTAAACCTAAGACGACATACCTATGATTGTGAGAGGTTTGACGCACTTTGTTTTTCATAAGCTCATGCAATTGCAACATGTATAACGTGTGTAAATATGAATTCCCACTGATTCTAGATTAAAGCATGTGGCTATCGGTATCAAGCGCTCTATTCAGGTTGGTACTGAATAGCTCATTACATTGCAAATAAAAAGATCGATCGAATTCTACTTGGATACACGACAACATGGATACTTGGGAGGGGACAAACCTAATGAGATTATGAAGTTAATATAGAAACCCAGGGCATACAAGGTCGTCATGTCGACACTTGGAGGATAGTGTGAGGACAAGACTTTATTAACCAATTTATTAATTTTTCAACCACTATTTGTTGATTTTTTCATTCATTCTCAATTTTTTTTTTTGTAATTTGTAAATATCAATTTTTCATTCATTCTCAATTTATTATACTATTATACGCGACAACATGAATACTCGGGAGGGGACAAACCAACTGAGATTATGAAGTTAATATAGAAACCTAGGGCATACAAGGTCGTCATGTCGACACTTGGAGGATAGTGCGTGGACAAGACTTTATTAACCAATTTATTAATTTTTCAACCACTATTTGTTGATTTTTTCATTCATTCTCAATTTTTTTTTTGTAATTTGTAAATATCAATTTATTATACTATAGAGAACAATACAATATACAATTTTGTTCCATTTTTCTTGTGAAAATTAGGTCCATGTACAAATTTGTAATATCATTTTCGATTCAAAAATAATATTTATTTAAAAACATTTCATATCCAATACCCGTAGAATATTATTAACTCAAACTTAGCTAAACAATTAAGATTTACGTAACAAGTATATAAAAAAAATCATATGTTTCGTCGAGTAGAATGCGTGCACAACAAGGTGGTCATCGGTTGTGAGACAAATTTCTTCTTCGTTCAAGCTATGGTTTCGGCTCCTCTTCTTCGTCTTCATCGCCACCTCCACCTTGGGGCACATGTTGTGGTTTCGGCCCCTCCTCTTCTTCGTCTTCATCCGTGGTTGATTGCAGTGTGCTCCTCGGTTGCCATCGTGTCTCTTTCGTTCTACGAATAGGTGGTTGCAAAGATGATCCACCTTGGTAGAACAATGATCCTTAGGGTGTTTGCTACACTATCGGTGTATGTGTCCTATACAACAATGGAAAAAAATACGGACTTCTCGTCGATGCCGTAAACATACCGTATACATCATCATCAAAATCGTTGTGTCTAATACATTGATGGCATCAATGTGTAATATGATGGGGACAAAGGTGGTGGTGCAAAAAAAACTAGAGATGGTGTAGAAACAGATAAATGTGGTGCAAGATGTGGTGCTTGTGTAAAAATGACGGGGTTAGTGAAAGCACTAGAATAAGTTGAGCTATACTGATCGGGGGGTGGTGTGGCTATCAATGCCTCTTCTTGCGTTGGTGTCGATGATGGACCCGCGTCGGTAGCTACTCTAGACCTTGGATTCCTTGTCACTTGTTGTGGCCTCCTTGTGTGATGTTGCCTACTTGTCGCCTCCTCTAGTAGTAGATATGGCTTGTCATGGTGTCTAAACTATGGCATATACTCTGGATCGCAGGCTAATTTTCGAGTGATAATGGGTTCACGATTAGGTATAAAGTCATATCTATGGTTCCAAATGTTAATATATTGTACGTGGAATGTAACCCAATTTTTATTGGTTCACCATCGAAAGTTGATATTGTGCAAATCTTCGATGTCCTAAGTGTTGGCGGAATCGTTTGCCTAAACTTGAACTGTCGCATAACTCTATCAGATTCATGCATCTCCATTGTAGCGTACACTACCAATGGCAGCTTCACGTGCCAAATGTTGAGATTCATCAAGAATTCAAATAGGATGTATGCTTGAATTCTTGGATCAAAGTATGACATCCATTCAAACTATAACACAATAATAATTTTAATTATATATTTACTATTAATTTTTAAAATCAACTACGTTAATATTATATAATTGAAATTTTCAAAATACATACCTTAGCTTCCGATCGTTGATCTAAGAGTAGTTGTATATCTTCGAGCTCCTCCGGTAGTCCCACATAACTCGGCCCATGGTTCCACTTATTCAAATAATATGTTAATATAAAATTTTAAATTTTTTATTATGGATGTTATATTATTAAATGAATTTTACCTTATTACGAGTGAGAATGTATAATGATAGTCATCTCGATGGCGTAAAAAAGGCAACCGATACCACACCCATGATTCCAACAATAACATGCGATTAAGGTTTTTTGGGCACTTAATGAGCTTGTTTTCTAGTATTTTATATGCTTTTATTTCACTTTTGGTTTTTATTGTTTTATGTTTAAATTATGCAAAATAAGCATTTTTACACAATTTTGAGTTATGTAATGACTAATGGGCCACTACGAGCCTAGGGATGATCTAACAACTTTATATAATGTGTAAGACACTATTTTCGAGCTTAGAAGATGAAGGATGATTGCAGCGCTGTGACACCAAGGAATGGTGTAGCAACACCGAACTTCGAAGCCAAGTACCCAAAAAATGAAGAAATTGTCACGACACCGGGCAACGAGATGAAATTTTAATTAACGGTATTTTAATCCACATAATGTAACTTAATCAGATTTTTGGCTGTTTAGTAACCCTAATTAAGTCTGATCATAAACTCTACAAATAGGCATGTTAAGTCTCATTCGAGGAGTTTTGGCCAAGTGAGTCACTTAGTTATTTTTTAGGATTTTACTTAAATTTTATTTTCTTTCAATTTAGTCCTTCAAGTACTTTTGTTCTTGTTTAACTTGGATTAAAGTTTGATCCAAGGTTTTAATATAGTAGTTTTTCATTATTTCTTTGTTGATTTCAATTGCAATCTAAGTGATCTTCGCAACTGTTAAAAGAGATTTCACTTTCAAGCTCAAATCAATATCAAAATGGATTTATTTCTCTATTCTTTACTTTGATTTAATTTACTGTCGATAAGACTTGGGATAGCCATACGCCCCCAGTTGAGCTCCATTTAGAACCATTTGCACCCTCATTAGACATATCAATGTGGTTATTAGAATAACCAATCACACTAGCATTAGTAATAGCAAGACCACGCTATGACCAACCGGAATCAAAATTCAACGCAACGAGTAATTCTTCTAATCTAGCAAAATGCATTGAAGTTTGAATTAAAAGTACAAAATTAGGCTTGTTCAATCATACCAACTCCTTAAGCTTTGTATCACTTTTATTAAATTGAAAAAACAATAATTTATTGATTTCGATTCGAATTGGAGAAATCTGATCAACCCACACTTGATTTAACCAAAACCGACCCACATTGAAACTGAACCAAACCCAAATTAATCAGAACTCCGAATGATCAACTTGAAATGATACAATACGAAATTAAATTAAGAATAGTTTTATTTTTTTAAAAATAATAACACAAGTTTTAATTCAACTCTTCTTTTTTTTTTTTTTAATTAACAATTGCAAAATTTATAGAATCAGTGTGCATCCATTAAAGAAAAACAATGAAGAAATGATTGAAATGAAGTTCTGCATCACATGACGACTTGAACCCCGTAACATATCTGCTCTACTGAACATATTAAAAGAAAAAAAAAATCATCTTAAACAGATAATTTTAACTAGAGAACTTCACACCCAGATGAAGTATAAACCCCAAAGTTGAGCAGTCCATCCAGTCACCCAAAAGGACTCGATGACTGAGGTAAATGGGAAGGCCCCATAACCATTTATGAAGGATTTCCTTGAAAGAAGGTTAGCAAAAGCATGAATAAGCCAAATGGTTCTTCTTGGCAACATAAGGAGAGAGGTGGTTGGTGACTGTTGCTGATGTACCCGGTATATCAGCTGGAACGAGGATTTGAGGCTTCCCTAAAGCTATTCTTTTTCCAGCTACATTGGCATAAAACAGGCCAGATAAGGCCGGGACAAAAACATCACTCTTCGAACATATGTAGAAATCTATAACCTTCTCCAGTTCTGAACCTTCGGATTCAAGAAATTTCCTCTTCTTCTCCTCTGGCATTATGTTTTCCTACAATAGTTCCGAGCACAAGTTCAGATTTATAGGAATTGCAAGTTTCAACACTGAGCAGCTAGTAAGCGTTGGTTATTAGCAAGCATTAAAATTTGTACCAAATTGGCAGACTAATGTATCATGCATAGGTTTTTTTGGGAGAAAACTATGGAGTTCAAGTTGGATAGTCAAATTTTAGGTGACAGGGAATCCCTTTCAAGCAAGACCCGCCACCAGTATTACTTGAGTTTATAATTGCTTTTCAGGGATTTTGCACCTAAGACAGATCTATGTCTTGGCCCATAGTCAACCACTGAATAACCCCGTGCCAGTTGGTTGTCAAAATCAAGCATTGCATATAGTGGCTCAAGAAACACATAAAAAATTTAGATCCAGAAAATCATTATTAGATGAAAGAAGAATTTACTCACCTTTGTGTATGTTCTAGGGAAGATATCCCTGAGGACACTAAGGCTGTTATCCCACCTTGATTGAGTCAGGTATATAGTGGTATCAGTATCAAATCCAACCTTCCTCAAAAACAAAGCAATCTCCTGTGCATTATAACAACTTTTTGCTACATTAGTACCACTACCATGACAATTCTTATTCTCCAATGCATCAACCCTCAAGTCCACTGCTATAAACAGCCCATCTGATTTGCGACTCAAAGTTCTAAGCCGTTCAATCATTGAATCAACAACTTCATTGACCTCTGGTTGCAACTCTAAAGTTCCAAACATTCCCAAACATGAGACTGAATCAACACTACTCCTTTGCGCAGTTTTTCTCATATTTACAGTAGGGAAGTAGGTAGCAAGCCTTATGTTTCCCTTTGATTTAAAAATTGGTTGTACATTTTCCACAATGTGATCTTCAGTGACCCTATTGGGAACCTTCACAGCAGCAAGATCCCGAATTGATATTTCATTGGGTAGTTCTTTCACTACTTTGACAACCCCATCGAGGCTTTTCATGAACTTCTCAACATCATAAATATCTTCAAAGTTTCTGAAGATTTTCAATCATCATAGAACCATTTAAGATTTTGCGCTTAGATTAACTCAAACTTGTACTACTCAATATTCTTCATTGAAATAACAAAAAAGATTTACTATGGGGAAGGAGATGAGAGAATACAGTATCTTCAAAATTAATTGAGCACTAACCTTTCATCACCAGGTCTGCTTCCTCTAATATCCGGAAGTACAAGTGCTGCTGCTAGGTACCTTGCTACTACTACGGCATCAGCCATCTGAAGAGGCACTCACCAATCACCATGGAATGAATAATAGATTAGATGGAAAACAAGCAAATGGTTTTCAATAGATTACCGTTCATAAACTGCTAGCACATTGTGCCATTAAATTCTTTGTAGAACAATCTACCTAATATTCAAGATTCCATATCTAATCAAGGTACAGAGCAAAACAAGAATTTTCAGAAAAATAAGCAGCATATATCACTACAAATTATGCCACTTGGACTTAGGTGTGAATCTAGCATACATGTGCCCGAAATGTGTGTTCAATTTTTTCTAAGTATTTTGCATGCATTTAGAGGATCTTTGAAGGATCATATGCCTATAACCATGTCCGAAAATGTGTTGGACATGGGTACTTCAAGAAAAATGAAGATTTAGAAAACACGTCTTTGAGGCACTATCCTCTAGCTTCCTAAATTCCTGATTTCATATTGGGAAGACAACTTGGCTAAAGTTCTTTCTTACACACAGTAGATAACAAGCTCGTTTATCATAGATAACATCTCAAGAAGTAAAGGGAAATTGGCAATAGTACCAATAATAACATTCATTTACTCCTTTTAAAAGTATTAAGTTTACCGAGACCAACAGTTTGATCTATCTGTTATTTTCAGGTAAAAAGTAAAAGGTGAAATTTCAGACAATGAAATGGATTAGGGACTTCCTAACGCATTTTAGGTTCTTCTTTATGAGAGAACAAAGATAAAGAAAAGGCAACAGCAAAGCTATCTTATTTTGATAACTTTGTAACTAAAACAGATACCAGGTATACCTGAGAGACATGGTATTCTGGACCATTAGTCAATGAGAAAGTAACATACCCTCTTGACTGCTCTATCACATCTGCATGCCAAGTAGAAGCTCCATCAATTAAATAGAAACATTTAATTACATTTTTTACCGTCAATACACAGTGACGAATGTAGACATCAGGATAATGATACATGTATAGACAAATTTAAAAATCAATTGATCATTTGTCAGGGACTTAAGCGAAGTTAACAAACCAAAAGTGGCCTTGCTCCAACATGGTTTTAGCTCTTTATTGTCCTCCATCCAAGGCCCTTTGCTCCCCTTCGAAAGCTTTACAAGGTCATCTTTCTCAATAAAATTGGCATTATCAACTTGAACATCCTGAGCTTCTCCAGGAAGTTTATCCTACGTAACAAGGAGAGAAAATAATCAAAATTTAGAGTAAATATACCGAAGCTTTGTAAGGAATTGAAAAGAAATCAAACAAAAACTTGCAGACATTTATTTAATCACTATAAGTAAATAAGATTGGCATCAATAGAATTTACAATAACACAAATAAAACATCTACAATTTCTTCTAGTTGGTCATAAAGGCTTGAGAAGATGAAATAAGGCCTAGGACTGAAATTATAAATCTGAAAGAAGTAGAATCCTTCACTCATCTACGCTTGAATCCTGAAACAACTAGTATCTAACTCTTCTAAACCAAATTTAACTTTAAATGGGTTGTTTTCTATACCTTGTTCAGTCTAGTTTTCCAGATACTTCCCCTGGAGAATAAAATAGCTTTAAAATTGTTTAAAAAATAAAAGGAAGTTTCAAGTTAGCCCATATTTTATTCTTCTTCTTCTTCATGAATTAACAATTAGTTTTGAGAAAAAAAAAAAAGGCTCCCAAATAATCTTATACACAAACAACCAAACAACTAGATCACTTTCGAAGATCATGGTCAGAATATATTGTTATTTTCTTAAAAATGCAGCAGATATTATGTCAAGTGAATCTTAACGAACTAAGATGTGATTATTACAGATAATGTGGAAAGTGAAGCAACTTGCTTGAGATTTAGTATCACATAATCAGATATTCGCCAAATAAAACACAGTTACGAAAAGTGAAGTGAAATTGGGGACTGGGTTTACTATAAAAATCCAATGAAAAACTTCAGAGTTAGATCAAAGAGGAAAGAAAAGGAAGGGGGAATTACTTGAAGAGAATCAAAATGGTCTCTTTTGATCATTTGACCAAGCATCACAAACATGGTGAAAGTGAGAATACCGGCCACTACTTGCCTCAAATCAAACCCCATTTCTTCTTTTCTCTTGCAAAATTCTGTAATAAAAGCGAACCCCCCCCCCCCAAAAAAAAAAAGGAATTTTAGATCTCCAAAAATAAAAAACAGTGTCGCCCAAGAATAAGTTTAAACCTAAAGAAGAGGTATGATAAAGAAGAAGCTGAAACAGCGAGTTCAGTGAACGAGAGGAAAGGAAATGGAAGCAATGATAATAGGTGCAGTAGAAGTATCGTTTTTGGGGTCCTTACACCATCGACACTTTGCACTGAAAGTGAAAACGATGCCTGTTTTCCTACGCCATGTGTACCCTACCGCTTTGCTTTGATTTCTTATTACCTAATATACTAAAAAAACCCATAAACTACTCCGTTTTTTTTTAAACAAGCCTTTAAATTAATTTGGTTAAATTCTTCTATTAGTCCTTGTAGTTTGTGAAACTTTTTCCATATTTTTATTTAATCAATTTTAGTCTCTATATTTTTCAAATTTTAAAATATCAGTCCTCATCAAACGATAATTGTTAAATTCATTAAGTTAAGTTTTGTTATTTCCAAAATTTGATGTAACAAACATATTATCATATGTGTAATGTTGTGTCAGCTTGTTATTTTCGTATATTACTCACTAAGAATTATGTTAATGAATTAATAATTACCATTTGTGTCAAGATTAAAATTTTAATATTCGAAAAGTATAAAGACTTTGAATGATTAAACTGGAGAATATGGATTAAATATAAGGTAAATTACATCAACAGTCACCCAACTTTTATTTTCCGAAATAAACAGTCATTGGTTAACATTTCAGTCTCTCAACTTTAAAAATATGACAAAATAGTCTTTTTTGACATTTTCCGTCATAGATGGCATGTAACGGCGTCGGAGGAGTATGAGTTAACATCTAGTTGTCACAAACCTCAACTTTAAAAATATGACAAAATAATCTTTTTTGACGTTTTCCGTCACAGAAGTCACGAAACAGTGAAGTGGCATGTGACGGCGTCGGATAATTGTTCAAGTGTCTAGAAAGCTTGGATTTTTCGGGTGTTTTTTTTTTTTAAATTACATTCTTTCTTTTCTCTTTCTTTATTTGAAATTATGAAATTGGGTTTTTGTTGCTTTTTTTTTTTTTTTTTTTTTTTAGTTTTTTGCGAGGCTTAGAAAGATGCATGTAAGGAAAGGCAACTCATTATGGGCAATGGAAATTGCCTATGAGTTGTATCGGTATGGAAAAAAAAAAAAAAAAAAAAACCAAGTCCTTGGAGCACGAAAGGGGACCATTAAGATCTGTCCTTTGGGTTGTTCTTGTTACATTGACTCAATTTGTTTCATCATTTAATTGTGGTTTTGAATTTTTTTACTTGGTGGAAGCTGAAAAAACTCTTGAATTGCCTTTTCCCTTTTTCGATTTACTGTTTGCCCCACTACTTTTGAAATCTCAGTTTTGGTTTCACTTTCCATAAATCAATCCACATTTTCATTAGATTTTTCATCACTTTCAATGTGTATGAAAAGGGCAGAAAAGCAACCAACTTCTCTGCTTTTAAATATACTTTGATCAACTCTTCATGGGTTTGTCAAGTTTCCCCCTTTGTTTGCTTTTTTTTTTTTAGGGTCACAATCCCAGCTTTTTATAATTGCATATTCTTTGCATCTGAAGTTCATCAACGAAATGACAATCCAACCCACTGCAGGTGTTTGGGTAGCTTTGCTTGGTGTATGTGGGATACATAAGAATGTGGAAATAGGTAGTTTTGCTGTAGAACGGGTTTTTGAGTTCAATCCTCGTGTTACATCACCTCATGTGTTGCTATCCCATACCTATGCCTCCTGCAATAGGTGGAAAGACGTTGCTAATGTGAGAAAACTGATGAAAGTAGGGTGAAGAAGGAGTCTGCCTGTAGTTGGGTAGAAATTCAAAACACAGTCCATAAGTTTGTGGCAAGCGATGATTTCCACCCGCAAATGGAGGCAATCCATAAGATGTGGGAGGAGATTAGTGTGAGGATCAAGGAAATCGGATATGTTCCTAACACAAGCATCATGTTGTACTGCGTGGATGAGCATAAGGAGCAAGAGGCTGAGGGTGAAGAAGACGAAGAGAAAGATGACAAGGACCAATCATATTTTCTTGACTTTTTGACCCTTTGAATTCTTCCTACCTAGCAAGTTAACCGACCATATCAGCTAGTTAACTTGCCACACAAGCGGTCTCATTAAGTCTTTAATAGAAACTGTTAATTAGTGATTGTTTTGTCATATTTTTAAAATTGGGTGATCGAAATGTTAATTCGGTGACTATTTATTTCAGAAAATGAAAGTTGAGTGACTGTTGGTTAATTTATCCTTAAATATACAATTGTATGCATAATACAAAACTAGTTTATAAATTTAAACTAACGGATTTAATTGTTACTATTTGGGTCAGGATTAAAATTTTAAAATTTGAAAAATATAGGGACTAAAATTAACCAATTCGAAAAGTATAAGGACTAATTCCATAGATTTTGCAAATTATAGCAACTAATAGTAGAATTTAACCAACTATTTTTATAGTTAAATAAATTTTTATACTATTATATTTACTCATAAAAGCCATTGATTTTAATATTAAAGTAAAAATATTTTGAATTTTAAGCTCTTTTATTTTTCTTTTTGAATATATTCGTATAATTATAAGATAGTATATGTTCATAAATTCTTAATTATTTGAAAACGCACACACAGGTACTCGAACCTGGATCTCTTAAGATGAACATCATCCTGTTTTCTATTGGAGGCACTCGTTAAATTCGATTTTTTCCTTAATTTCTTGTTGATGCAATAAAAATTCTATATACTTTTAACATCAACATGAAATTTAAAACAATAATAATTTTTCAAAAAAATTTAATATGTTATGTATTAAACATTTTCAAGATATTTTAAAGTATTTTGTTTCACTTTAAAAATTATTATTTTTACTAATAAACTCTTCTCATCAAATTCACGTCACCATAAAATGCAAAATAGGTTTAAAAATTCAAAGTATTTTTATTTTAATATTAAAATCAAGAGCTTTTGTGGTTAAAGATTATAGGTTATGAGTTTATTTAATTATAAAAATAGCATAAGGACTTGTTTAAACAAGGTATAATAATTTAAGGGTTTTTTTAGCATATTAGCATATATATTTTTTAGATTACTTTTTATCAATGTTGTTTAAATCGAATAGACTGGTTGAACCAGTTAGATGGGGAACAGATTAAAACAACTGCCTTCTTCATTTCCAATACACCTGAAGTAGTAGATGAAGAAGAGGATTTAAAAGACTCAATTGATTTGGAGAAAGCACCTGAAGAGCGCTCCCAAATAGAATATGTCTCTACAGGAACCACTGACCAACACGTCAAGGGAGGAAAATAAAATTTTCTTTTTCTTTACCTTTACTTTCTCTTTTTATCATTTCTGTAATATCTTTCTGATCTCATTGATGAAACTAGCATTTTGTTCCTCCATTGTCTTTCTTATCACGATATTATCAATATAACAAAGTATCCTTCACAAAAGCAAAAGTTTCAACATACATGAGAGATTAAGACATGTTCAGCGTACTATGCATACAAAATTAACCCTCACTTAACTACCAGATAATTAATTAAATCAAAAATTCTAATACAAATAAATTGTAACACTTTTTACTCGATTTGAATCATCAAATCCAGATATCAAATGTTACAACAAACACTTAGCATAAATTTTAAATCATAAGCGTAGGACACTTTCTTCTCAACATTCTTGATATTATTTTAATAAAGGTTTCCTAAATAAAAGAGATAAGGAAAATATTAAAGATTACACCAGACTCTTAGAATATTATAAAACATTACAACACAAAAGTTTGTTAAAAACAGACTCTCTTGCCGCAGAAAACTATACGCCATATTCCTAAGATTTACTCTATATGCATAATATCCTAACTCGTTATTTTCTAACACGCATCCTTGGTTTGGTCTCTTTTGACGAATTCGATCTTACAGAAATACCTAAAACATGAGCGAAATACTTGTAAGTTCATGCGAATTTAGTGAGTTTTAATACAAAATACTTTGAAGCTTTTCAAGTTGAATTCATCATCCCGAGGACATTGATTTACCACTCTGTCTTTGACCGATAATATTTTTATAGTTTTATATAATTTTCTATATTTTTTTTTATGATTTTTAAACAATTTTAATGTTTTTAAATATAGAATACTAATTTTCACCATATAACACAATTTTAATATGCTACACACTGAAAACACCTAAAAAAACAAACGTTCGTTATTTTTTATGGTCAAAAAATTTAATTGATTGTAATTTTAACAATTAATAACTTGTGCAAAAAATGTATAAAAAATTAATTAAAAAAAAAAAGAATTCAAGAACTTTTAAGACCATTTAGCTAAAGAAAAACAACTATATTGATTCTATTTGATAAGAGGAATTTATTGCTCATATTCGAATTTTTATTTTAGTTTTTTTCATCAATCAAATTATCTTAATTGATCAAAATTTTATTTAACATTTCTGTTTAAAACGATTTTTTAAGCAAAAAATTCTAATCATTTAGATGCAATGTTATAGAGTATAAAATTATATATACAATGAACCCCATGTGATGATCTGGTAGTCAATAATGTACACCGTCCCATGTGTGATTCAAGTTCAAGTTGTATTAATCGCGTTTGTTGTTCGGACTTTATCTCTTATTATTGTGATTCACCAAATAATCATATATACAATTAACATATTAAAAATAAATGTTGCAAATAATTTATATTAATTCCTTAAAATATTTAAATGTTATTAATAATATATTATTATAAATTATGTTTATATTTCTATTATAATTTAAATTGAAGTTTTAATATCAAAATACTTTATATTTGAGTGAATTAATTCATCAATTATAAAACTTTTATTAATTATAAGTGTTATTTTCATATCCAATCTAAAATATATATATTTTATATTTACAAACAAATTATATTATTAACTTAAAAAATTATTTAATTTTTTTTTTCACATATCATAGTATGATACTATTTAAAATAACTTATTTTATTTTATATATTTAAAATAAACATTTTAAAGTTCTCCAATATTCTGACGACTCTCAAATCAGTTTTTCAGTTACTTTTCGAAAACATATTTTCAAAATTAATATCAAATCAACCACGACGTCACATAAATACTGCTATGTGACTTAATTGAACAATACCAACCCATGTCAATTTTCATACCGATTATTTTAATTCAATTTTAGAAGAATAAGGAAATTCTGGCGTGACAGTTTAGTAATGGTAAAACCCTGTCATTATAGATAAGCATTTGATTAAATTTAGATAGACGCTGTATTTATTTGTAATTAATGTAAAAATAATAGTGATGATAAGATTAAATACGGTAACATAAGATAAAAAATAAACTAAACACGCCACATCACACCGCACCATCCCGCCCATCCAAATCAATCGTAGATCGACCTTATACAAATTTAGGTACCCAATTATGAATTTATGCTTAAGCCTCAAATGCAAAACCGTTTTCAACAGTTTTGAGGATAAAAGTTAAGAAATGCATTAAAAACTTGAAAATGAAATATCAAAGTACAAACTTTTAACTGAAAATACTAAATGTGCACTCTATTAACATCTCTTATTATTTCAGATAGAAAATGATTTACTGAGGCTTCCATGATAGACATCAAATACCTATACCTATCTATCAATCAATCTGTTGTGTATGTGCAAAATAGTAATACCCTAACAATAACTCGGTGATGGGTGCCTGTATGTTGGTATGCTGCCTGCTACTCAACTCCCCATCAAATATATATATAAACAAACGAAAGTCTCAGAGAAACACTGGCGCCATTACAAGTGTTATGGTTGCAATCCTCCCCATCAAATATATATATAAACAAACGAAAGTCTCAGAGAAACACTGGCGCCATTACAAGTGTTATGGTTGCAAGCATTTTTATGAGCACATGAAGTGAAGGTCCAGCTGTGTCTTTGAATGGATCTCCCACTCTGCAATCCCATACATTCCAATTATCATTTTCTTCTTATTATTATTTGAAAGATACTTGGAGGTCATACCACTATACCATATTACTGGGCATGAGTATCAAACATAACTTCAAGAAAAATGAAGAGTTGGAGCAACACAACCCTACAGTTATGAAGGAACAGGAATATAAGAAAAGGAATAAAAAACAAACTTACGTATCTCCAGTAACTGCTGCTTTATGAGATTCACTGCCTTTGCCACCAAGAGCTCCAGTCTCAATAAACTTCTTTGCATTATCCCAGGCACCACCAGCTGTGTTTAGAAAAAGAGCCATTAAAATACCAGAAACTGTTGCAAACATCAACAAAGCAGCTACTACTTTTGCTCCGAGGAGAGGATGCCCAGTATAGTGTCCCAAAACTCGAAATAGAAAACCTGCAAATTATTACATATTGTATGTGCTTAGATTCTAAAAACATACTAAACTCAATAGAAAATCAGAGAAACCGCTTTAGACATCTAATCTCCTAATCTCTAGGTAAAATATAATTTACATTCTTGAAAATTAACACTAGAAAGAAAAAGAAAAACTTAAAAGAAAAAATCAGAAAGAAATGAAGGATTAATAAGATAAATGAACAAACTACCCCAGAATATCAAAAAGTAAATAATAGAAAAAATAATAATTATAATCAGCAGAGAGCAATTGATGTACCAACTACAATTGGTGATACTATAGCCAAAGCACCAGGTTTTATCATCTCCCTCAGAGATGCAGAAGCCACAATAGCAACACAGCGACCATAATCTGGTTTCTCCTTGTAGTCCTGCAGTAAGTACGTCAGAAAAAATAAAGCATAAATGTTCACACAAGACAAGAGAAATTATAGTAAAGAAACAACATGATTTAAAGCAACACTTAATTACTCTAATTTGTTTGTGTCAGTTTAATGATAAGAAAAGTGAATAGAAAGTTTTAAATCTCTTTTCAGATCTTTATACTTTTGGAAAGAAACTTTAAAAGTGGATTATGGAACAAAGACTGCAACTGCATCTTTTTTTCTGTTCTTGTCACTTCTGTCATAATTCTTCTATCCCGATAAGAAATATTTTTAAATTTCTCTACTGCTTTTGGTTCAAATACAATAGAAAAGCTAACGGTTAAAGTACACACTATAAAAGGCAATTGAAACCTTAGACCCACCATGATACCAGGCCTCTCAATAAATTGTCTTCTCACTTCCTTAACAACCTCCTGAGCAGTTCGGCCAACAGCAGCGCAGGCCCATGCACTAAATAGGAATATAAGCATAGAACCCAACAATCCACCAATAAAAACCTCAGGAATGGCAATATCAACCTGAAAGATCATTCAAACTACAAGTTAGAAAAATAATGAAAGACATTGCAGAGTAACAACTTCAAGCATCATTTGTTGCCACTTTTTTACTACATGTTCTCACCAGTTTTTACCATTTCTCAAAAACACCAATTCAAGCACAATTACTGTGGTTACAAGTAAAACCACACATTTTTTTTTAGTAAATTACTCAATCATTGCTGCTTCTTTTTTTTTATTTATTCCAAAGTAAAACAATAGTAGGAAGTGAGTGGTAAACCATACAGTCCTTCATTAAAGCATAGTATAGTAACACAGACCTGTTTAAAAGATTCACGTGCAAAAGATGAAACCTCATCCATATATGCACTAAACAGAAGAAAAGAAGCAAGTGCTGCAGATCCAATGGCAAAACCCTTGGTGGTAGCTTTTGTGGTGTTCCCGACAGCATCAAGAACATCAGTAATCTCTCGCACACTCTCTGGCTGTACAAGGCATCAACAGCCAACTTAAATAATCCAAAAAGAAGAAACTGAAATATACAGTAAAATCTAGAGAATCAGCCATATAGCACCTGCTGACTCATCTCTACAATTCCACCAGCATTATCAGCTATCGGACCAAACATATCCATGGTTAGAATATAGGCAGCAGTGCTGAGCATTCCCATTGTAGCTACAGCTGTGCCAAACAGCCCACCAGTTGGACTTCCTGTTTCGTCCACAAGCCCTGAGGTCCGACCCAGCCAAAAAGCAGAAATAATAGATACACTTATAACAAGAACAGGAAGTGCTGTAGATTCCAGGCCCAAGCTGACTCCAGCAATAATGTTAGTCCCATGTCCTGTAGAGCTAGAAAGCGCTAATGTGCGTACAGGCTCATGCTTGTAGTCAGTGTAATATTTGGTTATCCAGACAAAAACATACGCTGTAATTATACCAACGAACCCACATAAGGAAAAGTTCAACCATGCAGAAGGTGCTTGTTCAGTATAAAGCAACCACCGAGTAGACTGCAATCATTTCAAAAAAGTACAAGATATGAATGAGCTTTCAATCAAAACAAAGGAATGTAAATGGCAAGATTTCAATACTTCATGAGAGAAAACAGAAAAAAATATTGCATTATGCTCCAGTTATAGATGATATATTACCCCAAAAAATGTCAGAACAGCAAAAATTATTGTAACAGAATATCCTTTCTGAAGGATTGTCATTGGATCCTCTAATGGAACTTTCACACTGGAGTCACGTGTACCACTAATTGAAAGTATTCCAATTGATGATACCACCAGGTCAAATGAGTGCACAACAAGAGGAAACAGGATGAAGCCAGATGGGTCTGCATAAATATCAAAGATGAGGCCACACCAAAAGAACACAATACAAAGAATATGCCAAAACCAGAGAAAAATAAACTGAAACAAAAACCAAGCTAACAACTCAACATGAAATGTTTTTCATACCGTCACTAAGTTACATTTTTGCAGGTCTGAACCCTTAATATTAACTACAACCAATGGACATACTCTTAGAACCAACACTTAGTTCTAACACCATAGGGGTATAAACTTCTTTCATACCTATTTGTTGACAAGGTTGGTCTGAAAACTACAGCAGTCATAAATCGTTAGTAACCAAGACTAGAGATGCCTGATTGCTTCCAGTTAGAGGCATTTCATGTTTGTCTTCAACATTAGGTAAGAGCCAAATAACACTAGTCATGCACTTTTACAGCCCTCTTTCAAACCTCACTTAACTACAATAACAAAACGAAACATCAGGACACAAGAATGCCTCTTTATCTCACCAAACTGCAAATTTTGGCTTCCTTGTACTGGTCATGAAAGTTTTAACTTTCATCTTGATTCATGGTAAATTTATTAAAACAAGATAAAATTATATTTTTGAAATTGTAAATTGTTGTAGTTAATAGGACATTCACAAGATGCAACAGTATAAATATGTTACAATTCCATTAAAAATGAGAGGGAACTTGAACTCGCCTTCAATTTTACAACGCTGAGCCATTGTTCCACCAAGTATCATGGCACTAATTATCTCTGCTGCAATGCTTTCAAAAAGATCTGCACCTCGAGCAGCACAATCCCCAACATTGTCTCCAACCTTCAGTACAAAAGGAAAGATGAAAGTAACAAACATTACCACCAAGATAATATGTGTGAAAACTTAAACATAAAATATAAAGATAAAGAAGAATCATCATGGTTGTAAATTTGATCATGCTTTCCATACTGACTTGCAGTATATATTTTCAGCCACATCCCTTATTGAACTTTCAACCAATAATTTTTTTATTACAAAATGTTCGAATGGATTACTTCAGTTTCCTCAAAATCTAGAAGGTTCAATTTTTTTATGGTAAAGAAATATAAACTTATATATATATATATATATATAAGTTTTCTGCTTTCTCTCTCAAATGCATGTGTATTTGAATCTGAGAAAGGCTTTAATAATTATGTGCAAGGTCAAGTAGAAACATATCCCCCAGAGTTCTGCTATCATAATAAACTGTTTAATAAAATTGCAATTGCTTTTAAAATACAACTTCAAAATTTTCTTCCAACGAAAGCCCCTATAGTCAACTCCTACAGCCATAAACCTTCGGTCCAGTTCATAAATGAACAAATTCATTGTCTAAAACAGGAAATTACACAAAATATGCACAAGCTTTACATACTCATTTTAACTCAAAACTAAACAAATAAGATGAAGAGAATAAAACCATGTTACTTCAGACTCCAAATGATTAATTATATCTTAAGCATCAATTCAAATAAAGAACTCCATGAAGTTCAAATTCAATACCAAATCTGCAATTACAGCCGGGTTTCTAGGATCATCTTCAGGTATTCCTTGTTCCACTTTTCCCACAAGATCTGCCCCAACATCAGCTGCTTTTGTATATATTCCACCACCCAACTGAGCAAACAGGGCAACAAATGAAGCCCCAAAACCATATCCCACAAGAAGAAGAGGCACTGAAAGAAATAAACAACATTGATCAAGGGAGTCACTAGTACTATTGACTGTAAAACCCATGTAATGCTAGTTTACGGTGAACAAAGAATCAACAGCCACAGTCCAAATATAGTCGTGTTTGCATACAAGCATATATGTAGTGTGATTTGATGGCTCATCTCATCATAGGGAGACTGAATCTTTAGGACTCGTTAGAGAGAGACCCAAATCTCTTAAGGGTTTTTTAATATAAATTCTGCTTAGGGTTCATTATTCCATTTGTCCCTTTAACCAAGGGCCAGCCTTGTTTCATAAATAGGAAACCAACGGGAAAAAAATTAAATAAAATCAAAACTAAAAAACCTAAGGAATGAAATAAAACTACAACGTAATCCTTAGTTAGAAAATTGAAATTAATGGTCTTTCCTGACATAAGTTTGGCACATAACATTACTCCCCTCCTAGAGAAAGAGTTTGTTCTCACACTCACAAAGTCAGATACACTTGGTAAATGCTGCCTTTCTCAAGAGTGAATGATATTTATATAGTACTCACACATCCATCAATCATCATTGTAGTTGAATCAAAGGCAATTGTATTAGCTAAACTGACCACTACCACACCATTATTCCTCCGCATTTCAAACAATAGAAATCAATAGGGGTCATGGACCTCCACCAACTTATTCACATTTATGAGCACCATTGAATGAATCTCTTCAAACTTCTAACCAACATTCACAATTTTCGACAGTAACCCAATTAAGCTTTCTGGACTGGCAACTCCATAAACTCAAGTATGTTTTTAGTAAAAAAAAAAATCCATTTCACTAGGTAATCCAGCAAGTTTAGACCCTTTAAACTTTTTTGATATACAGTTGGAGGTTTTTCAAATCAAGTTTAAAGAAATGGGCAGTTTACTGGATATGAGTTTAGAAGGGGTTAATGAATAATACAAAGGAGCAAAGTTGATTGCAACTGCCATGGTTTTTGTCAATATGGATTTAGGAGGGTTTGATGCATAGGATACGGAAGAGAGATTGGTAGAAGCTGCCATGGTTTGGTTTTCTTCAATTAGAGGGTCTACCATTGTATCTATCATAAAGTTACCAACCTTTTTACCACCAATCATTTTATTTATTTCTTCATGCATTTGATTGAACACTTGGGTTTTGGTTTCAGCAATAATTTCATCAACATGCTGCAACTTACAATCAAGCATTTGTTCCATCTTTGCCTACATATGTTCAAGCTCCTTACATATTTTTACTCGCCACTCTGTCAACCATTGTTCTACCATTGCTAAGGATCATTGGCTCTTGCTATCAAATTGTTACAACCATTAGGATTGATAATTCAGCTCATCAAAGGGAGACTGAAACCTTTCAGCTCATCAAAAGGGGACTAAAACCTTAGGACTCATTGGAGAGAGACTCAAATCTCTCAAGGGTTTTTTGATAGAAATTCTGCTTAAGGTTTATTATTCCATACGTCCCTTAAAAAGGACCAATCTTCTTACATAAATAGTCAACCTATTCTAAAAAAAAGAGAAGTTATCTGAAATAAAATCACAAACAAAAAACCTAAGGAAAAGAAATAAAATTGCAACGTAAGCCTTAATTGGAGAATCAAAATTAAAAGGCCTTTCCTAGCATAGGTCCAGCCCATAACAACAGATCACTTCAGCATTGCAAGCATCATAGCACCTGAACTTTCTATGTGAAAACAATAGTTCACCACGTTAGATAAAGTTAAACAATATGAACTGTCATAGGAAACAATACTTGCAGAAAGCAAAGACTACAAATTAACAACAATACCTCAAAAATCAAGAATACCACGTTACAAACACCCAACAATATCATACATAAGATGTTATGCATATAGAAATAAGCTCAAAGCAAACATGTGAGACG
The DNA here is from genome assembly GCA_039519145.1 of Kokia cookei. NCBI lineage: Eukaryota > Viridiplantae > Streptophyta > Magnoliopsida > Malvales > Malvaceae > Kokia > Kokia cookei. Next base: position 57,113,219 of record CM076903.1, read on the forward strand.
GATACCAAAAGACATATTTGGTATAATTAAATCAAGAACCTTCAATCACAAAATTTCAGTCACTCTAACTCAAATAGAAAGGGCAACTGAAATAATTAACTTTGACAAGAATATAATAACAATTATTCTAAGGAACGTTGTGCCACTTTCTCCATTGTATTTTGTTAGTAATTCATAGAATGTTCATATGTGCCATTCTCTTCATTAGTAAGAAAATTGTAGGTAGCCAAAAACGTAAAAGCTAAAAGCCATACCACACGTCATTGACAGATATAACTAAAAGTCTAAAACCCAAATCATGGCTGCTTTAAACTAATGATCACACTTGATGAATTTGTAAGGCAATTACCAATCTTAGATAGATAAGAGAACTAACTACTACCCACTTTCATTTATATGGGGGAAACAGAAAATTATGCTTATACACTCAACCAACATTTAATCAAGAGAACATGAGCATTCAAAAATATTTCTCAATATGTCAACGAATGTGGGAAATGGTAAGAACCATGTAATATGAATATCCATCTGCATAAAGTGAAATAATACAAATAAATTAAGGAATAAGGAAATTAATCACATACAATCTGTAACCTTCATTGAACCAGGTGAATCCACTCCTAGCCAAACATAAAATGTTGCATAAAGGATGGCTATACCAATCACAGCCATACCAACCACCACCAAGGCAGAAAAACCACCAGCACGGACAGCTATCTGCATGTTATGTCTGCACTTAGTACTCAAATCCACAAGTATCCAAGAAAAAAAATGAAATTTAAAAGGATACAACCTGCAATGCTTCCCTTGCTGACCGTCTTGCAGCACTAGAGACTCGAACATTTGCACGAACTGATACCCACATCCCAACATACCCAGCAACACCTGAACATAGAGCCCCCAATAGAAATGCAGCAACAGTGATACATGCAGATGTTGCGCTGCACATAATACAGTCATATTTGTCACAAGGATAAAGAAAAAGAAGTCGAATGCTATTTTACATAATATTCATATACATCTCAACCTTCCTAAGCCTGAGGATTCTTGTTGAGGAGTTGTATTTCGAAACAAATATATGCTAAGGATCACTAGTGCTAGCAACAATGCCATCTTGGAGATAGTACCATACTGTGTCCTGAAGAATCCTTCTGCTCCATCACGAATAGCCTCAGATATCTAGAAACAAAAAAGATAAGCTCGATACAAGTGCATGAGGAGATTGCTAACAAATAAAAAGTTATTAGTTGCATTTTAAGGGTTAAAAAGAAGATGACAAACAATAAAAGGGGGGGGAGGGGAGGCTCCTTTAACAAGATATGCATGTGACAAAGTAGTGAGAAAGCATGGAGTTCTTAGCCTTAAGAATTTATTTTTGTTCCAAATGCCGACAATAAATAAACTAGAAAGCATACCTTTTTCTAGATCTATGCATGCTATTCAAATGCAAAAATCTTTTCAGAAAACTTTCTGTACAAATTAGATTAAGAGGCTAGAGTTTAATTGATGTAAAAAAAAAAGTGTCCCCTATCATCAATATTTCTTATCCAGCCTTACATGAAACTCTAACGGTCATTAGATATGACTGATGTACATTAAAGCAGTAAAATTGTAACAAAATTAACAGGCATTGAGAATAAAACATTCAATTAATAATTAAAAAGTTTCTGGAGAAGCATTTAATACAATTTTTCCAAGAGCATAAAGAAAGCTTGATATTTTGACTTTATAAAAGTTGATTTTACCCTAAAAAAATTACCTGAGCCATCTCTGGAGGCCCTTCATCCTTGGAAAGGACCCACTTTGTAAGATAAATTGACAAAAGGAAGCTGACAATGCAAACTGAGAAGACAAAAACAATGATTGGAGAAGTACTTGCTCCAATGTAAAAGACATATCCGAAGCCCAAAAAGAGAAGTATAACAAGAACACGAACATTAATTCCCCTGAGAATTCGAAAAATCTGCAGAAAGGAGTTAGTCTTTTTTTTTTTCTTTTTTGAGAATAGGAATTAGTCAATGAACACACAATAAGAGGAAAAAGAGTGTCTCATGAGCCAAGAGGAATGAGAGAGATAAAATATGCTTAGCTAGGCAAGACAATAGAAATGAAAAAGAAAGAATTCTCCATAGGATCCACATCACTCCTTATTTCCTTGACTAAAATATTCAGCTGTGGGTCTCTATTAACTTTGCCAGTTCAAGTCAAACTACCATTCACATCAATTCAGCGGTCTCTATGAAGGTCATGCTACGCTTCTTTCCTTTTTTTAATGCTAACCATATTTTCCATTTTAAGTTCAATAGAACCACAACTATTATAAACACCATAACACCAAAACCAACAGATTGACGCACATAAGCCAAGATAATAGACAAGGATCTTAACTGCAATTGAGAAGGAAAAATTTGGCCAAATGAAAAAAAAAAAGTCAGGATGTATCTTGTGGATCTAGAAAAGAAATATTACAATGAGCAGTCTCACCAAGGTAGCCTTCAAACAATTCCTGAAACATAAAGAGTTCTAAATCAAGCATCTCTGCTCACTAATTGTGTACATAGCTAAAATACACTTAATCTATAGCAATATTAAATTATTCCGATGCCACTACAAACTGACAATGAGAAAAATGATCTGCCCAATAGGAATTAATTCCCCTTTTCCAAAAGTAGTTTAACCAGGTACTTGTAACAACAAATGCAGGATTGGAACAAATTCCTAAAACAACAAAAAGGAAAAATGAGAACAAAAAGAGACATCAAGGCCAAAATAGCCAAATGTGCACTCATCTACAACTAACAAACTGCACACAAAACCGAGACAAACATAAGGTCCTTACCAAAGGGGTATATGGTTTACTACACATGTTCGGAAAAGTCCTTGGCCTATCTAGGTAAGGCCCCAAATTATCATTCTCAACGTCATCTCCCATCATCATGGCACTGGCAGAGTTCACCCTCCGGGTAACAGGAAAAGAGTACTCCCCAGTTTGGGGCAAATCACCCCCTGAACTTGGCCGCTGAATTTTGAATGCTTTAATTTGTCCAGTGAAAGACTATAAATTCACCTAAGACATACAAGACAATCAACTTTTTAATAACAACAGCCTTAATTTAGGTTCAATACCTTCTATTCTTGCCTTACCTCCAGTTCAGGGATTTTTAGACTCAAGTTAATTTTCCAGCATAAAGATTAAAACATTTACTAGTTAAAACTTAAGGAAACAAACAAAAATTACAAACACTTAAGGTTTAGGTCAAATCAAACCAAGCCACAACTTTGGTAATGTAAAAACAATACCTCATCAGTGAATAAGACACTTTTAGGCAGATAATTGGAGAAGGATTCTTAACACACAGCATTTCCAATCATAGAAACCCAATATCTCGAGTCTCTAAGCCTAGAACTGTAATCATGGAAGTACTCTACACTGATCAGAATAAAATCTAACATCGTAATTATGCTCATATTGCTTAATATTAAGCAGCCAAAGCCCCTACTTATGACTGTATCTGAGTAGATAAAAAATGCAAACCCGGAAAAAGGTGCAAAAGTATTTGCATAGACTAAAAGATCTGGAAAGAAGAACAATCTCACTGGTTTTACTGAAACTGAACATTTAATCAGAATATCTTTAAAAATCTCAGCTTATTGTGTCAAGAAATTGCCAAAAATACAATTCAAGTTTTGCTAAGTGGAAGGATGGGATGGAAAAGCAGGGAGAGGTAAAAATTTTGAATGCAATGGTTAGGCTTAGGCTATGAAGGTGGTAACAAGCCTAAGTACTTAACCATTAGATTAGAAAATTGTTCCTCATTTACCCTTAACATCAAGCAAAGGCTCAACCTAAAATATTCAAACATCTTACAAGATTAAAACGACCAAATATTATTTCGACCTCCAATTAACCACTTCACTTCCCCTGTTGTACTACCAAGAGATCTTCCATGAAAAGTGCAAGATGTTGAAAAAGGCCATTAGAAGCTAATAAATTAGCCAAAAGATGAAGTAGAATTTATATTTTTCAAGCCACGCATTTGCAAGAACCAAACATTATTTTGTTCCATTTTGACCTATCATAAGACTAAAATACAAGATTAATTCAACTCAAACTACAATAATTTCAGTTCAGCATTCATGAATCATGATATTTTACTCCTTTCTTTTTTTCTGTTTTGTTCCCATTCTTCGGACCTCACGGACTGTAGTTACGATAGCAAAATGGAAATAAATAAAGCGAAAAAGAAAAGTTAATCCGAGTAAAGCAGCCACTAAGTTTTCAATTTTCGAAGGTTCCAAACAGTTCTCATTCCCGACATTTCATCAACAAAACGACCAAATGAAGGGACCTCCCTAAGAAACATAACAACTTAGGATCCAAAGCCAAAACCCCAGATTCAAAGTATTGCATAATTTGATCTAAAAAATAATCAATTAGATCTATGAGAAAAGAAAAAGATTACACATACCGTTTTCAGTGGCCGCAGCGAAACCAAGTAACCGCCATAAACGGGGAAAAAACGTTAATGCTCTCCCTCCCTCCCCCCCCCCTTCTCTCTCTCTCTCCCTCTCTCTCTCCCTCTCTCCCTCCCTCTGCGGAAACCTAAATTTTGCAGACCTCTTAAGATTATAAACTTTTAACAAGTCGAGAAAGATGAAATATTTTTGTTTGTTTGATTTTTCTTTTCTACCTTTTTTTTTTTTTCCTCTCTCTGCTTCTGTTTATAAAATCTCTTTTGCCATGTCAGCGTTCTAGGACTAGACAATTAAATTAATTATCAACACAATTATTAAAAATTTCCTTCTTCTATAAATAAAAAATGAGGCTTTTTCATATAAAATAATATCTAAATTTTTTATTATTTACAAAAATAACTCTACTTTTTTACCTAATAATACAAAAAAAAATATTTTTACCAAAATAATACTTCATCCCAATTATTCACGAGAATGAAGTGTTTGGAGTGATGGAAGCTGTCAAGTAAGAGATACCACTCCTAATTTCTATCATATGTCAGATAAAGATTAAAAATAATATTTTAGTGGGTGGAGATTGTCAAATAGGTGGCACGCATCTTTTATACAGGTCAAATGGGTTAAATACGGGTCATATGTGGGATATAATATTGAAAATGATATTTTTTTGTGGAGGTTATCTGACAAGCGACATTTAAGTGAAGGCTATCTGATAAGCATCATTGGTGCCGTCTGTCAGGTAGGCACCATCAATATTTGTATTTTATTATATTTTTATCGTATTATAAATATAAATATAATTATTATTTATGTTGTATGAATATATTAATTTAATATCACTTAATTCAAGAAGGTTAAATTATGTCGGTTAAGGATAGGTAAAATTTTAAAACATTTATTTTAAACTATAAATATTCATTCACCTTTTTACCGTAATTTTTCTTTTATTTGGATCATAGAAAGTATTGCAATTCAATTAATTAAGGTGTTTCTGTATAAGTTGAAAAATTAAATGTTAAAATTTTAATATAGAATTTTATAAATATTAAATTTATTTGGTATATTAATAAAATTTTAATATTAAATATAATTATTTTGTTTCATAAAATTAAATTTTGATTTTTTAAAAATATTTGTTTGCAATTTTAATTTTCAAAATATAATATGTAAATGTTTTATTTTTTTGTGCCGCTTGTCAGGTAGGCACCACCTTCATATTTTATATTAAATCCTTATTTTAAATCTGAGTCTATACTAATCCGATAAAAATTGGATGTCTCCTATCTGACAGCTTTCACCCCCCACTAAAATATTATTTTTCTTAATTTGTATCTGACACATGGTAAAAAATAAGGGTGGTGCCACCTACTTGACAATCTCCACCATCCCAAACACCCTATTCTCATAAATAATCGGGATGAGATACCATTTTGATAAATAATATATTTTTTTGTATTATTCTAATAAAAAAAGTCAAATAACTCACTTTAAAAATAATGTACGTAAATTATCTGTTTTAAACAGTAAATATAGATCCACCAATCACTTTATCTAATAATTGGTTGCAAGGCATAAAAAATATTTCTTTAAGTCACGCCAATGCTTTTAGCTTCACCAATATTAATACAAGTCCAATAGTAGCAATTTTTGTTTAGGTGGTGCAATAGGGAATGACGTGACCACCTTTTTTTTAGGGGTGGTGCTATACTCATTGACGTGACCAATGCAAGGAATTGATTTTTTTTTGGTTGGTGCCATTGACGGCACCAAAATGTTATATATACTCATGCCCCTAATGAAATATTGATGTAAGGTGAAGATTTTTTTGTTTTAAAATTTTATTATGTTGAAGGATTTTGGGAGGAAGAAATTCTTTTGATTAGTTGTAGGGGAAAGGAGAGAATTTTTTAGTGTTAAGAAAACGTGGAGATTAGGATAGAATTTTTTTTGTGTTTTTGTTTATTTAGAAAATTTTATAATTAGAATGTATGTTTTATTTAACGGTGATTTGGTGGAGGTCGAACACCAATAAATTTAATGTTCTTTTTCGGGAGTGTAGATTTGATTCCTTAATTTCATATGCGGTGATGGTTTCAAGTAAAAATAAGGGTCTCGATTGCCAGTGATTTATGTGGTAATGGGTTCTAATTGGTTATGTAAGTCTTTGAATTGCTTGTGTAACGCAATAACAAGTTCAAATTAGTTATGCAGTCAATGAGTGATATTATCTAGGATTCTCTAGGTTAGGGGGATGTTTGAAGGTTCCAATAGAACCTCAGATGAATACTACGGGTGAGATTATTTTGATCAGCAAAGTTCGAGCTGCAAATATTAGTACTGAAAAACTTGCTCGTGTTACCGTTAAACATGGTCTTTTTCAATTTGTAAGACAAAATATTGTCGATCTTGAACAAAATCGAATTCATCGTTTATTTTTGTTTTACTAGTATTGAGAAACTTGCTTATGTTGCCGTTAAACATGGTTTTTTTCAATTTATAAGACACAATGTTGTCGGTCTTGAACAAAATGTAATTCATTGTTTATGTTCTGATGTAAATTTTTTGTGTCAATTTTCAGTCTTCTTTTTTAAAAAATATAGGAAAATATAAATCATGTACTAAAGTAAGTTATTTGAAATTATTTTGTAATGTTGCCAATGTCAAATATTAATTTGTAAAATATTGGCTTTGAATTATGTAAAATAATAGTTATTTTAAATTTTTCCAATGTAAAATAATTTCTATTTAAATTATTTCCGCAATGTAAATTAATCGTTTGATAAGGGGCGTAACTTAAAAAAATAGAAATATAAGGGGTGGAATTATAATTAAAGGAAAAAAGGTTTTGGAAAATTAATAGTTATTTGATATATTTTCATTTGTAAATGTGACCCATTTCTCTAACTTCATTATTTACTTCATTTATGTTCATTTGGTTTTACATGCAAATCATTTATGGTTTCAATGAGCTAGCAGAGAGGCCCGATTGGACATATATAATTTGAGATTAAATAATTTATAATTACATTCTAGGTTTTTGTCTATTAATTATAAACTTAGTTTATCATGAAGTCATTTCATTATAGTATCTTGGTTAAGCTCACATTAATTATGTACCATTACGAAAACTACTCAATAAGTGCTCGTCCAATGACCTTGTCATAAGTGTATTACTCTTATAGGATATCATTAATAACTTCGAGATAAATTTGTTCTCCAAATATGATATTATTTTATCTCATGGTAACCATTACATTTTCTTTCATGAAAAGTCAATTACTATTAAATAGTAATCAAGTCATTTATCACAAAGACAAACAACTTGTGGTCACGTTTACTTTTCATTTATCGTGTAATATCGATGAGAAGGGATCATTTACCCACTAGTTGGCTACGAATTCCACTGATGTGAATAATGTTGCATACTGTAGAAGTCATATACCCAATGCACCAGCTTTCGGTTCCTTATTTATTTTAACTCAGGCTTTTACTTACATCAAAGTATAGGAGTCACACATACATAGTCCACCATCCACTCATGATTAAAATATGTCACATTATGAATATCACAAGTGAATAAATCCATAAATGGATCTAAGATCTATTCTGTCTTTGTCTTGTCTGATATACTATTAGTCTAGTCAGTCATATTTTTGTCTCTATTTCCTCGGAGTCATTCACTCCAATGCTCAAGACAGAGCATTTTCTCAATTAGACTTGATAGATAATATATTAGCATTTCAAACGGTTTGTTCTTTTTTATTAGACTAAGAACATGTTTAGGTTTATCTACTAATACAAGTTGTCTTTCTGTATTGCAATCCGATCACATAATACCACTTAATATTAGTTTAACATTAGATAATCAGTGAACCAATATTTGATTCCATTTTGTTTTGCATGCAAAAACATCGAGGACAATATAAAAATAGTAGTAATGCAATTAATGAATATTTTATTAAATCAATTTTTTCAAAAAATAAAACTATATTTAAACGAAAATACTATACTAAGGGCACTATATCCCAACAAAAATTACCTTTTCCCCCTAGTCTCATATTTTTACTCGATTGGGTCAGATATAGTTTTGATGACATAAATTGTTTTTTAAGGGCTACTAATTAATTTAAAAGAAATTAATCCATCAGAAATTCAAATTTCTCATATCAAAGTTCTACTGAATTCCTTAGTATAATAGTATATGGAAAATTGGAAATTTTCGGGGCATTACATAGAAAGCACTCGTGAGCTTAGTACCACCGGCCTATGTACTTTACAACACCATAAAGGGGCCACCCGATTTTCGCTATCCCCTAGTCTCTCCATCAAGCCCCCCGCTTTTGGCGACTCACTTTTATCCCTCAAGGGGGACCATTAAGGAACAACTAAGGCATAATAGCCTCGTACTACCTCAACCAAGGGAATGCCAAGGAAGGACCACGTAGTGCTATGCTAAATTATAACTGACATGCAATGGGCCAATCCTCTTACCGACCACATGTGCAGCCCACTATCCATATTGTCAATGACGTGGCACTACTGGACAAGGGACCTTCCCCTATAAATACCCCAACACACGATATATGAAGGATTTTCTCCTTTTGAGCCATTTAGAACCTTTTACCTATTTACTCAATATTCTACAACCTCCTCTCCTCTCTCTTTCCTTCACCCCCTCATTCCTTAGCTATTTCGGCTCTTCACCTGTCATAGATGAATCAACCTCCTTGTCATTGCAACCATCTCCTTCTTATTCAACACTAGTGCAAACAATAAATTAATAAAATAATTGTGTTTTTTTAAGTTAATTAATTAATTGTTGATAAATGGTTGCAAGCAATGCTTAATCAATTGGTGGTCCAATTATATACTTACGCATTAAAATATATTTTATTTATAAAAAAATAAAAAGGGATGCTTCTTTATATAATATCAAACTCCAGTCCATAAAATAGTAGAGGGTATAGCTAGCTAGGCGTAGACACGTTAATTTGCAGCAGATTAGCGAGTAAATGGATTCCAAAAAGTCTAATAAGATCAGTGAGATCGTCAGGCTTCAACAGATTGTCAAGAAGTGGAAAAAGTTGGCCAATGCGTCAAAGAAAACCACCAACACTGCCGGCGGAAAAAGTATGAAATTCTTTCAAAGAACACTATCTTTTACTGATGTTTCAGCAGCGACAACAGGGTATGGTGGTGAGGCCATTCCCAAAGGGTTCCTGGCTGTTTGCGTAGGCAAAGAGCTGAAGCGATATATCATTCCTATGGAGTATTTGGGGCATGAAGCCTTTGGGATTCTCCTAAGAAAAGCTGAAGAGGAGTTTGGGTTCCAACAGGAAGGAGTTTTGAAGATCCCTTGTGATGTTTCCATGTTTGACAGCATCTTAAACTTGCTTCAACACAAAAAGGATGATGATGATGATGATGCACTTTTCTACCGTCTTCATAATTCTGACTTAACACCTTCTCATCGGCCTCAAATGTGTGGATGATCAACTCTTCTTCTTTCTCTCTCTCTCTCTTCCGATTTGCATTAGGAGCATAAAAATGGATTACATATGTTTATATTTGGTTGAATGTCACTTGTTATCAACCAAATTAAACTCGGAATTACCCGTCTTTGTATCACTTTATTACCCAATTAGTACAACTTTTTTTTTTATTACAATATTAGTATTTCTTTACATAAGTAATAAAATGCCTGTTCTTTTTAATTTGAGATTTGAACATTTTCCCTTTTTTTTTAATTACTTGTTTTTGACGTGGTAGAATATGAAACCCAGCTACAAATGTTAAAATGCAAAATTTAAATTATCAATACAACTAAACTCAAATTTTGGAATCTTTCATTACTTCATTACATAAGTAATAGGACATGTAAACAATTTTCCTTTGAATTTTATAGTTCAAACAGAGGAAAACTGGTGTTAAGAATTGTTTGGAAATATTTCACTTTAATCGGTGTAAAATTGAAGTAATTTTATATTATTTTTTTTATTTCTTTGTATGATTAATATTTTAACGATTTAAACTATGAATTTGTTGATGTAATTGTACTTGTCATGCATGTAAAAATTTTAAATTGATTTAATGTCTCCATTATATTGATCTAAAATACTATATATATATATATATATAGTATTTATTGAACAACTGAAAGTTTTTACTTTACCCAAAATAAATAGTTATAAATTTTTAATTTGCATCAAATTTGACACGCATGATCTATATGAATGGAATAATAAATTCAACAATTGAATCATTAAAATATGAATCATAAAAAGAGAGACAAAAGGGTGTAAAACTACTTCGATTTTACACACACGGGTGTAAGTGAATCTTTTAAAAAAAATTATGTAAAAATATATTTATGACAATTTTATATTAAAATCAATTGAGATTTTGGTTTTAGTGGTCAAGATAAAAGTTTAAAATTTATGTGCCTTAAATTTTTGAAAAGACAAAAGCACCCTTGCATTAATATTTGTAATTTTACATATAAAATGATATTTTAATAATTTTCAAATTGAGTTAAGTTTCAATTGGATCGTCACATAAACTCAATCCATAACTATATATATATATAACTTAAAGCTCGTTTAATTTTTTTAATATAATAATGATTTAAATTCGAATTATTCTTTAAAAAAATGAACAGTGGTGATTGGTCGTTCACCAAGCTTAGAGCAAGGCGGAGAGCTGCTGTTGATCAATCTAGGATTAAAGGATATTATGGAGTCAAGTGTTTGCTTATATATTCTAAGTTAGAATTCTAAGATGCCATGTGTTATTTGGTTATAGGCAAATAAAAGTGATCGAGTCAATCGGCCTGACATGACATGTTTAAATATGATCATTAGAGTGATGATTAAATAAGTTGTCAATCATGTCAGATGGAGCTAGAATTTGATGGTTGATTAAATGGTGGGAAGTTGAGATCTTTATGTAACTTATTGTTCGAGGAAGTCCAACGAGAAGAGTTTTCACGAGGGTTTTAGCGAGGAGATTCTGCAAGGAGTTTATATGTCCAAAATCTCGAGGGACAATGCTTGAAAGATCTTCTTGAGATATGAACCTTAATTCTCAATGAGTGATATTCGACATATTAAGGGTATAACAATACCGGTTAATATTAGTATTTAACTACCTATTTGCATGTGTTATGTACATTAAATGTGATTGAAAAATTATTATAAAATAAATAGTTAAATAATTTTAATAATTATGTTGAAATTCGATGTATAAGGTATAGTGTATTTTAGTAAAACATAAAATTTACAGATGACTTTCAAAATATATAGAAAATAAAAGAAAAAATGTAAAACTTGATCGCCCTTGGTATAAATAAAATCTTTGCCTTTCACTAAAGACAGTTATAAGACAAATCGTACTCTTATAAGTACAGTCATTATAAAATTCATAAAATTAATTTTAATTACTTTAAGTGTTAGGCTACTTATTTCTATGCACTGTTTGTTGCTTACAGCTAAATAATGGGAAATTAATAGTTGGAACGTGGCACACACTTGCCCCAAGTACTTTCCTCTTTTTTTATTTTGAAAAAATAAATAAATAAGTTCCGTTTTCAATATAAATAATAAAAAAAGTCTACGGGGAATGAAAGTTGGGAATTCTTTATTTACTTTATTTAATAACTATTTTTGGTTTAAGGCTAAAGCACATGCAAACACTGTGTTGAAGGCGTTTCACGGATTAATTAATATAACCACAGCATTAATCAATTGCTTTCTTTGCTACTTGGATTTCCTTTAAAAAAACAAAGCTGTATTATGTACAGCAAAAAGTCAAACTCACTGCTAATTACTTTAATGCAATTAATTTAGTTATTACAAATTTTAATAGCCATTATTTATATGTATGATGATACATTTAATCATTAATTTTAATTTCTTTTATTATTTTAATCATAATTCTATTTTTTTTTATCATTTTAGTTCTTAATTTTTAACTTTTAATTTTCTTGTCGATTGAATATTAATTCGATTGGTATGAATATTGTTCTCAATGTAGGAGGACATGGATTCGAGTGTACTAAAACATATTATTCTCCTATTTATGATTTGAGGAGGAACTATGGATAGTTTTAGATATTGTGTCAAAAAATAATAATTTTTTTTGGTAAAAAAATTAATGACAATGATATGATAATTAACATGAAAACTAAAGTGCATTTCATAAAAATTCAAAACAATGAGCATAACTAAAGGTCAAAAAAGTTTTTAATTTAAAAAAATTATCCTTACATCAATAAAGTATATATGAATTATCATGTTGACTACCACGTAAAATCCAATTAAATTTTAATAATTCAAATAGTTTTGGGATAAATCTCAAAATTATATTTGAACTTTGATAAAATGTGCAATTTACACGATCTGGCACACAAGTTGAGACATGGACTATGTGGAAGGGCCACATGGGCGTGGGGAGAGCCACACGACCGTGGGGAAAGCCATATGGCCGTGTGACCCCTGTAAATAAAAATTCTTAGTTTTTATTAAAATGTTATGATTTATTCCAATTTGGTCCCTGACTGTTCGTAAGCTATTTTTTGAGCCTCAAGGGCTTGATTTAAGGCCTTTAAATGTATGTTTAATATTATTTCGAGTTATGTTTGAATTAAAAGAATTAAATTGATAATTAAATATTGTATGTTATGAAAATGTTTCGATGTATGTAGTAACTTTTCGTAACCCTATTCCAGCGAAAGAAATGGGATATGGGTGTTACAACCTATGTCGCAACACTGAAGACAGTTTGCTTGGCTCACGCTCAACTTCAAGAGTGTGTCACAACATCGTCTAGCTATGTTGCAACACTGAAGATAGTATGGCTATTTTGGCATTCTACTCACTATGTTACAACATTGAACTTCCATGTTGAAACATGGCAACTAGCCTCGAGTTCTCATGCCTCTGAATGGTGTCTTGCAGACTCACCAAATACGTTAGTCTTCCCTTAGGCCTACTTCGGCCCCTAAGATCATAAAATCAACTCAAATCACATTTTTTTTAAATTGAAACTAATATAGAAAAACGAAATAAAACATAATAAAATTGCTTATATTCAAGTTCATTTAAGTATGAAACTAGTTTAATTTGGTACAACGAATTGCGACAGATCAACTAAAAAAGAAAAATTAATATTTGACCCTTATACTTTCCAGTGTTTTTCCTATTTAGTCCAAAAGTGATATTCATCATACTAATAGATATTTCATGTCATTCCCATGCAAAATAATCACTATAATTCAAACTCCATCTATTTGATCAAATCACATTTTAGTTCTCATGCTTTTCAAAACTAAACAACGAAACTGTTTCATCCACAACAATGTTAATATTCTTTTTTTTAATATATTAGTGTGATTACATGATAATATTTGTTCATACTTTCTTAACCTTTTGACAACACACACACACCTTACACACATAAGCGCTCGAACCCAAGACCCCTAAGATGAACAACATCTTCTTTTTCACTAAAACCACTTGTTAAATTCACAACATCAATATTCTTAAATGTAGAAGTAATCTCAATACAACCTCTTCCTTAACTAATCTTACATTCCTTGGGTAATGCGATTTTTTTGACAATTTTACCCCTACTTTTAATGACTTTATTTCGTTTTACTTAAACCAAAACAAAATAATCATAAAAGTAATGAATCGAATTCTCTTCTTCTTTAATATATTTTTCAAGTAACAATTCCACTATATTTATTCATTATTATAAGTTGGGCAAAATTACCATTTTGCCTAAAATATTACTTTTCTAAAAAAATTATCATTCTTTTTTTAATCATTTTGGTCAATTTTGTCCTTAAACCATAAAAATAACATGTTTTAATTTAAAAAATATTCTTATTTCACTTGTAAATTGATTAAAAGAGAACCCTAGTTGTGTATCTCTCCTCTCTAGTGCCTATTTATTTATTTGAGAAAGGAGATAAAAAAAATTTAATTTACCAGAGAAATAGATAAAATGAAACACTATAAGCAGCAAAATTGTGTAGTAAAACGATTTAAAAAAAGAAAAGAAAAGAAATATGTAAATTCTACAAGGACAATTTAGCAAAATGTACTTTTAAATAATTTTACATTAAGTTAACCAAACGATAAAATATTCCATTCCATCCAAATTGACCAAACAAAGTAATGTAATATACCTAATAATGTGTCAAGTAATCTTGAATTCCGTTAATTCTTTTACTAAAAAGTAATCTGGGCAACACATTACTTCTTTCAGGAGTGCATCTTTACAGTTTAGTGCTAAGTCATCACAACTGGCTGGAGGACAAAGTATTAGCTATGAATGTGAGTGTCACCTATCCTACATTGTTTGCCTATGAAATGTTAATGTGGATATAAGAGAATGAAACATGTCCGTTGAGAGACTGAAAGTGGAAAAAGAGAAAAATGTTCAAACCAAAAACTCCAGCATATTATAAGTAAGACCGTGACATGAACATTCATTGTCTTGAATAGCGATCTACAAGTGCTTTAGCTTTCTCCGGGGCAAAAAATCGAGCCTGCACAACACCAAAGTTTTGGCTTTGATTCATAATGAGGATAACCATCTTCAAAATGATATGGAAACAAAGACAACGGCTTCTCAAACACATAAAATAATGTTCAACCAAAACCAGTACCAACTCCAAGTTCGGATCATTTTAAATTCAGATATAACCATTTCAACATAGTTTTCAAGGATGAGTTGGATTACTTATATTTTATCTTAGATAAAATCCATTCATGTCACCCTTTAACCAAAATAATTAGCCACTGAAATTGAAAATTTTCAAAATTAAATTTTTAATGTGTTTGATAAACCTATTTATTTTTATCACTGAGGATTGAAAATGTTTTAAGTTATTTTTATTTAGAAGAATATATTTAAAATAAATTATCTCCCTTTTTTTTTGTTAAAAAATTAGATTTAATTTGTCAAACAACATAATTACATTCAGTACTTAGTTTTCTTAATAGACTAAACAACTTTCTAATATCAATTCAATACTTGTAAATTTTAGCACTTAATTTTTTTAATTTATCAAACATCTTAGTAACTATATTTTACATCTTTTAAAATTTATATTACATGTTAAAATTATTATTTATGCCCCTCCTAAAATTGTAAAGCAAAGCAAAGAGTAGAGAGATATAAGTAGAAACAGGAAAAAATAAATTTTTTGCTTTTAGACCCACACATCCGAACTGTTTGCTAATTGTGATTTCATTATAATATTTAATGCATCATCGCTGTATAAATTTCATGCATTATCAGTAAATTAATAACATGACATCATCAAATAATTAAATTAAATAAAAAATACAGAGGAATTATAAATAAATACTAATAATTGTATTTAAACATAACTATATGTTAATTGTTACTATTATAAGTGAATTAGATTTAAAATGTTGAGTTTAGGGTCTAGGTTCTTTGGTTTAGAGTATAGGGTTTTAATATTGATTTATAATTAGTTATTATAAAGTTATTAGTATTTATTTATAAGTTCCTAACTTTTTTTTTTGTTTTATTTAATGATGAGGTGTTATATTATCATTCATCCATGGTGCATGAAACTAACCATCGATGCATCAAATATTATTCCTTTTAATTATATTTTAAATAAATACTATGAGGCAATATATTGCTGTTGTATGAATAACAAATTTCTTTTCCACTCGGTTCTCCATGCAATCAGAGCAGGAATAAAATTTCCCACTGTTTATGGTTGAATCGATTATTTCTAAAAGTATTAGGCTAGCGGCAACAAAAGAGAGCACCATGAATCTAAAGGGAGATTCATTTCAACAATTATCGCAGCTGACCCTTCATAAGCTTAATGGAACAAGCGACCTAGAATGGGCACAATCCATGAAGTTGGCCATAGAAGAAAGGGGGAAGCTAAGATATCTAACCGGAAATATGAAGAAACTGGAAGATGACAAACGGCTAGGTGTATGGCAGTCTAAGAGTTCTATGATCATTGCTTGGAACCTTCAAAAGGTAAACCTTATCTTTTCTTCCTACAACTATAGGTAAACCTTCAGAGAGGCTGTGAGAAACCTATTTAGATGTTCAAAATTGTTCTCAAATATTTGAATTTAAAACCAAGCTATTGAAGGATAGACAAGGAGATAGCGAAGTTATAAAACACTACAATGACGTTGTGTCACTATTGCAAGAATTAGATCATTATTATAATGATAAATGGGATTGCTCATCTGATAGTGTAAGATTCATGAATAAAGAAAATGATAAGAGTCTTATAAGTTCTTAGCTAGGTTGAATCAAGAATTTAATGAAGTGAGAGTCAGGATCCTTGGAAAAAAACAGTGTTACTTTCTATTAGAGAAGCCTTCTCCGAAATTAGAAGACAAGAATCAAGGAGAAAAGTCACGTTAAAACCTGATCTTGAACAAAGTTCTGCACTAGCTATAGTGAGAAATGACTCTAAATATGATAGGGAAAAAATTCCATGGTGTGACCATTATAAAAAACTGTGGCATACACATGAAACTTGATTAAAAATCCATGGAAAACCACCAAATTTAAGGAAGGAAAATGCTGAAAACAGATCTGCTCCAAGCACTGACAGCCAAACCCTCCAAGCGGCAGGAGCAGAATAGGAGCAACAATCTACTCAGGAGATGCCTTCCTTCACGAAGGATTAGTTAGTTATAGACTTTTCCAATCTCCACAATTTCTAGTTGTGAATCCTCCAAACCAACTCACTCCCTTTAGCTCTTTTGCTCAAGCAAGTAATGTTGCTTCAGTTTTCCTCAGCAAGTATAAGCCTGATTGCTCTTAGATAATCAGTTCTGCTGCATCTGATCATATGACAAGTTGTTCCCAATTCCTTCAGCTTACGCACATTGTGCAGGAAATAAAAGATTTTGAATTGCAGATGGTTCATTCTCAGCAATGCCGGAATAGAAACTATTAAACTCTCTCCTGCCTCTTATATGATGTTCTTCATGTTCCCAGACTTTTCTGTAATCTTGTGTCCATCAGCAAAATCATAAGCGCCCTAAACTATCCTGTTATATTTAACTCGTCTTATTGCAAGTTTCAAGAAATAATCTCGGGGAAGGTAATTGGCAGTGTTAGAGAAAGTGGAGGTCTTTATTTCTTAGAAAATGGAACCAAATTTGAACAAGTTTCAAGTGTTTGTTTGAACTCTAGTTTGATTTTCAATAATGTTATGATATCGCACTATGGGTTTGGACATCCTTATTTTTATTATGTCAACATTTGATTCCAAGTTTATTTTTGAATAAAGATTTATCTTCTTTCAAATGTGAGTTTTGCAAATTAGCTAAGCATCATTGCTCATCTTTTTCAACTAGGCCTTACCAACCATAAAAACCTCTCTTGATGATTCATAGCAATGTCTGGGGACAATCTAGGACATCAACTTTGTTTGGGAAAAAATGGTTTGTGAGTTTTATTGATGATCACAGATAGGTTAGTTGGGTTTATCTATTAAGAGAAAGATCTGAGGTTAAGTATTTATAATCTTTTAAAGAATGATTGAGACAATTTCAAGAATTCAGATTTTTCGAAATGGTAATGGTAGAGAGTATTTTAATGAAATCTTAGGAGATTTTTCAATGAAAATGGTATCATCCAACAAAGCATGTGTCCTAACACTCCCAACAAAATGGGATAGCTGAGAAAAATAAGCATATTTTAGAGATTACGAGGGCATTACTTTTTATTTCTAATGTACCTAAGCACCCTTAGGGAGAGGCTTTTTTAACAGCAACCTACCTAATAAATCAAATTCCTACAAAAACTTTGAATTTTAGGACACCTCTAAGTGTTCTATGAGCATCATGCCCTATGCTTAGGATAACAAATGATTTACCTTCGAGGGTATTTCGGTGTACTGCCTTTGTTCATATCCATGATAAAAATTGTACAAAGTTAGATCCTAGGGCTTGAAAATTTGCTTTTGTAGGATATGCACCAACACAAAAGGGATACAAGTGGTATGATGCACAAACAAAGAGAATACTTGTCTTGAGACTTGTATTAAAAATAACCGTTGGAAAGCTAAAAGTCTTAAGACCTAATAGGGAAGTATCAAGACTTCATGAGCATGTCTCAAGACTTGATGAATAGATCTCGAGACTATGCTCCCTAAAGCAAACTTTGGCTACTAACTTTGCTAGTCTCCAGACTTATAGCCCTTATCTCAAGCTAAGTCTCGAGACTTAGTTATCAAAATACCTTAAAAACATTTTAAGCATCTTGAAACACTTTGGTATTAATTAAAAAACATTTGGACAAGTTGACACATATATTAAACATGTTTCTAAGTACTTTGCAAGTATTTCAAAATGTTTGGTCACTAAATGACTTAAGAAATAAATAACTAAAATATATCTTACATGTTTTTATATCAAAAGCTTGGGACATCAAAACTAATATAAGACTTACAATGCATCTAAAAGACATTCACTTGAAGCTTAATCAGGTTCACAAAGTGATATGGGTTCAATGAAAGATACAACTCCAATTAATAAGACTGGTACTTTTCGATAAACTTTGATTGACTATTGTAATTTGGAATCTGGTGGCAGTGAAGTTAAATGGGACTCTATATTGCAATATGCTCTCTCTATTACAACCGAATCTTCTAATATAAAGCTTGTTCCCCAAGATGTGGGGTCATGTAAGAACACTGTGGTTAAAGATGGGGAAGGTAATGTTATTGAGATTCACAATATGGAAGTAGATACCTTTGGGATAGGATTGTGTTCTCTAAAAGATTGTACAGCTGAATCAACCAATGGGGTTCATGAATTTAGGGGTGTTCATGGGCCGAGTCAGATCGGGTTCGGGCTGGGACTAAATATTATATTAACACACTTTATGTTTGTCCAAGCCTAGCTTGGCCCGAAATATGGGCCTAAAAATTTGTCCAAGCCCACTCAAATTATTTAAAATATATATATATTTAATTAATATTTAATATTTTTATATATTTTTATTTATTATAGTTTATATAAAGTCATCTTAAATTTTTGTTAATGTTTACATTATATTATTATATATTACTATAGATTTCATTTTTATGTGTTATAAATTATATTATATAAAAATAACATAATATAAAACATTACAAACTTGAAAAACGGGTCAAGTTAAGCTTGGGCCTTAAATGTTAAAGTCCGAGCCCAACCCATATTTTAAACGGGCCAAGTAATTTTGCCCAAACCCTCCCAATTTTCAGGCGAGTCTTTGAGTATGGATAGCTTGCTCAACCCATGAACATGTCTATTTATGATCTAGATATTATGTTGAAGTGGTGAAAGTTTTCTCACCGAAGTCGAGTTTTCCAAGCCAAGGAGAATGACGAGAGAGCTTTGTTTATTTTATAATATTTCATTAATTCAATTTTATTTTATAATATTAATTTTATGTATTAAATATATTTAGGACATCTAGGATGATTAATCTTTAGGGTTTAAATTTAAGGCTATGAATAAAACTTCGTTTACTAGAAAACCTATAATAAGAAAGTTTATATAAATAAGTCGTAAGCTTATTTGCCAACATTATTATTCTTATTATATCTTTTGATTAATATAAAGCATTTAGAGGTTTTTTACAACCCTACATTTTCTTGAGTTCCAACTTTCTTACTCATGTGTTCAACCCTATTCTTTTGATGGTTATTGTTTTCTCCCGTAAACAATACCAAGCACGCCAATCACATTCTTTAAGTCAAGAAAGAAAAAATTTAAGTAAGCTTCTAGACATGATATACTCACTTGTATAAACATCCTCTCTGCATCACCAACATTGCCATTTTCTTTCAAAATAATTCCCTATAAAAACATAATTATTGGCCAACAAAAAATAAGCAAAAAAAAAAGAAAAGAAAATAGATGAAAAATCATGGAGAAGACATCTAAAGAAAATATGTAACAAAAAGACAACATATATATAAATGTTTCACTAGTAAATGAACAAGAGGGAAAGGAGAGAGGAATAAATACCTTGGCTAAGTAACCTCGGAAGTCATTCGGATGGGTAGAAATTAGTTGGTCATAAATAGCTATTGCATCACTAACATGGCCCAAGTCTGAATAAGCTTTCCCAAGAAGTAAATCAACCTGAGAGAGATTTCATAAACAAAGTCAAAGAATCAAATGTTATTTGTTAAGCTCAAGAAGGAACATATCTATCAACAACTCTGATCCACCAAAATTGACAAAGTCAATGATCCAAACCAAAGTGACTTGACTCAACATGCTAATGTCACATGCCGCAGATTACAACCCATGATGAATGCGCAAAAAGTATCCCGTGGAAGTCAATTGATGAAATGAAGCTCATTCGACCCATTTGAACTAGCCCAATTCGCAAAACACGTGGAGAAACCCATATACTTTTAAGTTTTGGTGGCCCAATGAAACACTCAAGAAAAATTAGTATTGTCATAAATATGGAAACTTTTCTTAACAGATGAGTAATCTTAGAACATTTGATTCTATAATCTTTAGAGGATTGTGTCAACCTCTTAAAAATCTCAAATTTTAGATTGATTTAATCTCAACTATAGATGTAAAGTAAATTGTACCATTAAATCTGGAAAAGTTGAATTATAAATAAAAACTTTCCCCTTATTTGTATTCATCCCATTGAATCTCATTACATCCCATTGTACTCCATATTAATTGAATACTATTGAGAAAATTTATTCAAACACTTGGTGTGCTTTTGCTTTTTTGTGACTTCTTCCTTTCTTTCGTTTTATTTTCGGTACCTTAGAGAATTTCTATCGAGAATTCTTATTTTGCTAGTGTTAGGCAGATTTGAAACCAAAAAATCACCAAAGGCCGCATAGATTACGAGACTAAAATTCTAGCCCCATGACAATTAGTATCCAAGCTAAATTTCTAACCCCATGACAGTTAGCCCCATGTCAACCTCTTAAGAATCTCAAATTTTAGATTGATTTAATCTCAACAGTCAATGTAAAGTAAATTGTACCATTAAATTTGAAGGAGCTCAATTATAAATAAAAACTTTCCCCCGTATATGTAATCATCCCATTGAATCTCATTACATCCCATTGTACTCCATATTAATTGAATAATATTCAGAACATTTACTCAAACACTTGGTGTGCTTTTGCTATCTTGTGGTTTCTTTTGTTCTTTCGTTTTATTTTTGGTGCCTTAGAGAATTTCTATCAAGAATTCTCATTTTGCTAGTATTAGGTGGATTTGAAACCAAAAAATTGCCAAGGTTGCACGGATTACGAGACTAAAATTCTAACCCCATGACAATTAGTATCCAAGCTAAGGTTCGAAGGCGTCGATCGAGATGAAAAAAAGAGTAAAACATCATATTAATCCAATGGAGACCTGCGAGAGGGCCAAGAAACCTAGCCAATTGAAGAGCATGTTGTCAACTTTAAAATATTGAGTGATCGATCTTGAGGAATCCATGAAAGATGTGAGGGAGACACTCGAGGTAACCGAGGGACACACCGTAGGACTTGATGGAAGCAACTCAGGAAAGTTGTGTTGGAGTCTCTCGATTCCAATGTGGAAGCTATGTGAGGACTGCTCAATTCCATTGTAGATAAGTTGACACTAAGGGACAATGATCTCGAGGTCATGGTGATGACTTTGAAGGAGGAAACTAAGACTACGACAAGTGCTTTAAGCACAATAATTGAGGAGAAAAGAGGGAGAGCTCGTTGTGTGCCAAGTCGCTATGGGTAAAAGGGTGTTGATTGCAACACTAAACCGCAAGTTGGATGTCCCCAAGCCAGATAAGTTTAAGGGTCAAAAGGAGACTGAAGCCTTAGGACTCATTTGAGTGAGACCCAAATCTTTTAGGGTTTTGGTAAAATTCTACTTGCCTTCATTTTATTCATCATCCCTTTAAATAGAGATTACAAAAATTAAAGTATATCAAACTAAATAAAGTCCTACCAGACTATTTTATTTTAAGAGTCCTAAAACAACTTTCTTTAAATAGTCCTACTTAACAACTACTGACATCCACAAGAAGGACATTTTATGAAAAATGCCATGTATGTTGTTGTAACACAAGTTGTTTGCCATTTTGTTAAAGCATCATGTGTAAGATGGAAAATCTTTAGTGAGCAAGATTGTTATGTTGAAAGCAAAAAAAATTGGCAACATCTCCAACAGCCAAGCATTTGTAAAGTCCATACAATTCCTTTAGCTGGGTACATAAGCCCAAAAGTGGAATGAGTTGAAAAGATATTTCCTTAAATCTAGAAAACCTAGGTAATAGAACATGATTTAGACAAATGGCTATACTTAACCATTTCTCCTTTAGTCCACATAAGAGTTAAACACAAACTAATAACTTAAATAGTATATTTATTTATCTTCATTTCGCTTTGCTTGATATGCAGTTGTTATTGAAGGGGCCAACTGACCTGAATAGGATCCACATTCTGTGGTTCTGTTTCCATTTTACTGCTTTCAGCCTTGGGATCAGGCCTAGTTGATCTTTCCATATTCAGGCGTTCACGAGAGGACAGAAGGAACTGAACTGCCTGCATTTGGAAGTTTAGTAGGAAACAGTGTTTCAATGTATGCAGCATAATAATTTGAAATGCAAATTACTTTCCAGAATACTAGTTTCATGACTTTAAAATTCCATCCAAACCAAAAAGAAAGGAAAACAAAAATTGCAGTGTCCAAACTCAGTCCTCTATACTGAGAAACCAACCATTATAGAATTTAAAAAGTAATCAAATTTCTCTATAGCACAAAATGGCTTATTCGGATGCATTGCAAGAGAGGCAGTTAAAAAAAATTAACATAAACATCAAGAAGAAATTTCATAACATAAACACTTTGTTGTGAAGCACATGAGACACATCACATGAGGAAGAGCAGAGCAGTTTTTAGCACTCTAAACGTTAATCTACCTAGGGAACCTAAGTAGTAACCAAATTCCTGGTAACAAATATTAGTAGCAAAAATTCATTTTAATTCCTCTACTAAAAAACACAGCAAACCAGTCTTTATAAGTCAAAGAAAATGACGCAAAAGAAGAAATTTCATAACGCCCTTATAGATTTGTTGTTAAATGGGTGCTGTGTACATGTTATGACTTTTTTATATCATAAACTATTGTCTTATATGTCATGTCTGCATATATTTAAAACTTAATATATATATATATATATACACATGCACATATTTATTAAAAAAACTTAATAAATATAATATTTATAAATTCTAAAAATTTGCAAAAAAATTTAAAAATTTTCAAAAAAATACAATTCCTAAAAATTCAAAATAAAAACTCTAAAAATATAGATAACAATTGGCCCCCAAAAGATTTTTAAAAATTATATAAAATTTTAAAAAATTCAAAACATTGAATATATGTATATATATTAATACAGGTTTTTATTTATTTATTTTTTTTACAGATGAGTTTCTTTTAGTCTCTTACCTTAAAAAATACGGGCATGCAAATTACCAAAGTAGGCTAGTAAAATATTTTTAGAAAATATCTGATCTTTGGGTTTCATTTTTCATTGAATGTTTAGGCCAGATGGATCAAAACAAATAGGGAAGAAAACTATATTTTTAATATTTTGATTTCATTTCCAACCCATTTCGTTTGTTTTGGAGAGGGGGGATGATTTTTTGAAGTTTTATAGTTTATTTATTTTTCATATTTTTGGAAAATTTTATTATTTTTTTGAATTCCTTGTACTTTTTAAATTTATATATTCCTCCAAATTTTCTCATTTGCACCATTTCTTAACACAAATTAGTTTGTAGCATTTTTTATTTAAGGGATTGAAATGAAATTTCACTAATATACGACCCTTAGTATACTTTTAACTAAAATTCCTCCATAGCACTAAACTTCTCATTAGATGATTTGCACTGTCAAATATGGCTCCAACATTAAATGCCAAACTAAAAAAAACATGTTTCAAAGAGCATAAGATGTATCATAAGAAGAAAAGCAGACTAGGGAGAAAAGAAAAAGGAAATTAATGATAGAGAAAAAAATGGACAGAAGAAGAGAAAAGAGAGACAATAGGAAAACAAAGAGAAATTATGCACATATGTTCCGAAGTATATTAATAATAACCATGGATAAAATAACATTTAGTCATTAAACAAGGTAAATTTTCCTTAATCCCTGAAATTATTTTTTTGTTCACATTAGTCGTAGAACTTGGCAACGTTTTTCAATGTTGGTCCCTATAATGATGTGACACTTTAACATTGTCACGTCATCACCTAAAATTTTTTATTAAAAAATATAATTTTTAGGTGATGATGTGGCACAATATCAAAGTGTCACATCATCACAAGGACTAAATTAAAAAAAATTGTCAAATTCCATGAACGGCATAGATAAAAAAGTTCAAGAACCAAGTTAACAAAAGTTGTTAAATTTAGGAGGTATATGTTAGTTTATCCTTGATAAGCATAAATACTGTAACCCAAAAAAATCCATAAACAAGAATACCTAAATGTTTAAAACTAGGGGAAAAAATGATAAACCCACAGAAGGAAAAGCTATGATGAGAGAAAGGCATTGATAGCTAGTAGAATATAAACTATGTGGTCTCTTATTCATTAAGATCAGACTATATGCCGAGTAATTTAAGGGGATCTGTTATGGTAGACTCTTGCAGATAATAAACAAAAATAGGGAAGTAACCTTGTAATTCAACTTTTAAATCAGTTTACAGTACTGAAACCAAATAAAAAAAATTAGGCAGTGATCAGATATCATTTTATAACCTGAATAGTATTTTACTTGGGATGCTAAAATGAGGATCAGATACTAACCTGATCGGGCCTTTTAGCAGCAAGCAATGCATTTGTGCAGCCACGTAAAACCTCAAAATCAACTTCTTTGGATACCTATTATGCAAGAACAGATGCAAGAACAGAGTATTTATGGAGAGTACAAACGAATTTTAATTAATTATGTAAACGAAATTTAGTAAAGGATGAAGAACAACAGAATTGATTTGAGTGAAAAACTGTAAATTCCATTCTGCCCTGAGATACATAAGTATACATGTTATAACCTAACAAAAAAAAGGAAGAGAAAAAAATAAAAGATAAACTACACCCAAGGTCACTAAACTATTAGTAAGTTAACGTTTTGGTCACTTGACTTTAAAAAGTTACAAAATGGTAATTGAGCTATTTGAAAGTTTTCATCTAAACCTCTGAACTATTCAAAAGTTTTTATTTAAGTCATTGAACTGTTGAGGGTTTTTTTTTTTTAAAGATCCAGCTATCAAGCTCCAAACAACAATTCGGCGATCAGTATGATGTATCAATATCCATCAATGAGTAAAAGAACATATATTATATTCAAGTCAATTTCACAATCAGTGTTGGAGATCAAAGAAGAAAGTTGTTTGGATTTTAATTCGCATATTTGTTACATTCAAAATTGTTTTATGAAAAAATAATTAAACTATAGAAGATAAGGAGAAAGAGAGCTTTCGATTGGTGCAAGCGGTGCAATAGAGAGATGGCCATACAGCAGCAATTTTAACAACCAAGTGACTAAAATAAAAACTTTCGAGTATTTCAATGACCATTTTGTAACTGTTTGAAGTTAAGGGACCAAACATCTTACTAATAGTTTAATGACATTGAGTGTAATTTACCCTAAAATTAAATCTCTAATACAATCCTTATAAACCAGCTATCTAATTGGTATAATTAATAAATTTACAGCTATACATATATTCCCAAGTGCTCCCCTCAAGTTGATAAACGTTTATCATACTGAGCTTGTTACAAATATAATCAACTCGAGCCCCATTCAACGCTTCTGTAAAATTAGTCCTAATTGTTTCTCCAATTTTAACATAACCTATAGAAATGAGCTTTTGTTAATTTTTTTTACAAAAAAATGACAATCAATTTCAATGTGTTTGGTTCATTCATGGAATGCAAGATTAGAAGATATGTGAAGGGCAACACGGATATCACACCATAACTTGCCTGGCAATGATGTCTTAAAACTCACTTCAGTTAGTAGTCAGTGCAACCATACAACTTTACACACAAATTGTGTCATAACTCTGCACTAGATCAAGATACTACATTCTACTTCGTACATTTCCAAGAAATTAGATTTTCCCCAACAAAAACAAAATATCCCGTAATAGATCTCCTATCCATCTTAGATCCTGCCCAATTTGCATTTGAGAAACATTCAATATCAATATGCTCATAATTCATATATAAAGGTCAAAGTCCAGAAGCGCCCTTTAGATAGCCAAGAATTTGTTCAAAAGCTACCTAATGTTTAACTATTTCTAAAGACATAAATTGTCTTACAATGCTAACAAAATATGCACTATAATTCTCGTAAATGATAACAACACAGTTATACATGTACCATCCAATTCAATGTTTTATGAATGAATAAATTACATTGAATTTGAATGTAATAAAGTTGAGAAACTCTTGAAGACTGAGAATTGCACGAGATAACTAGAATTAATAATTAGTTGGCAAATGTATAAACCAATTCAAGAGTGATTATATTTGAAACACGCTAACCGTAGATGATTTTTGTGTGCAAACACGGGAGGGGGGAGTGTCATTCAATATATTGTGTACACAAGATATTATGACAAATTTTAGATTTACTTTTAGGTAAATAGAGGAAGCATTGTCGTTTTTCTTTAGCAAAGTTTCCCTCTCTCCTACCAAAATTTTTCCATTTTGTACATGAAATCACACGTCGCCCCACAAACATTATATTTTAAACAATCTAATAGAAGATTATTTATATGTCCAAACAAGGGTGGGGAAAGTGTTATGCAATATATTGTGCACGATAATACGAATATTTTAAGATTTACTCTTAGATAAATACAGGAAGCTACCTTGGTGGTTAGTAGTTTGCTTTAGCAAAGTCTCCCTCTCTCCTAACAAAAATTTTGCAATTTGTACGTGAAATTAGAACACCCCCCACCCAAAAAAAAAAAAAAAAAAAACAATACACATGCACAACCTAAATAGAACTCCCTCAACCACCCTTAGACCCAACATTACAAAAGAAAATTGCATACAACTACCGGTGCATAAAAGTTATCATGCATTGCATTGGGTCACAAACAGATGGAAAACCTGAACAACAGAAAGTTACCGCAGCAGAAAGTTTATATGCAGCAGCACTGCCGTCATAATCCTTAAGTTCATATTTAACTTCTCCAAGCAAACGAAAAACCTCAGGGTCACTTGTTTTCACCTATAAAACATAAATATTACTTAGTTAAAATAGAGCATTAGTTGATTTTCTGTAATAGAACTAAAAAATCATAAGTTCCATTCATCCAATATTAACAAACCTTTGCCAACTCTTGAAGCCGAGAAGTTGCACGTGCATAGTCCCCTAATTCTGTTAATGTAACTGCTGCTCCCTGCAGGCCATCTTAAATTTTAAATTGATGTCAAAGGGTCATAGATGCTGAAGAAGAGATGCATTTATTTGTCTACTTAATTATAAGTATATATATGCACCTATATATGTTTAGATGTGAACATCAATAAAATTACTATAAAATCAGAATATTTCAACGAGCATTTTGAAATTGAGAACATATTGAAAGATGAAATTACTCTCAATTGTGTAATGAGATGAAAGAATACATAAGTACTTATACAAGCAATATAGGCTTATTTGAGGAAGTTAATAAATTGTTCATAATTCAAAAATCCCTAATAATCATCAATTCAATCCCTAATAATTAGTAATACCTAAGATCATGTTGTTTGGTCAAGCATAAGTTGTCAGCAATTAATATGCATAAGTTATCACCAATCTCCCTCAATTGGTTGCATAAATATCACATATGCCACCTTGCAAACCAAATTCTATATATTCTATTGCTAATGTAATAACCTGATTTTTTGGATGGTTTAATTTAGTAGGTTTAGGGCCAGATTAGAGCTTCGAGTTGATTTGGGAGTTCAATTTGAGAGATTTTTAAGAATTCATCGGGTTAAATAGAGCAATAAAAATTAGTGGTCAATTTGAGTTTTCAAGAGGTTTAATTAGGTAATTGAGCGATTAGGATTAAATCGTAAAGTTCTCAAGAGATGGGGTTTAAAATTGTAAACTACCCAAGGGACCCATTAGCAAATGGACGTTTAATGGTTTTTGGAGGGATGCACGCTTACAAGGAAACATGGAAAGAGCCTTTTCATCTATTTTCATTTCAATTAGTTTTCTTTCTAAATTTTTTTTTTCATTTTCTTTGACGTTTTCATTGCAGAGAAAATTTCTTGAAAGGTAACATCATTTCCAACACAGATTAGAAGAGCTTTTAAGTTCACAATCATGTTTCTTTCTTTTTTTTTTTTTGCAAGATTTGGCTATTAAGAGAGAGATTTGAGATTTTGAATACTTTTTTATTTAATCTATAATACATTAAATTTCAATTTTGATTATATATTCAGTTCAGATAGAAATGAGTGTTTTCTTAAGTTCTTTGATGTTTCCAGGTTATTTTGAGGTTAAGAAACTAGGAAGATGAATGAATGCTGAGAATGGTTAGAGTTTGTTCTTGAGTGCCATCAATGAGTGCTTAAGAGAAAGTGTGGTTCGGATGAGTGATCAACGAGTTTCTTAATGTTTTTAGAATAGATTTGAGTCCTAATAATTAGTCCCTAGTAATTGAGCGATTAGGATTAACTCGTAAAGCTCTCAAAAGTACTAAGCAAAATCATAATTTTCTAAAGGTTGATTTTTTTAAAAGATGGGGGTTTTAAATTGTAAACTACCCAAGGGACCCATTAGCATAAGGACGTTTAATGGTTTTTGGAGGAATGCACGGTTACAAGGAAACATGGAAAGAGCCTGTTCATCTATTTTCATTTCAATTAGTTTTCTTTCTAAATTCTCTCAATTTTTTTTTTCATTTTCTTTGACGTTTTCATTGCAGAGAAAATTTCTTGAAAGGTAACATCATTTCCAACACAGGTTAGAAGAGATTTTAAGTTCACAATCATGTTTCTTTTTTTTTCTTTTCTTTTCTTTTTATTTTTGCAAGATTTGGCCATTAAGAGAGAATTGTGATTTTGAATACTTTTTTATTTAATCTATAATACATTAATTTTCAATTTAGATTATATTTTCAGTTAAGATAGAAATGAGTGTTTTCTTAAGTTCTTTGATGTTTCAAGGTTATTTTGAGGTTAAGAATGAAACTAGGATGAATGATGAGAATGGTTAGAGTTTGTTCTTGAGTGCCATTGATGAGTGCTTAAGAAAAAGTGTGGCTTGGATGAGTGATCAATGAGTTTCTTAATGTTTTTAGAATAGATTTGAGTCCCTAATAATATTAAATCGTAAAGTTCTCAAAAGTTCTAAGCAAAATCATAATTTTCTAAACGTTGATTTTTTTAAAAGATGGGGGTTTTAAATTGTAAACTACCCAAGGGACCCGTTAGCAAATGGACGTTTAATGGTTTTTGGAGGGATGCACACTTACAAGGAAACATGGAAAGAGCCTTTTCATCTATTTTCATTTCAATTAGTTTTCTTTCTAAATTTTCTCAATTTTTTTTTCATTTTCTTTGACGTTTTCATTGCAGAGAAAATTTCTTGAAAGGTAACATCATTTCCAGCACAGATTAGAAGAGCTTTTAATTTCACAATCATGTTTCTTTTTTTTTCTTTTCCTTTCTTTTTTTTTTTTGCAAGATTTGGCTATTAAGAGAGATTTGAGATTTTGAATAATTTTTTATTTAATCTATAATACATTAATTTTCAATTTTAATTATATTTTCAGTTCAGATAGAAATGAGTGTTTTCTTAAGTTCTTTGATGTTTCCAGGTTATTTTGAGGTTAAGAATGAGACTAGGAAGATGAATGAATGCTAAGAATGGTTAGAGTTTGTTCTTGAGTGCCATTGATGAGTGCTTAAGAGAAGGTGTGGTTTGGATGAGATCAACGAGTTTCTTAATGTTTTTAGAATAGATTTGAGTCCCTAATAATGAGTCCCTAGTAATTGAGCAATTAGGATTAAATTGTAAAGTTCTCAAAAGTACTAAGCAAAATCATAATTTTCTAAAGGTTGATTTTTTTAATAGATGGGGCAAATGGACGTTTAATGGTTTTTGGAGTGATGCACGGTTACAAGGAAACATGGAAAGAGCCTTTTCATCTATTTTCATTTCAATTAGTTTTCTTTCTAAATTCTCTCAAATTTTTTTTCATTTTCTTTAAGGTTTTCATTGCAGAGAAAATTTCTTGAAAGGTAACATCATTTCCAACACAGATTAGAAGAGCTTTTAAGTTCACAATCATGTTTCTTTTCTTTTCTTTTCTTTTCTTTTTTTGCAAGAATTGGCTATTAAGAGAGATTTGAGATTTTGAATACTTTTTTATTTAATCTATAATACATTAAATTTCAATTTAGATTATATTTTCAGTTCAGATAGAAATGAGTGTTTTCTTAAGTTCTTTGATGTTTCCAGGTTATTTTGAGGTTAAGAATGAGACTAGGAAGATGAATGAATGCTAAGAATGGTTAGAGTTTGTTCTTGAGTGCCATTGATGAGTGCTTAAGAGAAAGTGTGTTTGGATGAGTGATCAACGAGTTTCTTATTTTTTTTAGAATAGATTTGAGTCCCTAATAATGGTTTAGTAGGTTTCAGATAGTTTGTCGAAAGTGTGCATCAAAAGCAAGAAAATGTCTACGTGATCAAATTGCATGATTTAATTTTAATTTAGGTGTTTTGATTTTATTATTGTTGTACTAACCTTTATTTTATTGCAGATATTGATTTTGAAGCGAGAGAAATTGGTGATAGCTCGAAATTGAAGGGCAAGGAGAAGGTGATAAGGGGATAGAAGGAATTGCTTTATTTATAAACTTCACCTTCAACAAGTGTAGATTTCTTTTTTGTTTTCAATAGCGTTTTTTCTATTCTGAATAATGCGTCTTTGTCCTAAGACCGAGAGTGGTAAAATAAATAAAAAAGTAAATAAAGTAAAAAATATATATAATAATAATCAAATCGCACCATCTCTGTAATAAGTAAATGCCTCTTTTTCTCCTGAAGTTGTCGGAATTATTCGTAACAAGATATTGGCTACAATTGAAAAGGTCTTATCAATAAAATTTCCATTTAACTGCGATCTAAGCATAGGTAGCAATCCATTCGAAGTTGCCAATTTGTGCTTGCATTTTTATTTTGTTTTATGCTAAATTCTACTGCTGTAAGTGCAATTAAAAATGTTAATTGGTGGCATGAGTTTATGCATTGGTGATTATGCGTGATATTGGTTACTTATTGCCGTAAAAATTTTGATAATGTTGTTGATTGTGTTGCTGTGTTGCTATGTTGCTTCCATATTGAATTTTGTTAACTTGGAGTATAAAATATGTTAATAAGTCCATTAAACGATTTTGGATAGTACTCAAGTATAGTTGGTATGTCATAAAGTATATTCGAGTTCTTGTGTCCGGTTTAGCTTTGTGCACCCGACAGATTTGATTGTGACACTTTGTGCAACTTTATTCGGGGAATTGGTTGGAAGTCATATTATACACACACCGGAGATTCAATATTTGGTGTACCTACCATTGGCACTACTTTGTCAAAAAATGGTTGGATATCCGTGTATCCAATTATGAGTCTAATTTTGGTTAATGGGCTTTAACAGTATGTTATAAAATGAAATTGAAGCAAATAACGTTATACTTTGTGATTCGGATTTTGTATATGAAATTTTAGATATTTCGATATATTTGGCATTTTGAAACATTATTGTAAAAGATGGTATGTGTGCGGTGTTGTATGTTGTTAAATGTTACTTGTTGCATTCCGACTTAGTTTATGTTGTTGGTTATTAATTGAACAAATGATTACACATTTATTGTTGTTTAACATACCACATATTCGAAAATGTTATTCATCACTAAGCTTTGTGGCTCAGCACGTGGTTTGATACCATGTGTAAATATGAGAAGTTTCAAAAGGTTGCTTGGGAGTTGAGCTACATTTCTGGAGTTGCTTGTTTGCTTAAAATCCGTTGTTGTAATAAGGTCTTTCTTTAGTAGTTGTTTTGGGCATGTAATAAGACCTCATGATGTTAATTGGTTTAACATTGATGTATTGTTAGTTTTTGTATTGTGTTTAATGTATTTTGACATATTTGGTATGTTGGACATGTGCTTTGATTGGTAGTTGAATTTTGAATCTAAATTGCATGTCGAGTAGTAGTTGTTAAATGGTAAATTTTACTTAAGGGGTCACATTTTGATCCATTGTGTTTAAAAGCATGTTATATTGTGTTTTAGACTTGATTTAGTATGTAAAATGTGTTAGATATGCCTTGGTACATGTTTGGTATCGGTTAGAGGTAGTTGAATTTTGAATCTAAATTGCATGTTGAGTAGTAGTTGTTAAATGGAAAATTTTACTTAAGGGGTCACATTTTGATCCATTGTGTTTAAAAGCATGTTATATTGTGTTTTAGACTTGATTTAGTATGTAAAATGTGTTAGATATGCCTTGGTACAAGTTTGGTATCGGTTTGAGGTACTTAACGGTATTGGTTAGAGGTTTAGAATGACTCTTTTGCAAAATTTCTTGGAATAAGGTATCGAAACCTAAATAAGAGGTATCGATACATTGCTATGATGTATTGGTACATAGGTGTCTATATGATGTATTGGTACATAGGTGTCTATGTATCGAAACATGTGATTGTAACTATCTATTTGAAATTCTAGTATTGGTATTGATACTAGAGGCTAGGTATCGACACTTAACCTCTATTTTTGATATTTTGAGTCTCAAATGTTGTTTTTAGCTCCTTTTTGCTGTGCATTTGATCTACAGTTATATTAGATTCATAATACCTTTTTTAAATGAAAATTAAATGCAACATTTGTTTGTATGTTTGGTTGGTTGGTTTTGTTTTGTTCGAGGTTACTTCGATAGTTTGGAATCTTTAATGAAAAAAGTGGATATACCAAAAGATTACACAACCAAATCTTATCAGATTATAATCTCCTACAATCTTTTGAGATTACTTTTCATATTTACCAAGATAACCATAATTTTCCATAAGTATTTCACTGAGCCACCAAGGCTTCAAGTAAATGAACTTTGTCACTTGTTCTTCGAATTGAGCCAGTTCATGCGGGTCAAATGAGCCTAATCTAAAACTGCGTCCCTTGACATATGGAGCCTAATCTAAAACTTATGAAGAAATATAATGATTTATTAGAAGATCCTGAGAGGTATAGAAAGTTAGTTGGAAAGTTGAATTACCTTACAATTACTCACCCTGGTATTTGCATATTTTATTTTTATTATAAGTCAATTCATATCCTCACCAATGGTGAAGCATGTAGGCAACTTTAGAACACATTCTTAGGCTAGCTATCTAATGGGGACCCCTGGACATAGACTTCCATATAAGAATTTATGAACACATTAATATTGAATGTTTTTCAAATGCAAATTGATCTAGATCTAAGATGCATAAGAGATTTACTATCAAATATTTTATTTTTGCAGGATGAAATCTAATTTCTTAGAGAAGTAAGAAACAAAATGTAGTATTCTGATCAAGTGCAGAGTCAAAATACAAAGCTATGGCACAAATCTGTATCTGATGTTGTATGGTTGTATCAAAGTTTATTGTCATTTTGTTAATGAAAAGATTCAACAAAAGTTTGTCTTACAAGTTATGTTAAAACTGAAGGACAATTAGCATGATTGATATCTATACTCCAACTTGAGCAGAAGCGTTAGAGAATAGCTATAAATATATAGATGATTTTTATGGATTTTTTCCTTTCCTGTTATATAAAGGTGCAGCTTGTATAAATATGTACTTTACGATTGAATGATTTATAATTTTTCACCCAAACCAAATCTTCTTCAATTTTTAAAATTCTTGAATTCATTTACAAATACTATGTTATTTAGTTTCGATTAGGTTATTGGATTGTGGACATTTTAGATTTTAAGATGTTGAGTATTGTAATTCTCTCTGATTTATTTTTGGGTTTTCTCCCCTAGTTCATCTCTTTCTCCCTTGATTCCCTAATTGCTTCTATCTATTTTTGGTTCTCCCACTAGATTTAATCTTCTTTCCCTACTTGTTCTACATCAACTTCCTTTTTGGTTTAAATTATAGGACTTAAAACTTAAACTTTGCAAAGTTAAATAAGATAAGGAAAACAAAAACATAAAAATGAAATTAAAAATGAGAAGTGAATCATCTTGAGAAGAAAGTTAATATTAATTACAAAAATATTCCCAAACTTACTTCAAGTGCAGTTTCATCTTTTGGTGAGGTACTTAGTGTTGCCTCAAACTGTGCCAGCCTAGTCTGTTGTACATAATAGCAAGGTGTTAAATATTTCCATGATACAAATTCCAAGAGGCAACAAAAAGAAACTGATCACCCATACTAGATGATCAATGAAAATAAATTAAAAAAAAAAAAAAGAATAATTAATAAGAACCATTTAGCCAATACTTACAAAAAAACAATAATAACATAAAACTAAAATGAACATTCATACATGGATACAGTGCTCCGCAAATAGACATACCCAAAATAAAAATAGCATCTGTCTTAAGTAATTTTGAGCCCAAATAAAGATAGAAGAAAAGAAACCCTGTAAATATCATAAATGTATATACCCTTCTAAAGGCACTTAAATAAGCCAGCTTTTCTTCCTTTAAAATGCTTAAAAGCTTGCATGTATAATGGTCTTTTAAACTATTATCTTAAAACATAGCACTATCTAGAAGATAGGTCATAACAATCTATTTCTCAAATCAGAGACAAGAAATTCCTAAGCTTAACAAGGATGTTCCACTACAGGTACCTCAAGAATAGCTTTCTGTTCTTGTGACAGTTTCTTGTCAATCACTGCAGCTTCCTCAGGTGGATTGACACTGGAGAGTCATGTCAAGCTATGATAATTCATGAACACAAACTGATAGTAATAACTAAGCAAAAACGAAAGAGAAAAAATTTGAGATAAACAAATAACATGTACTCCAAAACATATAGACATAGAAAAAACTTCAAACAATTTCATTACACACATGTAAATCAACTTCCATCCAAAAGGTACCTTTTTCCTTGATGACAGTTGACAGCCACATTTTGTGCAAAAAAAGGCTTAAACAAAATGGCTTAAGAACCATGCTAGCACCTAATAAACATATGGGTGGATGTATAGTGCTTATTTAGGATAAATTCTGCGTACAATAACTAGAAAGCTGTAAATAATGATTGATCCTATATTTTTTAGGGTTTAGGGTCTAGAGTATAGGGTATTGGGTCTAGGAAATATGTCAAGTTTCTTCCTTGTAAACAAAGTTTCTACTCTTCCTTGCAAACAAAGTTTAATTAATAATACTAGACTTAACCCCCAATAAATAATAATCCTAGCTGTCAAAAGAGATATCTATTACTTCGAATAAAATAAACTGAAATAATAAAATATATTTATTCTAAATTTTAAGCTCCTGTGTCAAATTCTAACTTTTACTTTGATTCTCTGAATAAGTTGTTTGACCGGAGTTTATCTTGAAATTTAATTCTTTGTTTTCATCCACTTCTTAAATAGTTACAACTTGTTGCAACACATCGCCTAGCTTAATATTATGTTCTAAAGCACGAAACCATGAGAGGCAATAGAGACTTTTGGTATTCTTGCTCTTATTTGATACAAATCAGTTTACCTATTCTCCAGTTTGTTTGTCTAACACGGAATATTTATATATTTACAATGAATTCTTTCCAAAAAAAAAAGTTATATTTACATTCTAGTATTTTGTATGGTATTCTTCGGTTATTTATCTAGCTTTTATGTATTCTTTGATGATAAACCATCTGTATGAAGATTCTCATTTGCACGTATGTCGTTAATTTCCTTTCAGCTGTTAATAATCCATCTTTGTGAAGGGTTTGTAGTCTGTTTATCCAACTGTACAAACTGGAGGGAATCCTCCTTTTACCTCCTTTTTTTATGCTATTCTTTCTTGTACAGCCATTGCAAGAGCTTGGCAGGATGCTGCCCTGGCTAGACAATTAAATGAAGATGTTGAAAGGTCAAAAAAGTCAATAGAAAGCTCTACAAGAGGAAGAGTGTTAATTTGTGCTCAGTCAAATGCTGCAGTTGATGAGCTGGTGTCAAGAATATTTAGTGAAGGTCTATATGGGAGAGATGGGAAGAGGTACAAACCATATCTTGTATGGGTTGGGAATGCAAAAACAGTGCATCCAAATTCACTACCTTTCTATATTGATACTTGTTGATCAGCGGTTGGCAGAAGAGAAAATGCATGCAAATGATGTTAGAAATGATCTAGTATGGAGTCATTTTCTACAGTACTGCATTCTAATCTACAGAAGGTAGTCGAAAACATCAATTCTGTGAAACCAAGCGTGCAAACATAAGGGATGGCAATTCAAGCATAAAGAAAACATCAGAGGGATCTTATAAGGAAATGGATGTAAAATAAATGGCTGGTTCAGAATTAGAGGCTAAGCTACAACGACTGTATGAGCAAAAGAAACAAATTTATAAAGATCTTAGTGCTGCTCAGGCAAAAGAGAGGAAGACTAATGAGGAAACTAAAGCATTAACACATAAACTGCAGAAGTCTATTTTAAAGGAAGCTGAAATAATCGTTACAACATTAAGTGGTTGTGGTGGACATCTCTATGGTGTATGTGCTGAAACCATATCAAGTTTTAAGTTTGGCAATCCATCTGAACATACTCTTTTTGATGCTGTTGTGATTGATGAACCCGCTCAAGTAATTGCCCCTTTTTGCAATGCTTTCATTTTGTAACTGTTATTGTTGCTTTCTCTTTGTTTATAAGGTTTGAAATTGTCATTGCAGGATTTGGAACCAGCTACTTTGATTCCTCTTCAGCTTTTAAAGTCAAGAGGGACAAAATGTATCATGGTATGGGCCAAAAGACTAAGAACTAACTACTTAATTGACTTTTAACACTGTATTTTCTGAACTTGAGAATCAACACTGAAGTAAAGATTCTTTACTCAAGGTTGGTGATCCAAAGCAGCTTCCTGCAACAGTTCTCTCTAATGTTGCGAGCAAATATATGTATTAATGCAGCATGTTTGAGCGTTTACAAAGGGCTGGTCATCCTGTTGTTATGCTTACTGAACAGGTAACCTTCACTGCAATTGCTTTTTCCTTGCTTTAGTGTCTAAACATAAAGTCCTCTGTTTTCTGGTAATCTTTTTACTATCTTCCATTTGTACCATTTCTACATGAGTCATGATACTTGCCCCACCTTTTTTTTAATCTCAAACATTCAGACTCCTTGTCTTCGGACAAATTCAATGGTAGTCTTTTAGTTTATGGGAAAACCAACTGATTCATAAATGAGATTACAGTCAAACCAATATATTATTGCCACGTTAGGGGAGAAATGTGGTGGCACAAATAATAATTTTTTTTTACAGTGGCTGCTTTCTGGATATGAAACAAAAGACCTACCATGAATGTGATCACATGTTAAAGGTTAGTAAAGTTAAGACCTACCATGAATGGATACAAAACGTTGTAGGTTAGCTGTTGCCATATGATTCAGGAAGTTTGGTTTGACATTTCTTCAAATTCTTTTTTGCTCTGGAATTCTATTCCCAGTTGTATGACGTACCATTTCTACTCAAGGTGAAAGAGATGAGCACATGGAAGTAGTGTAGTCATGTCTTACGGATAATTAAGCTTAAGATTAAATTTATCTAATATCAAAATGAGATTGATCACATTTTAAGGAATATTAAGGTCATGTGTCCTTAGCATATAAAAGAATATATATTTGATGTTGCTAAATGATTGGGAAGTTTTGTTTACATATTCTTAAACATTATTTTTCAAAGGTCATAAATGCTTTCTGTGTAAAGGTGTTTTTAGTTTGATGTTGGCTCTGGCTCTATTTCTGATACTGCCTTTTATATTTATTTTTGTCTTGACTGTCTTGAGGGGTGCTCCTTATTCTCGTTATTTTGATCATCTTTTAGGCCACAATATTAAGGATAAATATCTCCTTTTATCAGATTGCAAATTGCACATCTGTACTGTTTATTTTAACTTGTCTTGATTCCCTATGCAATAATAATTACCATTTTCGCTTGCATTCTTCAATTTAATTTTTCTTTGCTTATCTGATGTGTCTTTGACATTTGGTTCTATATTTTCTTCTTTGTGGGAACTCTTGGAGTTTTCTAATATTGCTTATACTGGTAGCATAGCAACTTAATTACTCTTTGATGACTGTACTGTTTATCAGATTGCAAATTGCACATCTGTACTGTTTATTTTAACTTGTCTTGATTCCCTATGCAATAATAATTACCATTTTCGCTTGCATTCTTCAATTTAATTTTTCTTTGCTTATCTGATGTTTCTTTGACATTTGGTTCTATATTTTCTTCTTTGTGGGAACTCTTGGAGTTTTCTAATATTGCTTATACTGGTAGCATAACAACTTAATTACTCTTTGATGACTGTCTTCAATTTAACATAATGTCTAACATCTAACAAGAACCTGCAGAAGTGTTTGAGATCAGCTGTGCCTCTGGAAATGTGATTATGTAGTTGATGTACTGGAATTGCCCAACTTGTTATCACAGTTGGTTCAGAATCTTGTTCTTCATGTCCACCCAGCATCAATGCAGGATGCACTTTAAAGATAAATTGTTTTAATAATTCCAAAGCATATCTTAAGTCGATCTCACTTGTGCCAATCTAGTGAAATCTAGAACAGAATGAAAAACAATGGGGGAAGAAAGAATGCTGTTAGCAAAACAGATTATGTTCTTGTTATAATAAAAAATTTATTGAGGCCTTTAAGTTCCACTTATCATGTTAAGCTTCTATGTCTTTTGAGTGGCATGACGAAACAAGCTTCTCCGAAACCTAATAGCTGATAATAAACTAGTTCCTAGACTGAAAATATGTGAAATCGACACAGATTAATTATGGAACTGACGCTGACCAACAATGTGTTGAGGAAACACTAACAGGATAACACATCTCTACGTGGCATTAAAATGACTAACCTATTTGATTATTATCTTAGACAGGCTGAGCCATACTAACTATTAAGCTCTCTACCCAAATTGAAAGCAGTAAATCCAACTAAAAAGAATGCTTTTCCTTCCCTTTTTCTTGATTTCTCTCTTGAATAAACTCAATTGTTTAAAACATGGTGACTGCATCTTAATTCTGATGTGCATTGGGGAAGAAAACAGTAGCAATTAAAAAAGAATTAGGGCTGAACAAACGAATAGGAAAGAAGTTGGAACTCTAGAAACTTAGGGTTATAAAAACCTCTAGTTTTCTTTTATTAAATTCAAGGAAATAATAATAAAAGTCTGCTGCGGTAACTTCTGTTACAAAATATATATAGGAAACTTCCTTCTAAACAAAGTTTCTAATCTTCCTTGCAAATAAAGTTTAATTAATAATACTAGACTTAATCCCCAAGAAATAATAATCCTAGCTGTCAAAAGAGATATCTAACACTTTGAATAAAATAAACTGAAATAATAAAATATATTTATTTTTAATTTTAAGCTCCTGTGCCAAATTCTAACTTTTACTTCGATTCTCTGAATAAGTTGCTTGATCGGAATTTATCTTGAAATTTAATTCTTTGTTTTCATCCACTTCTTAAATAGTTACAACTTGTTGCAACACATCACCTAGCTTAATATTATGTTCTAAAGCACGAAACCATGAGAGGCAATAGAGACTTTTGGTATTCTTGCTCTTATTTGATACAAATCAGTTTACCTGTTCTCCAGTTTTTTTGTCTAACACGGTATATTTAGATATTTACAATGAAGTCTTTCCAAAAAAAAAAAAAAATTATATTTACATTCTAGTATTTTGTATGGTATTCTTCAGTTATTTATCTAGCTTTTATGTATTCTTTGATGATAAACCATCTGTATGAAGATTCTCATTTGCACGTATGTTGTTAATTTCCTATCAGCTGTTATTAATCCATCTTTGTGAAGGGTTTGTAGTCGGTTTAACCAACTGTATAAACTAGAGGGAATCCTCCTTTTACCTCCTTTTTTTATGCTATTAATTCTTCTACAGCCTTCTTTTTCTTGGTCGTACCTTCATGCTTTTTGTACAATGTTTGTATTTGTTGCATATATTGCACTTTGTTTAACGAGATCTGTAAATTGAAATTCATCATTTCAACAGTAATTTAATTAATTGAGGAAGGTGAAGAACTGTGTATGTGTTATACAAATTTTTATGTATGCTATTATCTGTTGCATGAGGGCACGGTGTCAGCTCCATAAAATCTTTGCAATACTTGGTATATTAATCTTTTGCTCAAGAGCTTTCTGTTTACAGTATCGGATGAATCCAGAGATATGTCGATTTCCTTCTTTGCACTTTTATGTCAACAAGTTGTTAAATGGTGATACAGTCTCGAGCAAATCAGCTTCGTTTCATGGAACTGAAAGCCTTGACCCATATGTATTTTATGATGTTGATGGTCTGGAGCTTCATGGAAAGAATTCTGGTGCATTATCTCTTTATAATGAATGTGAGGCTGATGCAGCAGTTGAATTGCTTAAATTTTTCAGGAAAAGGTTAATTATTCTTTCTCCTTTCCTATTTTTTTTTTTTTTTTTTTGTGATTTTAGAACAGTAGAATGATTCATCTTGCTGAATTTTAATTTATTTATTTTGGGATATAGGTATCGGTCGGAGTTTGTTGGTAGCAGGATTGGTATAATAACTCCATACAAGTATCAGCTTTCACTTTTGCAATCTCGCTTTCTAGTGTGTTTGGTTCTTCTGTTATTACTGATATAGAGTTCAACACAGTGGATGGTTTTCAAGGCCGGGACGTGGATATATTAGTGTTTTCCACTGTTAGAGCAGCAAGTTCTTCGCAAGGCGTAAGTTCAAGCAGCAGTATTGGGTTTGTCGCTGATGTGAGACGGATGAATGTTGCTTTGAGAAGAGCTAAGCTTTCTCTTTGGACTTTAGGCAACACAAGGACTTTGCAGACAGACCGAAATTGGTCTGCTCTTGTGAAGGATGCTAAGCAGAGAAATTTGGTACTATCAATTAAAAGGCCTTACAATATCTCTTTTAGAACAAACACTAGGAAGACTCTTGTTCCAGAAGGTTCTGATAATCATCTGAGTCAGGAGAAGCATGTTGAAAAGGTTAGAGGTGATGGCCAACTTGCCAAACAGAACGAGTGTCGGGAAAAGCTGAAGTTTGAAGGGAAGAGAAAGCATGTCAGCAGTGTGGCTGACTATAACTGGACTTGTACTGAAGGTGACAACGACTCTGTGAAAAGTAAAGATAAACATAGTAGAAAAAGAAAAGCAAAAGATGATTGTGAGCCTCCTCCTGGAAGGACTATTTTGTCTGCATCTGCAAATGATGATAGAAGACAACCGCAGAAAGTGAAGTCCAGGGTTCCAGAGAAACTTCCTATCTCTAGTGGAAGCCAAGAAAAAGAGGGTAGTGAAGTAAAAGTCAAAACGGGGGAAAACCAGAGAAGCAACAATGACAATGGTGGACAAGAAGTGGGTCGTAGTGGCAAAAATAAGATGTCAAAAGAGACTAAGAAATTTTCTATGCAGGAGCAAAGTTCAAATGTTTCTACTCCCCGACCTGATGACAACAATGAAGAGAGAGAAGCAAATAAAAGTGGTAAAGATCCTAAGGAGGTTGCCACTTCTCAGAATTTATTTCTGAAACGGAAACAGCAACGGGAAGCTGTGGATGCTATTCTTTTCTCCGGTCTAATTCCTTCGAAAAACTCTGAACAATCATCCAAAAAGTTGGACCAAGTCCCACCTTCAGTTGCAAGCGGGAGCTTCAAACCACCAAAGAAAAGGAAAGGTTAACTACTGCTTCACAGCCCAATGCAACTCCTGATTTATGTTTTAGCTGGTTGTGGTTACACTAGTAAATAATATACCTGCCAATTGCCATGGTTGATAGAAATGCTAATTCATTTTTATTTCACTGAAACATTTCTGCTTGAGGTCCAAGCATAATTTATATGGGTGATTTTGATACTCCATTTGGTGCTTACACGTCCACCAAATTCCTAAAACAAGGGCACCACGACATCAGATTCATTAAGGGCTCAGTTCAGGAGATATTCTTTGAGCTTATAGCCTTTTATAAACAGGTAGAAAAGGAAGAAAGTGGCTACATTCTCAGCTTTTCCTGTAAGAATTATTTGATCTAAAACTGGGTTCTAGCTTCCGTGAATTTGAATGGAGCTTGTGTTTATCAGCA
The DNA here is from genome assembly GCA_039519145.1 of Kokia cookei. Lineage (NCBI taxonomy): Eukaryota > Viridiplantae > Streptophyta > Magnoliopsida > Malvales > Malvaceae > Kokia > Kokia cookei. The sequence goes on from CM076903.1 coordinate 57,156,068, forward strand.
TCTTTCTAAGTTGTAGAGAGGCAAGAAGATAGCCGAGTTAGAAGCCATTTTAGAAATATGGGGGGAAATTAACAGGCACTCCTCTCGTCTTTTGGGAAGAATACTTGATAAGTGTCTTGGTTTCTGTAATTGATTTATAGCTCACAAATCATAATTGAAACTCTCCAAAACAGATCTTAGAAAGGAAGATAAGTGTTCACAGTAGCTTTTATAGATTAAATATTGAATTTTGGCGATCCACCCTTTGCTTTATACTATTCATCTTGTTTCTGGTTGAAGGTGTTAATATGAATGAGACTTCGTTGTAAATAAATTCTTTGTAATATGTAATATTAGAATTCTTTAAAAGGGCTTTCGACAAATTGATCATATACAAATAGTAAACTTGGTTTCTAACATGACATGTAAATATATCCAAACTAAAAGAAAAATGGCCTTGAAAATTTGCACATGTAATAATATATTTGTATTTTTGTAGTCTACTTGTGTGGTTCGGACGATCTGTACGTTTAATTGAAATCAAATCAACCATGTGCTTTGCTCGTATGTACATTTTAATTTTTTTAGTAAGTATTTTAATCCTAAACACTTTTCTTTTGGAGTCTGGTTCATTTATTTTTGGTACATAGCAAAGAAGGATAATGTCATGATATTAGGAGAAACCAATATAGGTTTTTGATGCATAAATAGCCCATCTTCCAGCTTCTTGTCTTAGTTGCGGATTGTCGATGACCTCTTTGGGGATGGTTGTAGAGTTGGGAAGATCAAGGATGTCACTGTAGGTCAGGTAAAGTTTTCATACCACTAATTTTCCCCGAGCATGATGTTTATTCATTTTCGATCATTATCGAGAAACTGACAAGAAGAAATGTTGTGAGTTTTGAAAAAAAAAAAAGTAAGATAAATCATAGGAATTGGATTTTAGACTGTAGTTTGTTGGTTCTTTTGTTGAGAAGAATTGCGATCAATCATTTCCTCGGACAATTGCCTCTCCGCCAATGAGATTGTTACTTGGACATTTGTTAATGTGAAGACATTGTTCTTTGTGAGTCAATGCCTTCTATTTCCAGAGATCTTTGGGGGCCATGGTGTGTAGTTGTAGGAGGGTTAGCCTCAAAGGAACTAAGAATGATGAGATAAAGCTCATTTTCTTTTTTGATGGTTCCTAAAGGGATTGCAACGATTTGTTTTGATGATAAGCTCATTTTTAGATTTCCAAATTATCCATTGGGTGCAGGCGACGAGTGTATAGAAGTCTCTTGTATCGTAGGACTCAAGATTATTAGAAAACAGCCATTGGAGGAACAAAGATGGAACTGAAAGGATCTAGAGGGACTCGACTAAGGGTGTTCAATCGGTTAAACGACTCGAACTACCATTAACCGAATTGACCGACTCTTTTAAATCCTTAACCGTTAACCGAACCAAAATTTTTTCAAAAAAATTAACCGAATCGAACTTTTCAGTTAATTCAGTCGATTAACCGAATTAACCGAAATTTATATATATATTATTTTTAGTTAAAACAAGTATAAAACATATCAAAAATTAACCAAATTAACCGACTGATTAACACTTATATATTATAATATTATTTATTAAGTTCGATTAATTCGGTTAATTGACTAATTTCGAACCGAATTAACCGTTAACCGAACTTCTAAAAAATTATTAACCGATCCCCGACCAAATTAACTCGATTAACCAATCGATTAACCGAATTAATTCGGTTTTACCCGAAATTTGCAATCCCTAGACTCGGTTCGAAGAGCAAGGGGAAATCTAAACCATACAATTCTAGCAAAATCGACAGAAATTAATGTACTAAGATACCAAAAGGTTAGATGGAGAAAAGGTTGAGGTATGAAATCAGACAAATTAAAAAAACAAGTATCACTTTAAAAATTTTGTTAAAGTACATTTCCCAAATTAAAAGATTGAGCATGAAATTCACTCAAGTGGTTAGTCCTTCTCTCCTGTTATAGAATCCATAAATTTGCAGTCCCAAATCGGGTTGGAATCCACATACGGATCCAACCAAACGGTTCATTATCATGTAACCTTATCCTTCTCCCCCGTTATAGAATCAACCCAAAAAAAAAAAAAAAAAAAACTGTGATGCTCTTCCATTTCTCAAGGTCAATGAAAAAAACAATTATTTGGATGATAAATTGGAGTTTAATTCCATGTTAATTTATTTATTCGGAGTTAAAAACTTTGGTTACTTAAGAGATTAAGAACTCCTCCATTATTACAATGTGGATTGAAGCAACACCAACAACGAGTTCAACCTTGTCTTTCTTTCAAATACAATGCTCTGATTCTAACCGTAAACGGTGTTTCGGTCCCAGAAAATCCAATCAAAAGGTAAACACACTCTTTTCCTTTTGTTTTAACTCTACTCTTCTTTAACATGGACTGCCCTCTGAAAATTCAGGCTTCATCAAAGGAGGAGAAGGGTTTTAACTTACAACAAAGGTATCTCAAAATTTGCTAGCTGATGGACTGTGCTGTAAGATATGCTAAAGTTGTTGGTTTCTTTTTATTCTACTTTTGAAAATGCACAAAATGAACATCTTCATCTGTTTCCAATTTCTAGTATTGCAACTACACGTGAGCCTGAGGGGGGGGGGGGTGCTAAGTGGTGCTTTCCATTTGATTAAGTTAGTGTTTTCTGTAGTCTTTATCATCAAAGTTCGCCTTCCTCTCCATCCATAACTGGTTTATGTTGGCCTGTTTTCATCTCATGGACTTGCTTCTGTGGACGTCATCCCTTCACAATCTTTATGTAGCTTTACTATAACCACAAACTTCTAACTCATAATAGACAGCTCATTTTTGTTTTACATATTTTGGTTAGATAAATATGGGTTTTGTATGAATAAATTTGGTAATCTGCTTTCGACTTCCATTTGGTTCTGAGTTGTTAGGTTTACTGGTGGGTATCTTTTGATTCTTTTTTGATTTCTAATTACCCCATGAATGGGGAAAATTTTAGATGAAAAAGGAATAATTTCTTCTTGTCTTCTTTTAAAGGGGTGTGTGAGGCATGGGAAGTTGGCAAAGGAATAATTTCTTCTTGTCTTCTATTAAGATACGCTTGATTTTAGGCTGAACATTAGGGATTGTAATTGTGTATGATAGGCTGTTAATTAGGATTTTAGAGATTATTTTCTTTATTTTGTATACTCTTAATGTGTATAAATACCCTCAAAACTAAAGGGATAATGAAGAAGATTTTTCAGATTACTCTTCGTCTTTTTCTCTCATTCTTTCTACCTCTTTCTTTCTTCTCTTCTCAAGTTTAAATCTGCACTTGGCTCTACCTTTTGTTAGTCTTATTGTTTAAATCTTTGCAACTATTTTTTGTTATAAAATATGCTTTATGATAATAAAAGTTAAAACATAATATCTCATACAAGGAAACTGACAGCTCTAGAAGCGATTCCTAAGTTTTTATGTCCCATTTACATAGGGTTGCCTTCAACCTAAATTGGCTTATTATTTCTTTTTCTATTTTATTTTTGTTCTACTTATATAATCCTTTCAGGTTATTCACCTAACTATTATTTTTCTAGGGTCTAGGGTGAATATGATGGAAAAAGAGAAGTTTTCTTTAGCCTTTTCTATCTGCCACAATACAAGATTGATCTAAATGACAATCATGTATGTTTTCTTTAGAAGACTTCATGTGTGATTAAGCACTCTCAATAGGAGAAGGAAAAGCAAAGCAAAACTGAGAAATGATATAACAGGTCAACTGATCTCATAATTTGCAATGAAGAGAGAAATATTTAATGCTCTAAACGCACCTTCCTGGTAGGAAGTCTCCAAGGGAAAAAACTAGACCAAAAACCGCAACAGATATTCCTACTCCAATCTGTTAGGAAAATAAAGGAGTAGCTCAAGATAGGAAAAGATTTAAAATAAAAATTATCATGATGTTCCTACCTTAGTGCCAAGACCAACTGTTTTATTGTCTGATTCAACAGGTGCATCATAGTCAATTGGTCCAAATTCTTTTTGTTCCTCTACTTTTTTTTGTTCAAGTGCAGCCCTGAGTAGCATGCACAAACAATAATTATTGTCAAAGTAACTCAAGTATGATGCATACATAAGAAAAACTTATCCAAACAACTAGCACCATACCATGTATTTATATTGACAAAGAGAAATTAAGGATAATTGATTGAACTATACTGCAATCACAATTCCCAAAGAAACTTATCACTTTACAAGACAGTTACATAACAGATATGAAAGATCAAAGATGAATACAATCACTTCTCAAGACCTAACAAGCATCCACAAACTTTAGGTGACCAGATAGACCAACCAGCATTGAGAATCCAAGTATCAAAGATGATACATTGATATAAAACTTAAGAGTAGTATAGCTTATATGTTTGTTATGATATGCAATTCGCACATGATATAAATTATTAAGTCTTGAAAGAAGCAAATGAACGTAACAGTCAGCACATGAACAGAAAGCAGTACATTAGTACTAACTGTGTGTAATTTGATAAAGATCAGTAACAATTTATTACATTTTAATGCGAAGATATTTCTAGCAATTGTGAACCATGAGAAAAAACATAACACGTGTACCTTCTAATTGCTTCCAGCCTTTCTTCAAAGTCAATGTCCAAGGAACGGCTATTAGATTTTCCATCAAATTGAACACTTAATCCAGGTGCAGCTGCAAGGAAAAATAATAGTTAGGTGAATAACCTAAAAGAACTATAAAAGTAGAACAAAAATAAAATAGAAAAAGATATAATAAGCCATTTTAGGTTGAAGGCAACCCTATGTAAATGGGACATAAAAACTTAGGAATCACTTCTACAGCTGTCAGTTTCCTTGTATGATATACTATTTATTCAACTTTTAATATCATAACACATATTTTATAACAAAAATTAGTTGCAAAGGTTTAAACAACAAGACAAACAAAAGGTAGAGCAGAGTGCAGATTTAAACTTCAGAAGAGAAGAAAGAAAGAGGGAGAAAGGCTGCTGCCATGGAAGAGAAAAAGGAGAAAGAATGAGAGAAAAAAATGAGAGTAATCCGAAAAATCTGCTTCATTATCCCTTTAGTTTAGAGGGTATTTATACACATTAAGAAAATAATCTCTAAAATCCTAATTAACAGCCTATCATACACAATAACAATCCCTAATGTTCAGCCTAAAATCAAACATATCTTAACAGAAGACGAGAACAAATTATTCCTTTTTCATCTAAAATTTTCCCCATTCATGGGAGAATTAGACAACAAAAAAAGAAACAAAAGATATCCACCAGTAAAGCAAACAACTCAGAACCAAATGGAAATCGAAAGTAGATTACAAAAGAGGGGTGTTAGAAATCTTGGTAACCAATTATTGCCACATCAGTAATAAGTCAAATGAACTTTTTTTGCTGGAAAAGAAACATATCTTACTTACGAGCAGGTGAAGGACCGGACTGCTTGCTAGCTGATTTCCTGCACAAGGCAATGTTATTTATTATTTATTACGATAAACTGAAAAATAATCATATTAATGATCTGGTTATTTCAAAACTTTTACAGCTAAATAACAATGTCATACAGTTTATTATTATTATTTTTTTATCAAGTACCTCATACAGTTCATTCATTTCCACATATCTTAAGGAAAATGAGAAAGAATGAGAAAAACAAGAATTAACGGGAGATTTATCAACCTTGATCATAAAATGCGCTATATGAATAGATACATAACATAGTCAAGGGAAAGAATGAATACAAGGATTCCTTCACGCACATTCCGTTAGGGGTCTAACCAAACCAAATTTATTCATACAAAACCCATATTTATCTAACCAAAATATGTAAAACAAAAATGAGCTGTCTATTATGAGTTAGAAGTTTGTGGTTATAGTAAAGCTACATAAAGATTGTAAAGGGATGACGTCCACAGAAGCAAGTCCATGAGATGAAAACAGGCCAACATAAACCAGTTATGGATGGAGAGGAAGGCGAACTTTGATGATAAAGACTACAGAAAACACTAACTTAATCAAATGGAAAGCACCACTTAGCACCCCCCCCCCCTCAGGCTCACGTGTAGTTGCAATACTAGAAATTGGAAAAAGATGAAGATGTTCATTTTGTGCATTTTCAAAAGTAGAATAAAAAGAAACCAACAACTTTGGCATATCTTACAGCACAGACCATCAGCTAGCAAATTTTGAGATACCTTTGTTGTAAGTTAAAACCCTTCTCCTCCTTTGATGAAGCCTGAATTTTCAGAGGGCAGTCCATGTTAAAGAAGAGTAGAGTTAAAACAAAAGGAAAAGAGTGTGCAAGTTTACCTTTTGATTGGATTTTCTGGGGCCGAAACCCCGTTTACGGTTAGAATCAGAGCATTGTATTTGAAAGAAAGACAAGGTTGAACTCGACGTTGGTGTTGCTGCAATCCACATTGTAATAATGGAGGAGTTCTTAATCTCTTAAGTAACCAGAGTTTTTAACACCGAATAAAGAAATTAACATGAAATTAAACTCCAATTTATCATCCAAATAATTGTTTTTTTCATTGACCTTGAGAAATGGAAGAGCATCACAGCTTTTTTTTTTTTTTTTTGGGTTGATTCTATAACAGGAGAGAAGGATAAGGTTACATGATAATGAACCGTTTGGTTGGATCCGTATGTGGATTCCAACCCGATTTGGGACTGCAAATTTGTGGATTCTATACTGGGAGAGGACTAACCACTTGAGTGAATTTGCATGCTCAATTTGTGGTCTTTTAATTTGGGAAATGTACTGCAAATTACTGAAGGTTTTTTTTTTTTGGAATAATGACAAAAAATACTTCTGTACTTAACAAAATTTTTAAAGTGGTACTTGTTTTTTTTTAATTTGTCTGATTTCATACCTCAACCATTTCTCCATCTAACCTTTTAGTATCTTAGTACATTAATTTCTGTCGATTTTGTTTGAACCGTATGGCTTAGATCTCCCCTTGCTCTTCGAGTCGAGTCTAGGGATATACAAATTTCGGATAAAATCGAATTAATTCGATCAATCGATCGAATTCAGTTAATCGATTGGTTAACCGAGTTAATTCGATCTGGAATCGGTTAATAATTTTTTAGAAATTCAATTAACGACTAATTTGGTTCAAAATCGATCGATTAACTGAATTAACTGAACTTAATAAATAATATTATAATATATAAGTATTAATCGGTTAATTCGGTTAATTTTTTATATGTTTTATACTCGTTTTAACCAAAAATAAAAAATATAGATATATAAATTTCGGTTATTTCGATTAACCGACTAAATTAACCCAAAAGTTCGATTCGATTAATTTTTTTAAAAAAAAGTTGGTTTGATTAACGGTTATAGATTTAAAAGAATCGGTTAATTCGGTTAATAGAAAATCAAGTCGATTAACCGATTGAACACCCTTAGCCGAGTCCCTCTAGATCCTTTCAGTTCCATCTTTGTTCCTCCAATGGCTGTTTTCTAATAATCTTGAGTCCTACGATACAAGAGACTTCTATACACTCGTCGCCTGCACCCAATGGATAATTTGGAAATCTAAAAATGAGCTTATCATCAAAACAAATCGTTGCAATCCCTTTAGGAACCATCAAAAAAGAAAATGAGCTTTATCTCTTCATTCTTAGTTCCTTTGAGGCTAACCCTCCTACAACTACACACCATGGCCCCCAAAGATCTCTGGAAATAGAAGGCATTGACTCACAAAGAACAATGTCTTCACATTAACAAATGTCCAAGTAACAATCTCATTGGCGGAGAGGCATTTGTCCGAGGAAATAATTGATCGCAATTCTTCTCAACAAAAGAACCAACAAACTACAGTCTAAAATCCAATTCCTATGATCAATCTTACTTTTTTTTTTTCAAAACTCACAACATTTCTTCTTGTCAGTTTCTCGATAATGATCAAAGATGAATAAACATCATGCTCAGGGAGAATTAGTGGGATGAAAACTTTACCTAACCTATTGTGACATCCTTGATCTTCCCAATTCTACAACCATCCCCAAACAGGTCATCGACAATCCGCAACTAAGACAAGAAGCTAGAAGATGGGCTATTTGTGCATCAAAAACCTATATTAGTTTCTCGACTCTAATATCATGACATTATCCTTCTTCGCTATGTACCAGAAATAAATGAAGCAAACTCTAAAAGAAAAGTGTTTAGGATTCAAATACTTACTAAAAATATTAAAATGTACATACGAGCAAAGCACATGGTTAATCTGATTTCAAAGCCATTTTTCTTTTTGTTTGGATATATATATACACGCCATGTTAGAGACCAGGTTTACTATTTGTATATGATCAATTTGTCGAAAGACCTTTAAAAGAAATTCTAACATTACATAATACAAAGAATTTATTTACAACGAAATCTCATTCATATTAACACCTTCAACCAGAAACAAGATGAATAATATCAAGCAAAGGGTGGATCGCCAAAATTCAATATTTAATCTATAAAAGCTACTGTGAACACTTATCTTCCTTTCTAAGATCTGTTTTGGAGAGTTTCAATTATGATTTGTGAGCTATAAATCAATTACAGAAACCAAGACACTTATCAAGTATTCTTCCCAAAAGACGAGAGGAGTGCCTGTTAATTTCCCCCCATATTTCTAAAATGGCTTCAAACTCGGCAATCTTCTTGCTTCTCTACAACTTAGAAAGATGCTGATAAACACAAGCTCCATTCAAATTCACGGAAGCTAGAACCCAGTTTTAGATCAAATTATTATTATAGGAAAAGCAGAAAATGTAGCCACTTTCTTCCTTTTCTACCTGTTTATGAAAGGCTATACGCTCAAAGAGTATCTCCTGAACTGAACCCTTGATGAATCTGATGTCGTGGTACCCTTGTTTTAGGAATTTGGTGGACCTGTAAGCACCAAATAGAGTATCAAAATCACCCATATAAATTATGCTTGGACCTCAAGCAGAAATGTTTCAGTGAAATAAAAATGAATTAGCATTTCTATCAACCATGGCAATTGGCAGGTACATTACTTGCTAGTGTAACCACAACCAGCTAAAACATAAATCAGGAGTTGCATTGGGCTGTGAAGCAGTGGTTAACCTTTCCTTTTCTTTGGTGGTTTGAAGCTCCCGCTTGCAACTGAAGGTGGGACTTGGTGCAACTTTTTGGATGATTGTTTAGACTTTTTCGAAGGCATTAGACCAGAGAAAAGAATAGTATCCACAGCTTCCCGTTGCTGTTTCCGTTTCAGAAATAAATTCTGAGAAGTGGCAACCTCCTTAGGATCTCTACCATCTTTATTTGCTTCTCTCTCTTCATTGTTGCCATCAGGTCGGGGAGTAGAAACATTTGAACTTTGCTCCTGCACAGAAGATTTCTTAGTCTCTTTTGACATCTTATTTTTGCCACTACGACCCACTTCTTGTCTACCATTGTCACTATTGCTTCTCTGGTTTTCCCCCGTTTTGACTTTTACTTCACTACCCTCTTTTTCTTGGCTTCCACTAGAGATAGGAAGTTTCTCTGGAACCCTGGACTTCACTTTCTGCGATTGTCTTCTATCATCATTTGCAGATGCAGACAAAATAGTCCTTCCAGGAGGAGGCTCACAATCATCTTTTGCTTTTCTTTTGCTACGATGTTTATCTTTACTTTTCACAGAGTCATTGTCACCTTCAGCAGAAGTCAAGTTAGAGTCAGCCACACTGCTGACATGCTTTCTCTTCCCTTCAAACTTCAGCTTTTCCCGACACTCATTCTGTTTGGCAAGTTGGCCATCACCTCTAACCTTTTCAACATGCTTCTCCAGACTCGGATGATTATCAGAACCTTCTGGAACAAGAGTCTTCCTAGTGTTTGTTCTAAAAGAGATATTGTAAGGCCTTTTAATTGATAGTACCAAATTTCTCTGCTTAGCATCCTTCACAAGAGCAGACCAATTTCGGTCTGTCTGCAAAGTCCTTTTGTTGCCCAAAATCCAAAGAGAGAGCTTAGCTCTTGTCAAAGCAACATTCATCCGTCTCACATCAGCAACAAACCCAATACTGCTGCTTGAACTTATGCCTTGCGAAGAACTTGCTGCTCTAACAGTGGAAAACACTAATATATCCACCTCCCGGCCTTGAAAACCATCCACTGTGTTGAACTCTATATCAGTAATAACAGAAGAACCAAACACACTAGAAAAGCGAGATCGCAAAAGTGAAAGCTGATACTTGTATGGAGTTATTATACCAATCCTGCAACCAACAAACTCCGACGGATACCTATATCCCAAAATAAATAAATTAAAATTCAGCACGATGAATCATTCTACTATTCTAAAATCACAAAAATAAAAAAAGGAAAGGAAAGGAGAAAGAATAATTAACCTTTTCCTGAAAAATTTAAGCAGTTCAACTGCTGCATCAGCCTCACATTCATTATAAAGAGATAATGCACCAGAATTCTTTCCACGAAGCTCCAGACCATCAACAACATCATAAAACACATATGGGCCAAGGCCTTCAGTTCCATGAAACGAAGCTGATTTGCTCGAGATTGTATCACCATTCAGCAACTTGTTGTCATAAAAGTGCAAAGAAGGAAACCGACATATCTCTGGATGCATCCGATACTGTATACAGAAAGCTCTTGAGCAAAAGATTAATATACAAAGTATTGCAAAGATTTTATGGAGCTGACACCGTGCCCTCATGCAACAGATAGTAGCATACATAAAAAAGCCCTGCTAAATGCATAATAAGAAAAAAAATTCGTATAACACATACACAGTACTTCACCTTCCTCAATTAATTAAATTACTGTTGAAATGATTCATTTCAATTTATAGATCTCGTTAAACGAAGTGCAATATAAGCAACAAATACAAACATTGTACAAAAAGCATCAAGGTACGACCAAGAAAAAGAAGGCTGTAGAAGAATTAATAGCATAAAAAAAGGAGGTAAAAGGAGGATTCCCTCTAGTTTATACATTTGGATAAACAGACTACAAACCCTTCACAAAGATGGATTAATAACAGCTGAAAGGAAATTAACGACATACGTGCAAATGAGAATCTTCATACAGATGGTTTATCATCAAAGAATACATAAAAGCTAGATAAATAACCGAAGAATACCATACAAAATACTAGAATGTAAATATAACTTTTTTTTTTGGAAAGAATTCATTGTAAATATATAAATATACCGTGTTAGACAAACAAACTGGAGAACAGGTAAACTGATTTGTATCAAACAAGAGCAAGAATACCAAAAGTCTCTATTGCCTCTCATGGTTTCGTGCTTTAGAACATAATATTAAGCTAGGCGATGTGTTGCAACAAGTTGTAACTATTTAAGAAGTGGATGAAAACAAAGAATTAAATTTCAAGATAAACTCCAGTCAGACAACTTACTCAGAGAATCAAAGTGAAAGTTAGAATTTGACAAAGGAGCTTAATATTAAAAATAAATATATTTTATTATTTCAGTTTATTTTATTCAAAGTATTTGACACAGGATTATCATTTCTTGGGGGTTAAGTCTAGTATTATTAATTAAACTTTATTTGCAAGGAAGAGTAAAAACTTTGTTTACAAGGAAGTTTCCTATATATACTTTATAACAGAAGTTACAGCAGCAGACTTTTATTATTATTTCCTTGAATTTAATAAAGAAAACTAGAGGTTTTTATAACCCAAAGTTTCTACAGTTCCAACTTCTTTCCTATTTGTTTGTTCAGCCCTAATTCTTTTTTAATTGCTACTGTTTTCTCCCCCAATGCACATCAGAATTAAGATGCAGTCACCATGTTTTAAACAATTGAGTTTATTCAAGAGAGAAATCAAGAAAAAGGGAACGAAAAGGATTCTTTTTGGTTGGATTTACTACTTTCAATTTGGGTAGAGAGCTTAATAGTTAGTATGGCTCAGCCTGTCTAAGATAATAATCAAATAGGTTAGTCATTTTAATGGCACGTAGAGATGTGTTATCCTGTTAGTGTTTCCTCAACACATTGTTGGTCAACGTCAATTCCATAATTAATCTGTTCCGATTTCACATATTTTCAGTCTAGGAACTAGTTTATTATCAGCTATTAGGTTTTGGAGAAGCTTGTTTCGTCATGCCACTCAAAAGACATAGAAGCTTAACATGATAAGTGGAACTTAAAGGCCTCAATATTTTTTTTATTATAACAAGAACATAATCTGTTTTGCTAACAGCATTCTTTCTTCCCTCATTGTTTTTCATTCTGTTCTAGATTTCACTAGATTGGCACAAGTGAGGTCGACTTAAGATATGCTTTGAAATTATTAAAACAATTTATCTTTAAAGTGCATCCTGCATTGATGCTGGGTGGACATGAAGAACAAGATTATGAACCAACAGTGATAACAAGTTGGGCAATTCCAGCACATCAACTACATAATCACATTTCCAGAGGCACAGCTGATCTCAAACACTTCTACAGGTTCTTGTTAGATGTTAGACATTATGTTAAATTGAAAGACAGTCATCAAAGAGTAATTAAGTTGTTATGCTACCAGTATAAGCAATATTAGAAAATTCCAAGAGTTCCCACAAAGATGAAAATATAGAACCAAATGTCAAAGAAACATCAGATAAGCAAAGAAAAATTACATTGAAGAATGCAAGCAAAAATGGTAAATATTATTGCATAGGGAATCAAGACAAGTAAAAATAAACAGTACAGATGTGCAACTGGCAATCTGATCAAAGGAGATATTTATCCTTAATAGTGTGGCCTAAAAGATTATCAAAATAACGAGAATAAGGAGCACCCCTCAAGACATTCAAGACAAAAATAAATATAAAAAGCAGTATCAGAAATAAAGCCAGAGCCAACATCAAACTAACAACATCCTTACTCAGAAAGCATTTATGACCTTTGAAAAATAATGTTAAGAATATGTAAACAAAACTTCCCAATCATTTAGCAACATCAAATCTATATTCTTTTATATGCTAAGGACACTTGACCTTAATATTCCTTAAAATGTGATCAATCTCATCTTGATATTAGATAAATTTAATTTTAACCTTAATTAACCGTAAGACATGACTACACTACTTCCATGTGCTCATCTTTTTCACCTTGAGTAGAAATGGTACGTCATACAACTGGGAATAGAATTCCAGAGCAGAAAAGAATTTGAAGAAATGTCAAAACAAACTTCCCGAACCATATAGCAACAGCTAACCTACAACTTTTTGTATCCATTCATGGTAGGTCTTAACTTTACTAACCTTTAACATGTGATCACATTCATGGTAGGTCTTTTGTTTCATATCCAGAAAGCAGCCACTGTAAAAAAAATTTATTATTTGTGCCACCACATTTCTCCCCCTAACGTGGCAATAATATATTGGTTTGACTGTGATCTCATTTATGAATCAGTTGGTTTACCCATAAACTAAAAGACTCTACCATTGAATTTGAGACAAGGAGTCTGAATGTTTGAGATTAAAAAAAAGGTGGGGCAAGTATCATGACTCATGTAGAAATGGTACAAATGGAAGATAGTAAAAAGATTACCAGAAAACAAAGGACTTTATGTTTAGACACTAAAGCAAGGAATAAGCAATTGCAGTGAAGGTTACCTGTTCAGTAAGCATAACAACAGGATGACCAGCTCTTTGTAAACGCTCAAACATGCTGCATTCAAACATATATTTGCTCGCAACATTAGAGAGAACTGTTGCAGGAAGCTGCTTTGGATCACCAACCTTGAGTAAAGAATCTTTACTTCAGTGTTGATTCTCAAGTTCAGAAAATACAGTGCTAAAAGTCAATTAAGTAGTTAGTTCTTAGTCTTTTGGCCCATACCATGATACATTTTGTCCCTCTTGACTTTAAAAGCTGAAGAGGAATCAAAGTAGCTGGTTCCAAAGCCTGCAATGACAATTTGAAACCTTATAAACAAAGAGAAAGTAACAATAACAGTAGCAAAATGAAAGCATTGCAAAAAGGGGCAATTACTTGAGCGGCTTCATCAATCACAACAGCATCAAAAAGAGTATGTTCAGATGGATTGCCAAACTTAAAACTTGATATGGTTTCAGCACATACACCATAGAGATCTCCACCACAACCACTTAATGTTGTAACGATTATTTCAGCTTCCTTTAAAATAGACTTCCGCAGTTTATGTCTTAATGCTTTGGTTTCCTCATTAGTCTTCCTCTCTTTTGCCTGAGCAGCACTAAGATCTTTATAAATTTGTTTCTTTTGCTCATACAATCGTTGTAGCTTAGCCTCTAATTCTGAACCAGCCATTTCTTTTACATCCATTTCCTTATCAGATCCATCTGATATTTTCTTTATGCTTGAATTGCCATCGCTTATGTTTGCACGCTTGGTTTCACAGAATCTGATGTTTTCGACTACCTTCTCTAGATTAGAACGCAGTACTGTAGAAGATGACTCCATACTTAGATCATTTCTAGCATCATTTGTATGCATTTTCTCTTCTGCCAACCGATGATCAACAAGTGTATCAATATAGAAAGGTAGTGAATTTGGATGCACTGTTTTTGCATTCCCAACCCGTACAAGATATGGTTTGTACCTCTTCCCATCTCTCCCATATAGACCTTCACTAAATATTCTTGACACCAGCTCATCAACTGCAGCATTTGACTGAGCACAAATTAACACTCTTCCTCTTGTAGAACTTTCTATTGACTTTTTTGACCTTTCAACATCTTCATTTAATTGTCTAGCAAGGGCAGCATCCTGCCAAGCTCTTGAAATGGCAGTGGCCTGACTTACTCGTGCATTTGAATTGGTGGAAGAATTATAGCATTGTCTCAAATAACCACTCTGAGAATTCTCTGATTCATTTGTTCTCCGTTGAAAGGAAGCTAGCAAAACACCAACCATGGCCACAATAGTTCGGGTCTTTCCAGTCCCTATTGAATCAAGCAAGAAGCTCTAAATACAGATTATGTTTATGGTTTGCTACTGATTGAAACATTATCTAATATAACAATATACTAAAAGTAAAAACTAAAGTAAAAGCAAAAACAATAGAGCCTACCTGGAGGACCCTGAATAAGAGACAATTCAAAATCTTTCTTTATCTTCTGTGATCCAACAGCAATACTCAAGGTTTGCAGTTGGCTATCATTGAAGGATGACCTCAGTAATTGCTGCAGGGGCTGGGACAGCTTACTGAAATCTAGTGTCGGTTTATAAGAGATGGTAGGATCACTGACAGGGTTTAAAATAGCAGGAAGCAAGGGAATATCCTTTATTGATGACAGAGCCTGAAATTCTCGGAGCTGGGGTGTAATGCTCATGATACGACTGGCATGCCATTTACTACGTTCAAGAAGCTGCCTCCTAGCTTGATTCAAACGTATTGAGCCATTCTGAAGATAAAACCGAATCAGCAGCATACTTGACTTCCTTTTATTGTCTCTCTCACGTCTCTCCACCTGTGTACAGGGAAGTTGCTTTTGGTGAAATGTGGACATTGTAAATTTTTAAATCTTTTCAATTTAAAGAAAAATAAATTACACCAACCAATAACAAAGTGACATTACTTTATTAAAGTTAATGGGAAATCAAATCTTTTTCAATTTAACTCAGCAATTGTAGAAAAGTAAATAAAAAGGTTGCTAGGTGTTTAAGCAAATGAGAAGAAAATTCAGCACAATGATAAAGATCAAAATTCAGGAAAAGTCCTCCCAATAAATTCAGGAGAATCAACCATGTAGATTCATTTGAGGATCTTGGAATACACAAAAACACACCTCAGAACAGGTTTCAACAACATGAACTCTCAAGCAACTTTTCCACCAGATTAGATTAAAACAAGTGGTAATGCTAGCAAGTTGCCATAGCAGCCAGGTTACAGAAGATAATATTTTAGATGTTTTCAAGGCCAAACGATTAAGATATTAGTGAAGGTAGAGAGAAGCAATGAATAATCAGTTGATCTTTCTAAGTGAAAATTACTAAATAAAAATATAATTTTACTTTTGGCAGTAATACAAATTTAGTAACTTCAGCATTAACTTGGGCAACAATAGATGTTATTCATAATTTTGGGTTAAAACCCTCAAAGCTATTCAAACTCGTTACATTCTCTAAGACTTAAAAATTAAATTTACAAATCATCAATCAGTATTTATTTACCACTGAAATACAGTTCAAAACCATATTTAACAGAATAGTTTACTAAAGAAGTCAACTAACATGTCATCTTCACCACCATGCAAGCATACTTAACTAACTACTGTAAGTTTAGGTTTTAAACTTAAAATTATTGGCTAACTGTTGCACTCCTATAGGAGCAGCCTGATCATATTTATTAACAAAACATCAACAATAAACAAATAATAAACCACTTTTAGAATCAAATATCTAAAGTAACAAAAAATATTATTAAGCAAAAGCTAATGGAAGAAGTTACTTCCAGTCAATAACTAAATAGGATAAACGAACAGTTAATGATACACAGCAGTATTTGTTCAGTTGGATGTTCAAGGTCAAGGGTAATAAATTAAAAGAGAGAGTTATATACATACACACAAACAAAAGAAATTTGATTGAAAAGAGGGTCATAAAGGTCTTGCAGAAAAATGAATTAAAAAAATATATAAGGGAGAGAAAACACTGCAATCAGAACAGGAATGATACGATCCCAATAAATAGTGTATTAGGACAAAATACCTTTCCAACCATATGAACATCATGGGAGGTACTTTTTGGAAGATCTTTAGTGAGTAAAACAAGATCATTCTCTGACAAACTTTTAGATGCTGTAGAATCATCAATATCATAGACAAATCGAACAAGATGGAAATCATCAACCCTCTCAACTGACAGCACGGATATACTGCCACAGTACATCTCCTCCCATGACGACATCTCCAGAAAAGAACTATACAGTTGTGCTTTAAATTCCTCCAAAACTAACGGCCGAAATATGTTTACATACTGTTCAGGTGAGTGGAATGACACAGGGACCTCCTTTAATTTGTTTACAGTGCGACCCTCATCATCCCTTGCAGATGCTAATCTCACTGTTACAAAGAAATCTACTTCTAGTATCGGCCTGTACCAATCATCCAGCCTTGGAGGCTTGAACCTTTTAAGCTGAGCTTCGGACCTGCGTAGGCTAGATCTATTTTCAAAAGGTGATCTAAGTTGAATGACTTGCCTTTTAGGAGCAACAGGACCAGACTTCACAAGAAGTGATGGCTGTACGGTTACAGTTCTGAAAGCAGCCTCCAATGGATCATCTGCCACAACTACCTCCCTCAAATTTGTATCTTTGGTTCCAAAATTTATTTTTTTGCAGCCTTGATTAATACTGTTTAATTTAACAGATTCATCAAACTTGCTCTCCTGATCAACTTTACTCTGAGATGAAATAACACTACTTCTGGAGTTGGAGCTTATTTCTTTCCTCTCACTATCAGGGCCTTTTGGTTTGGGACAATGTGGTGGCTTGACTCTTGATTTCTCAGGTTTCTGTGTCTGAGAAACAAGGGAATCTCTTTTCATGGGAGACTCAAGTAGATCCGCTGAAGTATCAGTACCAGTGCTATGGACAGCCTTCTTGGCATGGTAAGTTTCTGAAGCTTGCTCATCAGTAGAAGGAAATTCCACCTGGCCATGCAACATTTGATGACCTGACTTAGTAGATGCAATATGTTTCTCCTTCTCATCATCGGAAATAACAATCAGATCACTTTCATTCATTCTTTTTTCTGATTTTAAAGAATCGGAAACTTTTACATCCATTCCAGTAGAAGGAAGCTGCACATCAGGTGCAGAGTACCTTCGCTCAATAGATGCTCCAGAAAACAATTTTTTTGACCATAAGGTTGAATGTCCAATAGCACAAGAAACTTCTTTAGATAATGTAATACAAAGTCGTGACACTTGTTCTGTCAATTCATCCATGTCAACAGCATCTACATTGAAAAAGCATATTAGACATGAATAAAACCTAGCAATAGACCAATATTGATCACATGAAAGACAAAAAGGGAAAAAAATGAGAATAAAAAATATGATTAAGCAAAGTAGCATCCAGGAACTTACACATATAAGAAGAATAATTTAAATTAAAATGTAGTACAAATTTTTATAGTCACAATCTAAGCAAGAATGAATTTTATGGTTGGTTACATTCAAATTCATAAACTGTTGGATCTTGAATGAGTAGTGAATTTAAAAAATTATTATACAAAAAAAAGAGTGGACTTTGAATGCTATCTTTCCACACTTGCTCAAATACAAAAGTATATTTAATCTCTACCAATTCTTACATAGCTATATAGATCCTTACAGTTTGTATAAACTCCAAATTAAATATGCAAACAATTTTTTTATCCAAATGAAACATAAAAAATTAAAAGACACGGTAAGACGAACTTACCGCTTGAAATAAGATTTTCAACAGCCCCAACCATCAACAGAGGACTATCACTCCTTAATAGCTTGATTACATTCAGCAAAGATATTACAGCCTTTTTCCAATAGACAACAATGACCTTAAGTTGAGACTTTCCCCAGTCCATAAGATCATGAAGCCATTTCAAATCCACTAAATTCCCTAATGCTACTTTAGAATCTCCAAACAAACTAACAAGTGACGGACTGAGTCTTCCAAATAGAACAGGGAGGATCTCAAGCACACGAACACAAGTCATCTGAAAAGGAAACAAATAATATCAACTATGCCTGCTAAATGGAGTTATTAAACAGAAATTTAATGCTTTTATTACCTGTACACAAGAACAATGACCGTCTCTTCTATAATTTGATAGCACCAAAAGACTAGCCAACAATGCATGTGCAAAGGCAAATATGCAAACAGATGGGGAGGCATTAATGCACATTCAAAAGCAATGTATGACGAGGTCATACAAAGTAAATTTGTAAGACCCAAAAAGTTAGTCCAGAAGGGAGTAATTAACTCTCTTCGGATGCGTCCATAACAGCAAATAAATGTAAATGCACTTCCATAATATAATCAAGAATTTGCGAAAGGAAAGAAACAGAAATGCAATGAAAATCAGAGGATGATACCTGACAAAGACTGTAATTAATAAATGCCTTCCCTTCTACCAAGCACTTGCATAATGCTGGCCATACAATTTCTGACAATGAGTAACAGAAATTTTCCCTTAATTTTGGGTCAACACTTGAGTAATTTCTGCCCATGTTTGCAGGCAAAGCATCAAACAGTGGCTGCTTAAGAAATCCACCCTGAGAAGAGTACTTCATGATATTTGAGGCATTAGAAGAATCTTCTGCTACTTCTGAATTAGGCAAGTCCTCATCTTTAAGTAATTTGCATAGAACAAAGAAAAAGTGGTGCAAAGTCTGAAATTTTAATAAAACAGAATCTAACTGGACCTGGAGAGTGCAAGAAAAAAGACATCAAAATATGCCTGAGCTCTATGCAGAAGTAGCAACATCATTGAATCACTAATGTGCAGTAAATCTACAGTAGCAGAACATCTATAATATTGCAAAAAAGCCCTTGTTCAGGAAAGGTCCTTTAATCTAAAGCACTTAAGCTGAGAGCATAATCAGTTTGTGCCAACAACATTAGATGAACAAGAAAATATAGCTAAATGCTCACTGTGCTTCTTTTAAGAACTACTGCAACAGGAGTAACACTTACAAGTCTCAAGGCATGCCTCAAGCCCAAATAAACAGCAGATAGAGAAAGAATGTCAGAGCAAAGAAACTTCAAGCCACAACCAAGACCCCGTGTATTTGAAACTTGTTCCAAGATACACTTGCCAAACTGCCTCACATTCTGCATCAGCAAAAACAAGAAAAAGAAGTTTATGCACAAATCCTGAAAGGCCAACCACAACAGACTTTTTTCATCACTTGATCTATATCATAAATGTAATACAAGTTAATTTATGAGATCTAGACAACAATTAGACATACATCATTTGGGTCCACAAGTGAGAGGATCAAGCTTTCACCCATCCTTGGTTCCCAAGACCACTGCTTTCGAAGTTCCCCTTGCCCCATTCGAATCAAAAAATGTGCAGTTAACCTGTCAAAGAGCATCCAGAATTGTAAATTGCATTTCACTGGATATGTGGGTTTCTCATTAGAGATAACAATTGAAAACATATAACAGATTTTGCTATAAAGTAAAAGCTGTAGACAACGAAGATACATGCTAAGAACCTGTTGAAAGTCTTTATCAAAGGAAGACACATTGTTGACAATCTCATTGAGTTCTTAGATTCCTTCCCCCCTCCATCATCAGAACCAGTTGGTATCTTCCATCCAAATGTACTCGAGATTTCTGCTGCGGAGGATGAAAGCCAACCTCTAATATCAAGGGCCATTTCAGCACTATTCTCAGGTTCTATCATAGGGAAACGAGATCGAGCCCATAATACAGCCTTGGAAAATGATATTGGGAAAACTGAAGGATCAATATCAACAAGAACATCAATCCACAACATGGGAATACACATCCATTCTCTATACTCCGGAGAAGTAATTTGACTCTGAGCACTAAATTCACTCCAACAACCAGTATCTCTATTCTCAACATCCTGAGTAAATGGAAGCTTATCATGTCCTTCCTCGTCATCTAACTCAATAGAAGAGTTTTTAGCAATACTTGTAGCTATACAACAATTCAGCATTGAAGTTATCAAGGCAGCAGCATCAGACACTAGAATCGTTTGTATGAGATCAAAGGCAGGCTGGCGCAAGGAAATGTAGAGTGAAGAATCCTTCAAAGAAGACACAAGAGAAGGACCCCTGTCCAGCATGATTGCTGAAATATCAGTCATAAATCTGTTTCTTTGCAAACTCCCTCAATATGAAACAAAGAGTTCTGCATAAATATATGTCAGTACAGTATGTCCTTTAGCTAGATTACTAAATGCCCTAAGAATAAGTACCAAGACTGCAAGCTTCACAGGACAATTTTTTTCCTTCGGTAAAAGAGGGGATATTTGGCTTCAGAACAGACAGACACTTAGAGAGAGTACTCCCATCTATTGCTGCTAGAAAAATTGAGCTTCCAAATATTTATCCATGGCAAACAATAACTAAGGTCAAACTTTTACAATAATCATGCTTTAGCTAATAGAAACGCTATTCTCTTCCACCAATATCCATGTTCACCCAATAACATCTTGGCCCTCAAACCCTCTCTGACAAGTATAACTCAGCATGGGAAAAACCAAAACACATTAAATAACAGCATTTCATCCATCTCCAAATATTGATTCCTAAAAAAGGATTGAAAATGTACAGGATAATGATATTCAATAACACATACCACATATGTGCACATTCAAAAGGAGGGCATGGTGGATTCATCTTGTAGCCTCGATGTATGATAAGAAGAGCAATCTGAAAATAAAATCTTGTAATAAATTGCACAATAATAGAACCATTACAACAAAAAGAAAGAGATAATAAGAAAGAACAAAGCATTTCCATCCACCATATTTTGGAATATAGTAAGGACCTTGCAGGCAGTTTTTCTCGTTAAAACACTGAAGTTGCTGCTCGCAGGAACTTGGTGGAGAAGAAAATAAAGGAAATGCCTGCGTTGCTTTTCATGTTCCCCGTCTTGCAAAGCTTCAAGTGACTAAAATAAAATTTATCACACATCAGCAACTTCATAACAACTATATATGGTGCAAAGCTAACGTCAACTGACAAGTAAGAAAAGAATGTGCCTGCAAAAATGGCTGGAAAAGATCAAAAATATCTTTATGCATCTTCTCATTTCTAGTGTGAAAACACTGACCCAACAACGTGTTGCGCATCACACTGGGAGATAATGTAGCCCTCAGCCAAAGCTTACAACCTTAAGAAAGTAGAAAAACATAAATAGTTATTTGGGGGAAAAAGCAAGAAAAAAGGAAAATGAAAAAAAAAAAAAAAAAAGGACTCATACCAAGCATTTTGAAAAGTTCTCTCAAGCAACTAACAGCATGGGAAAATTCAGGTGAATCACCACTGATATGGTTGAGCACAATATCAAGAAAGATGGGATAGCGCTCCAGTATTCCCTCTTCAAAAGCTGGAGGTTCCAAGAACTCAAGCCTTCATCTCCAGAGAAAGAACATTACATTACAGAGAAAGGATACAAAATAATAAGTTATAGATGATCAAGAATTTAACCCTACTTCCTTACAATGATGTAATTCCAAGCCATATGGGTATGCGGTCCAGCTGTGCTCTTGGCCTTGAAGTCTCTAAAGGTGAAGGCAATACTTCATTCTCCAAAAAGCCAATGAATTTTTTAAGCAAAGGTTGCAAAGGTTCCAAATCCATTGCTCTCCTACATAAAAACAGAACAAGTATTAGGAAATAAAATGTGATAAATTAAAATGATAGAAACCATGGTTTCCAGTAATGATGGATGAACATAAATGATTAGATAATTAAAGAAAAAAAGTCACAGTGACAAGCAGAACATTACAGTCTTACAGAATGCACCATGTACAATAAAAGAAGACAATATTTGAACTTTTTAATGCTCTTTTAAACAAAAAAGGACAACAATTCCAGATGAGCATAATAATAAAACAAAAACAGAACGGGAAATCAACATACTAGCATTGGTACAAAGCAACAATACCTCATTTTTCCCATACATTTTGCTAAACGATGACCAACAGTCCGCACTCTTCTATTGAAAAAAAGCAATGCATAAACACCCTGACAAACATGTCTACTAGATGAGGTGGAGATCAAAATGAAAAACTACAGACAGAAAAGGTGCGTAAAAAACTTTACAGTGAAGTACCGGAAACTGTTGCCCAGCCAAAGCCAATTCATGCATATCATCAACTGCTTCAATGAATTTTTCAAAATCTATAAACAAGGCCTGATCATCTAATAGGACGGGAAACATCAAAACCTGTGAACAATTAGACAGTAAAGAAGAAGCAAGGAGAAGTCAGCAGGGCAAAACAAAACAAAAACTAATATACATATATGTGAGCTATCTAATCAGCTAGAGTCAACAAACCAAATATGAGATAATTAACTCAGAAATTTTTATCACTAAAGGAACTCAGCAAGTTTGATCAAACCCAACCTGAACTCCCATTTGTACGGCTTTCTTTATATACTAACTTAAAAACAATGATAATAGGTAAACAAAAACAACAACTAGATATTATGTTTCATAACCAACTCTTTAAATTATTTACAGAAAAGATAAGTTTCATCCAAGATTGGAATCTACAAAGAAACAATACCAAAGAAAGCGCAAAAACAACATAATGGTTTTCAAAGTGTTAGATGTTGATATCTAAATTATCAATAAATCATCAGCATTGCATAATAATGTACAAAACGCAAATGCAATTAGAATAAAGGCCCCATGCTCATTGCCTAACTATAAAATAGGTATCATGTTAAACAATGCCTTCTTAACCACCAAAAAAGTTTTGCAACTGGATGGGAGTAAAGATGAGAGGGAGACAGAAACTTAATCATCCACCAGGTACTAGATAAATTGACTGGCATGCTCCTTCTCTGTGCATTAATAATCATTTATCATTCACCATATACCTTCAGCTTGTTCTTACAATTAAGAAGACTTTAAAGAAAAACAAGACTAAATAACAGTTTCACCTTATTCTAGTTAGCATGTTGGCAAATTGTCAAATGCAAGTACCAAAAGATAATACACGAAAGTAGAAAAAGAAGAGTAATTATACCTCATACATGAGATTGACAACCTCAGCATTATCACATACAGGATCATACTCCTGCCGCACCAATCTTTCATTGATCTCTCTCAAATGTTGAGTCACCCTTTCTTCATCAAGGCTCCGCAACACATCAAGAAGGGGACCTATGGTACACAACTCATACTCCGTGCTGTACATCTCCTGGGCTTGATGGTGCTGAGAAACACATTGAATGCAATGGCGCATTTCCTCAGAGATCCTCTTCCATAGAAGCCGTAGAGGAGAATCATTGCGGTAATCTTTAAAATAATTGTAGAAAGTTTCCAAGAGAGGACCCATTATATCCCATGAGCCACACCAAATGTGATTTTCCTTTGGTAAACTTATCAACATATTGAATGCATCTGCAAACCTGGCATATGAAAAAGGCCAAAGAAATCCCAGCTTCATAAACTTTAAAAGACAACAAAGCCTAAAGAACTGGAAACCTACAAACAATTTCCTCAACAAATAGGAAACCGAGAACAAAGCATTAGTGAAGCTCAAAAGGAGAACCTTCACAGTGATTGCATGCAAGGAATTTAGTAACTAGGTAAGTTCATCTATCAATGAAATTTTCAAGAGAAAACAAATAAATCGTCGATATTATAAACACATATACATAAAATGGAGAGACCCTCCAATGATTAAGAGAAAAAAGAAAAAAAGGCTTCGATAAATGTTTTCCCAAAATATAAAACCACCTCAATAATATTGACATCAATAATTCAAACATAAGAGGAAAATCACGTCAGCATGCACATAATAATTTATGGTGAATTTACTTTGCACGAGGTAATAATAAAACTGCATAGAAAACGAAGTAATCAAGATCCGTTATCCTTTTGGACAAATTTGCAGTTATCTTCTTGACTAAAACAACTAAAGTATAATTGCTTTTAGAACTGAAAAATAAGAAGAGGAACAGCAACACATGCAAGTTTCATAGCAAAATTTTCCAAAATAAATTAGTCACGTAATTGGCCACAAAACTAAATGCCAAGATCCAACATTTCTGAAACTTATAATCAAAACTTTTCAAATGCAAAACCAATCTTCGGATATCTACTCTTTTAACTTCCGTTTATTTAAATTATGGAAAGCAGAACTACAATGGTCACGAATAAGCAATGCACCAGCTCTAACATAATTATTCGCACAATAGTTTCACAAACCAATGTGACCTTCGAGCAAAATTCCGTTTTTAGAGCTCTTCTCAATAATAAACAGTCAGTTCAGTAAAACAAAAACAACGAAAAATGTGACAACGTCAAGATCAGTAAAAAGAATAATAAAAATAAATATTTTGAAGCAATTGCACAAGAAAATACGAGAGAGAGAAAAAAGAAAAACGAAACCATTCTTCCTTGCGCTTGTGAAGACTACGTCGTACAGAAGGATCAGTATCGTCAGTTTCTTCTTCCTTTTCTTCGATGCCTCTCCATCTTTCCAACAACTCTCTTCTAGAAGAAACCTTCTTCGCCATTTTCAAACAACTTTTCTCTTAAGGTCGATAAAATATTAAACAAAAAACAATGGAGAATTGTTATTGGAAAAGAAGAAATATATGATTTTAGGGTTTTTCCATTTGCGAATGGCTCGCTAAAGAAGACGTTGGTACATTTTATATTTTATAGATATAAATGAAATGACGTCGTTTAACCTAACACTTTCGCGCCTCCCAGCGCTAAGATTATTCTTTTTCCTTTTAAATTAATACAGATGTTGGATAAAAGCAGAGTTCCCAATTGGATTGGTTTCAATCGGGTACCCATAGCAAGAACTTCAATTTAGATCTTCTACTTAAAAATTACTATAGATTAAAAGTTTATTCATATTGTAAAATTTACTCTTAATTTATTAATAATTTTGATAAATTATATAATAACTAACTAATTTATTTATTATTTAATTCATAAAAAACTCGACTATAAAAAAATTTGGCTAAAAAAAAATATTTCATGTATCTTTTATAACTGAGATGAGAATGATCAGTATTGAAGAATTGAATTGTTATAAATAATCAAGTTCGTAAGCGAGACAATGGCAAATGAAAAATTTATGATTTTTTTGAGAATATTATCTATGGAGATTTGTAAGAAAGAGTTACAATCATTTAAAGTTTTTTTTTCAACTACAAAATGGTTAAAAGATACATAAAACTTTTTAAGGGTGGCTTGATTTTTTATGGGTTGAATCGAGCTATGGGTAAATTAATTTTAGTGATTTCATGTTCTGAATAAATTTTAATATGTTTATAAATTTTATTAATTTAATTTTAAAATTTTAAAATTCAATAAATTAATCCTCAATTTTACACTTATGTCAATATATATAGATAAATATTCATTTAATTTAATTATAATGATAAAATTATTTAAAAATTAATTTAGATTACAAAGGTATATTTTTTTAAAATTTCTTTGATTAATATCTTACTTTATCGAATAACAAACAAATAACATTAAAATAACAAAAATGTTATTAAAAATACATAGAGAAAAATATAAGTAAATATATTAAAACATTCAAAAATTAATTAAAACATAAAAACAAATAAAATTACTTTATAAAGGCAAGAAGATAAAAGAAGAAACATGCATCTTTTAAAATGAAAGTTGTAATTTGAAAAAAAAAAAGTTTTTATTACGTATAATATTTTATAGAGTTAGTGGTGGGTAATTAAATTTAAATAATAATTATGATTTAAATATTAAATTATAATTTTATGAAATGTTTAATATATTTATGATTAACTTAAAAGATAATAAATGTTAAGATGTAATCTAATATACCATAAAATTTTGAATACAAAAAAAGAAAAAAGATATATAAAAATTACATATTACATATTTGATTATTTGAAAAATCTAGACATAATAATAAAAATAGCTCTTACTGTTTGGATATTAAATTATTTTGGTCTTTAATATTTATTTATGGAGCACTTTCATACTTAATTTTTATTTTTTTGAGTTAATTTGATCAATTTTTAAAAGTAATGTTGATGTGATCGTTAATTAATTAACGGTCAACATAAATTATTAACGTGACGATTCAAATGTATTTAAATATTGACATAATATTATTTTATTTTATATGTTAGTCAATAAATGATTTTAAAATTATTAAAATTATTTTTTAATATAAAATTATTATATTATTTTAATATCCAATTTCCACAATTTCTTTTCTCTCAAATAAGATCAAAACCTTAAAATTTACCCCAAAATTATGGGTTCTTTTTTCTTATCATCATATTTCTTCTTCTCCATTGATTTTTTTCCATCGATCATCATCATCACCATCTCTATTGTCTTCTTCCCACTAGTTTTTTTCCATCCCCACAGTCCTCAACCTAAAAAACTGCATCCCCATTGTCTTCTTCCCATTAATTTCTTTCCATTCCCGTCAGTTTTCAGATTCACTTCTTCAGAGCATGAAGATGAACTAATGGACGAATTCCCTGGAATCCAAGGAAAAATTTACCTTCCCATGCTATCAACAAATACTGGATTTATAGAGTTAGCTATGAAAAGATCACCATCCCATTTCCAATCATTCAAATCCCACTCCAATGTCATTTTCCCAACTGTCGGCAAACTCATTGGATTCATCATACCATAAAATGGACGAGCTTCGTTTCCATCTCTAACTTCCATTTTTTTCAAAGCCAAATAACCAGAAGATTCAAAACCCAATAAAATTGAACCTAAAAAAATAATTTTAACAAAAATAAACCACAACTTTAACCCTATTCCAACTACAAATCAAAGCTCCAAACCCCCCCCCCCAAAAAAAAAAAAACAAATTATACTATCAAATTACAACGAATAAGCTTTTATTCTTCCCCAAAACTCAAAAAACAGTACATCGACACATCCATGGTTCCTATTAAGCGCAACCCGCATGCCAAATTAAATTACGAGAAAGGGAAAAAACCCAATTCTTAATTACCCAAATCTAAAACACTGACCCACTTCTTTTTTCTCCTATTTCCAATCTTACAAGAAAATACCCAATAAAAAAATTTCAAAAAGTTAAAACTAAAGAAGCAAAAAGAATCAAAGATAAAGATTAACAGACTTAAAAAAAATGTAACTTGCTGAGATGATAAGCTGCAAAGAAGGGAAAGTGAACGCAAGTTTTAAACAATTGGCAAAGGTTTTTTCCTGTGATCATGATGATAATGATGATTTTAAAATAATTTTAATAAATAATTTTATATTTTAAAAATAATTTTAAAATTACTTGCTAACTTGATATATAAAAAAATAATGTCATGTCAGTATTTAAATACATTTGAACCACCACATCAGCTGCTATGTGGACCGTTAGTCAACCAACGGTCACATTAACATCACCGATAAAAATGGACTAATTTGATCAAAAAAACTAAAGTTAGGTGTGAAAATGCCTAAAAAAACATTAAGGATCAAAATGACTCAATATCCAACTATTATGGGCTATTTTATCATTATGCTAAAAATCTAATCAAATAGATAATTTTATTTTTTAAAATAAATTATTATATATTTGACTAATAAAACTTTGTTTTTGAAGTTTAAAATTTAATTATTTAAATATTGTTATAAAAATATTTTATTAAGTGGATATTCATCAATATCAAAATAAGTTTAGATGAACTTTAAATTCTAGTTGTCATTTGAATTAGAGTTTTATTCCATTTATACTTTCCATGTCTATAAATATAGATCTTGAAGAAACATTGTAATATACTTCTATTGATCAATAAAATATGTTCTCTTTTTTGCTCTCCTATCTTTTTTGTTCTTTACTTTCTGTCATTTTATTTTATAACATGTTATTAGTACGATTCTCATTTAATTTTTTTTCAGTCATCAATTGAGGTCGACACACTATATGTCATTTTATTTTATAACATGTTATTAGTACGATTCTCATTTAATTTTTTTTCAGTCATCAATTGAGGTCGACACACTATAGTAATCACTAGAGCCTTTAACTACTTAGTGCTCATGATAATAGCCATGGTGATAACGATGACGTTAAAGATATTCAAGTATATTTTTCTATGATTTATTTATTATATCATGTTTATTATAATTTAAAACTACTCATGACAACATGAATAGATGGATTTTGATTTGAAATCCACGCATGTTTGCGATGGTGATTATGGAATAAATAATCTAGCGGGACATTTATAAATTAGTCCTACTAAATTTGTTGCATTCCCAAAAGTAAATACAAACATAAATAAAATGAAAGATACGATCATGGATCATTAAAAGTAGGAACATAGTGATGAATAAGAGAACAATGACGGTTCTCAGGAAACTCTTTAAAGGGCAAAAATAACTTATGTTATCAATGTGATATGAAAGGTTATTGATCACATATGTGGTGTATGCCCAAATATTTTGTTTAGGTTAATATTCTTTGAGGAAGGATATGAGAATGTAATAATGAATTCTATCATTACAGACAGACATCCATTGATTTTAAAAGATATTCACAATGGATCTTATATTGAGATTGTGAACAAGGAAAAAAATTATATTTCATATGAATTAAAAGAGGATTGAGTTATTGATTTATATTTATTATAAATTGATTGTGACTACCTTTGTGATATTCTTATAAGTAAACAAAATAACAAGTAATTTGTTCCAATAGTTTTGCCTCATTCCTTGAAGTGAATGTAGTAATACATAACAATTATGAAGATTTTGGATATGTGAAGATTTTGGCATATTCTTTGAAACGAATATTGCATATAATTATTTAGAAATTATATTATATGACTTAGTGTCATTATAAACTTCATATTGATTTAGACATTTCCAGTAGTAAATGTCACAATGGTACTTGTACTATTAATACAAAGTGAAAGGAATGATTCAAATTGAAACGCATGTTAAAATAAACCAGAAGTTTATTGGTACAAATGTATTTACTACTTGACATAACCAGTTAAACAATCCTAAATCATATATGATGCGAAAATAATTGAGAATTCATATGGACATTCATTAAAAAACTAGAAGATTCTTTAATTTAAAGAATTCTCATTTGTTAGTTGTTTTCGATGAAAATTGGTTGTTAAAAACTCATTAGCTAAAGTTGAGATTTAATGTCTTGCATTTATGAAATGAATATGGGCCTATTTATCCATCAGGTAGATGATTTTGATATTATATGATTTTGGTAGAAGCATCTACGAAATAAACACATATGTGTTATCAATTTGCAACCCACCGGTTGCAAGATTGTTTGAATAATTAATTTCAGATCATGCAATTAAGACAATTTATCTTGCTAATATTGATGATTTTATATATCAGTCTTTTATTGATTGAGTTTGAAAATTTTTGATAAAAGTTTGTTATTTATGCACATAATGGTTTAAAGAAATTATTGATTGAACGTCTCTTATTATTACTTATGAGAATTGAACTTTCTCTTTCAACATGAGATTATGTTGATTTATGTGTTGTACGCATTAAGCCAATAAGTTTTAAATACTCTCCATTGCAATTGATTTTAGGTTGAAAGCTAAATATTTCTCGTCTTTAAATTTTTGTATGTGCGTATATGTTCTAATTACACCACCACAACGTACAAAGATGAGTGAATCTTCAAAGAAAGTTGGAAATTTATATTAATTATGAGCCTCCTTTTATTACTATATATTAAATTTATTGGAGATTCAATTATAACATGATTGTGATTACTATTTTTTTTGATAGTTTTCTCGACATTAGAGGGAGAGAACTAATAACTTGTAATGAGTTAAGAGGGAGAGTAATTTGAACCAGAAGTTTTTTTTTAATATACTGGTGTGATTACATGATTGTAATTGGTCATACTTTCTTAACCCTTTGACAACTCACACACACCTTACACACACAAGTGCTCGAACCCGGGACCCCTAAGATAAACAACATCCTCTTTTCCACTGGAGCCATTTATTGGGTTCAATATGAACTAGAAGTTCAACAAGGATAACTCATTAAAGTTCCAATTATGGAAAATTTCATAAAAGGAAAAAATCTAGATGGTTATATAGTGAAGGAGAGTGCTCCATAAGAGATCCAATACATGACTAATAAAATATATTCAAGTACCTGAAACCGAAGATTAAAATAATGAAAATAAGATATCTGGATAAGTTATGTCAATTTGAGAAAATATCGAACCAATAATAAAAGTGGTTGACAATGGTTTTGCATGCAATATTATAGTTGAAATAATGAAATAAAAGGTGGATATTGAATAAATCTATTTGAAAATAGAGATATGATATAAATTGGCCAAAATAGAAAGACACAACTCAAATACAATTAAATTCGTGGAGTTTTTGAACCAGCAGTCCAAATATCTAAAGGTATAAAGCCAGTAAGGGTACAAATGAAGTAGTTTTTCAAAGGCGAAATAAAAATATAAAGTTTTTCGCTAAGTCCTGACATTGATTATAAAAAGATATAATATTCTTTTGTGGTGGATGTAATAACTTTTAGATATATTATTAAACTGACAGTTCATACTTACGTCTCATAGTTGTTGTTAGAATATTTTGTGAATCATTATATAGTAAAGTTTATATTAAAATCCTTGAAGGATTTGGAATGTCAGAAGCATATTGAAATTATCAAGAAATTGTTCATTTATATGAATTGAAATAATTGCACATGTGATAAATTTGACTTAGTCAATAGTAGTTTAAGGTGGATTATAAAATGATTCAAAATACCTATTTATGTTTTTTATAGAAAAATCATGATTAAAGTTCGTTATGATTATTGTTGAAACTCCTGAAGAGATCAAAATATATTTCTCCAAATTTTCCCTCACTCATGACTTCCAAAAGAATAGTGATATAAATGCTTAGCAAATACATTCAAATAAACATTTAAAAGACTAGTATTCAAGATTGAACACGTATAATATGAGATTTTATGTGATGTTTTTATGAGGGGAGTAAATACACGTTGTACTCTTTTTCCCTTAACCGAGGTTTTGTCCCATTGAGTTTTTCTGGTAAGGTTTTTAATGAGGCAACATGTTATGCATATTATAGATATGTGTACTCTTTTTCCTTCACTAAGAAATTTTTTTCCCACAGGGTTTTTATCTTAGTAAAAGTTTTTAATGAGGCACATTATCTAGCAATGGACATTTAAGGAGAGTGTTATGAATATTTTATTAAGTGGATATCCATCAAGATAAAAATAAGTTTGGATGACGTTTAAATTCTAATTGTCATTTGAATTAAAGTTCTATTCCATTTATACTTTTTATATCTGTAAATATATAAACCTTGGAGAAGCACTGTAATACATTTTTATTGATCAATAAAATATGCTCTCTCATTTGCTCTCCTATTTTCTTTGTTCTTTACCTTCGGTCCTTTTATTTTATAACAAATATATTATTTTAATTTTTTTATTATTAAGATAATATAAATATATAATAATTTTTCATAAAGTTGTTTGAAAATAATGATAAAACCTAATGAATAACTCAATTATGTAATTTAATAAAAATACTTCTTTTACTGATATAGATATACGAATCATTGATATTCCTTGTTTTTATACTTGTAAGTTGCTGATGGCTGACATATCGGATGATCATGATGATTAAGTTTATTGAATAAGACATTCTAATGCCTCTTTTACTATAAAATATATATATATATATATAGAACCTCATGTGATGACCTGATGGTTAAGGATGTTCACCGTCCCAGGTGTGACTTAGGTTTGAGTCGTGTTAATTGCGTTTGTTGTTCGAGTTTTGTCCTATTATTGTAATTCACCAAAAAAATTTTAAATTATATAATAATATATAAATATAGACCAATTGCTAACTTAAAAAATACTTTTAAAAATGAGATAATTAATTTTGAAAAAATTATGTTAAAATAAAAATTTAAAATACATAGTAATATATATAATAAATAAATGTTTAATTTAAATTAAATGGATAAATTATTAATTAATTTTTTTAATTAAATGTTATCTAATTACAAAAGAGCATAGATTAAAGACAAGAGAGGATTGCAACACGCACTGCCCAAAATTTTAAGACAAGAGAGAAAAAATTTAAGATGTTTTGCTCCAACAAATCCAACTTGAACTACAATGTAAGAAACCCAGATTTTGGTTATGCCTAAATTGTTGTTTTAGCTTGAGGAAAAATAGCTTAAATGAAAGATAGGAAGACTATATATACCTCCAATACTGGACAGGCATGTTGCTAGCTTTCCAAATAGCAATCTTCTCAAAAGCTTCAATGGGATGCACAAAGTGTATGTTGAGAGGATTACAACCCCCACTGCCCTCCGCTTTGTACCCATAATTGGGAGCACAAAGTTGGTAGAGGTGATAATGATAGAGGTCCCAGATATACATTACCGCATGTCATCCACACACCATAGCTAGAAATAGGCGTCGCATATCTGCCCACGCTGAAACAGAGCCTCGCTTAAACCCATTGTGGCCATGCTATAACCAGCCTTGACGAGGTCCTCATACCCGCAAGCACCGTCGCGAGGTTATGAAGCCGCGTGGTAAGTAGGGCATGCGGAGTGCCAAACGGAGGATTAAGGCGCTGGTGGGGAAGAAGAGTATTGGGAAGTGATGGTAGAGATGAGTACAGTGGTGAGAGTGAGAGGAGAAGAGCTGCTGCTACAGTAGTAGATGACATTGAAATACAGTCGTTTTGGGTAAAATGATTTAAATTCCCTAAGGAATTTAAATTATGACATGTACTTGACAAGTAAAGTCAGAATTATGTTTGGTGTTTAACGGAAGAGTGGCCAGAATGCTCAAAGTTATTAACAGCAGCGCTTAAATTGATAAATTTTATTTTAATGTGACTAAAATAGGAGCTGGTAATTTAGAGGGACTAACGGGTAGTTTACCCTTAAAAACATTGGCCATAGCAGTTAAGCAAACCGTTATCATGGTAATGCGTAAAGTCGAAAAACAAAGCTAAATCTGAGTCAGAACCTCCCTAGTAAGGTTAGCATTGAGAGAAGAAAGAAATGCCGTTGATGAGGACCAGCTCCGTCCCCAAACCACCCGAATCAGCGGAGCACCGCAATGACACCTCCGTTAAATTCGGCACTCCCGAGGCCCTCGACTACGTCCGCTCCCTTACCGACGTGGGAGCCATGACGCGTCTCCTCCACGAGTGCGTCGCTTACCAGCGAGCCCTCGATCTAGACCTCGACACCCTCCTCTCCCAGCGTTCCGACCTCGACAAGACTCTCAACAACCTCCAAAGATCCGCTGACGTTCTCGACATCGTCAAGGCCGAATCCGATCACATGCTCTCCAACATCAGCTCCACCTGTGACCTCGCCGACCAAGTCAGCCGCAAGGTCCGCGAACTCGACCTCGCTCAATCCCGCGTTAACTCCACGCTCCTCCGCATTGACGCCATTGTAGAGAGGGGGAATTGCATCGATGGCGTCAAAAACGCTCTCGACGCTGAGGATTACGAGTCAGCCACCGACTACGTACGGACGTTTCTGGAGATCGATGATAAATTTAAGGATTCTGGATCCGACCAAAGGGAACAGTTGTTAGCTTCGAAGAAGCTGCTGGAAGGGATTGTAAAGAAGAAACTAACGGCAGCCGTGGATCAAAGGGATCATCCTACGATTTTGAGATTTATCAAGCTTTATTCGCCCTTGGGGCTTGAGGAAGAAGGCTTGCAAATTTATGTTGGGTATTTGAAGAAAGTGATTGGGATGAGATCTAGATTAGAATATGAGCATTTGATTGAGTTAATGGAACAGAGCCATGGACAAAATCAGAATCATCAAGTAAATTTTGTTGGGTGTTTGACTAATTTGTTTAAAGATATTGTTTTGGCTGTCGAGGAAAATGATGAGATTTTAAGGAGTCTTTGTGGAGAAGATGGAGTGGCGTATGCAATTTTTGAGTTACAAGAGGAATGTGATTCAAGGGGTTCTTTGATTTTGAAAAAATATATGGAATTTAGGAAATTGGCTAAGTTGTCTTCTGAGATCAATGCTCAGAATAATCATTTGTTAACTGTTGGAGCACCCGAAGGACCCAATCCGAGGGAGATTGAGTTGTATTTAGAAGAAATACTGTCCTTGATGCAACTTGGTGAAGATTACACAGAATATATGATCTCAAAGATCAAGGGGATGCCAACTGTGGATCCAGATTTAGTCCTGCGGGCCACTAAAGCTTTTAGGGCAGGAAGTTTTAGTAAAGTTGTTCAAGATGTTACTGGTTTTTACGTGATTTTGGAGGGATTCTTTATGGTGGAAAATGTGAGGAAAGCAATAGGGATTGATGAACATGTATCTGATAGCCTTACTACTTCAATGGTGGATGATGTGTTCTATGTTTTGCAAAGTTGCTTGCGAAGGGCAATTTCTACTTCTAATATTAGCTCCGTGGTTGCGGTACTGAGCAGTGCTAGTAGTTTGCTGAATAATGAATACTATGAAGCTTTGCAACTGAAATTAAGAGAACCAAATCTTGGGGCAAAGCTGTTCTTGGGTGGTGTTGGTGTTCAAAAGACTGGGACCGAGATAGCTACGGCACTGAATAATATAGATCTTAGCAGTGAGTATGTCCTGAAACTAAAACATGAAATTGAAGAGCAGTGTGCTGAGGTTAGTGCTTTAGCTGCTTTTTGTTCTTCTAATTTGTTCATGCATCTAATTGCATACAATTTTATCACCTGCGGCATATTAGTGAATTTCCATGATTTTGTTTACTTATTTCAAGTATATAGTTTATTTCTTTCTGGTTTTAGGAGTTATAAAAACATTGATGGTTCTCAATAATTACAGTTTAAGAAAGCTCAGATCTAGAGACAAGGTTCATAGGGACAGTGGGGCACAGACAAAGAGAGGAAAAGAGGAAATAAACTATTAAAATAAAGTTCATAAAAGGATCATTATTATCTTCTTGCTTAATGAATTAAAGTTTACATAATTTAGCTACCAATGGTTGGATCTTGTTGTTATGATTGTATGAACTGGGTAATCTTTTGATAAACTTAATACTTAGGGAGTTTGGTACATCCGGTGTTAGGCTGAGTTTTGAGGGTATGTAGGAAAGATGTATCACTGCGAGTATTTTGAATGGGAACAAATGTGTGAGAATTCAACTTTCAAGGAAAGATTGGTTTGGAGGGAAAGTAGAAACTCTGAGTGAGTTTTCTGAACTTTTTTTATATTTTTTGTTCTGTATGGATAAAAATAAAAAAAAGTTAACCATAACAAAGCCTTTGTTTAGCCACCTGACTAATATCATCATGCAAAAGCATAAGAGTTTAAGGCTGAAAGGTACAGATTTAGTTTTTTTAATGTTATTGTGAGTTTAAGGCTGAAAATGTAATAAATAACTCTAATGCCATCAAAAATGTTTCTTGAGCTATGATTATAGTATTTAAGAGAAAGTTGTGTAAGACAAAGGAAAAATTCACTAGTGCAATGACCATGAACAATGCTATTATATATGCAACTATATTTGTTAACCCAAGATATTCATGAATCGAAATCTCATTTTCTAGTATCAAGTATCATATTTTAAGATGCAGTAACAAATTTAGAATTAACTAAAAGAAACATATATACACATGTAAGATAAACCAAAAATATTATATCTATACTACATATTAATAGAATTGAGTCATTCTGTAAATGAAATAGAAACCATGCTTGTTTTGTATTATATATTTTTAAATAAAAGTTTTCATGTTATCTTGCTAAGAAAAAGCCTAAATTTTTTTTTTTTTAGATTTAAAGTATTTAAGTTTCATGTTTTTAAGTTCTTTTGGGTTTAAAAAAACTATTAAAATTGTATTTTAGGTAATTTGGTTTAATCAAATTTTAGTTCGGCCTGGACCATATTAACCACAAGCGTATTGAAGTTCATTGTACAATACTCATTGATTTGATTGTGTATAGATAGGTACACCAGCAATTCATAATAAAACCAAGTCTCCGTACAAATACATATGGATTTTCTAGTGAATCGAATAGGATGTGTTTCATAAAACTTAACATAGGGTCATTTGAGTAGGTCAAATCCCATAGAGATATTCAGGGACATATAATTTTTTTTTGGCTTAAAAGATGTACAATTCTGATGCTTAAATGCACCCCTCCATCACTGACCAAGCTACTCCCATGTTCTATATTGAAGACAAAGCCTTATCCTTTTGTAGACATATTTTGAAGTGTTTTATATAAGTTGTTAAGCAATGTTATCTTCAATCAGTTAAGTATCGTGTTTGATGTGGCTTTATACTCAAGTTAGGCCTTCCCACTTATTGTATTAGTGTTTAGGTTGGGTGCATGACATGGAACAAATTTCAGCCCAAGTTTGTTGTCTTGTTTGTTGCTACTTATTTTTTCTGCCCACATTTTAGGCTCGTTTGTTTTTGTTGTTAGTATTGGACTACACCTTAGGGAGAATATTTGGTGGTGCTACTGATGCTAGTTAAGTATTGAGTTTCTTATGACTTATATTCAAATTGGAAAACTTCACCAATTGTAATCGATTTAAGTTGGATGCTGAATACATGATAAAGTTTCAAAACTGGGCTTTTATATTCCCTAATATATTAAATTGTAATCCATTTTATAGTTGTGCATTATTTAAGAAGTTAACTGGTTAGTGCTAATGTATCCAAAAGTTCCTGAAGATTTTGTACTCGAGTATGCCATGCTATTGGAGATTTTGCAAGTTAGAACTTCATAATATTCTCAGGTTGTTTTTTCTTGAACCAGCTTTGGTGCCAATTCTTGCTGAGCATATGACTGAATGGTTCATGCACCTAAAAAGAGAAAAAGTGCAGTTTAGGAATTCAGACTAACTGGAAAAGCTTTGATATCTTGTTTCTTGCTAGAACTTAAATACATTATGCTGGTACCAAACAGTGATCCCTACTATATGATATGATAAGAGTTGTGTGGTGACTGTTGTACTTTCTCTTGATGAATTCAGGGCTTTTGCTAAGTAGTTTCTTGGAACACACTCAATTTTGCTTCTGTTGCTGGTGCTTATGTGCATTGACCTGGTTTTCAAGCTTGTGTTGTTTATGAATTCAGGGCTTGTGCTAAATAGTTTCTTGGAACACACTCAATTTTGCTTCTGCTGCTGGTGCTTATGTGCATTGACCTGGTTTTCAAGCTTGTGTTGTTATCTAAGTATCCACACTGTATTTACTGTTTTGCATTCTCTTCAGGTGTTTCCTGCACCAGCTGAAAGGGAAAAGGTGAAATCTTGTTTGTCTGAGCTGGCTGACTTAAGCAACACTTTCAGACAAGCCTTGAATGCTGGTATGGAACAACTTGTGGCAACTGTGACACCTCGAATCCGCCCAGTATTAGACAGTGTAGCAACCATCAGCTATGAACTATCAGAGTCTGAATATGCAGATAACGAGGTAAATGATCCGTGGGTACAGAGGCTTCTTCATGCGGTTGAAATTAATGTGGCTTGGCTCCAACCTCTAATGACTGGTAACAACTACGATGCATTTGTACATTTGGTGCTTGAATTCATCGTGAAGCGGCTGGAAGTGATAATGATGCAGAAAAGGTTTAGTCAGCTCGGAGGGCTTCAGCTTGACAGAGATACCAGAGCTTTGGTAAGCCATTTCTCGGGGATGACACAGAAGACAGTGAGAGACAAATTTGCTCGTCTTACGCAAATGGCAACGATCCTGAACTTGGAAAAGGTTTCTGAAATTCTGGATTTCTGGGGTGAGAACTCAGGACCAATGACCTGGAGACTGACCCCTGCAGAGGTTAGGAGAGTTTTGAGTCTTAGGGTTGATTTTAAACCTGAAGCAATTGCTGCTTTGAAATTGTAAGACCCCGTAAAGTATCTCCCTTTTATAATAATAATTATCTTGCATTCTTTGCCCTATGCCATTGTCATTGATATGAGTAAATAATATAAAGTACATCTTCTGGACTAATTGACTATTGAGTTTGTGACCAGCACCCCTACCAAACTCATCTTTTGTTGCCAATTTATTGATTGTTTAAAAAGTTAATGTCCTCGGTGGGAGCCGTTTCACTTCGATGATGATTTTCTTTTGTTTCTGCCTCTACGTCTATGCTATGCATGGTTAATTAAGGTATATTTTATTGTGATTTTGCAGGCCATGAAATTTCTTTTGGTATCAGTAACAATATCATTTTAAAGTTTTCAACTTAAATTTCAAATAAATTTTGAAATATTGATTAATACAATTTATCTCAAAATTAATGTATGACTAAATTTAAAACATATTTTAGAATTAATATGTATTTAAATTTAATCTTAATTCAAAATCTAATTTGAAAATATTTAAAATAAATATTAAATTAAATAATTTTTATAATTAACAAAGCCATGATTTGAATACTTCCGCTTGGTGTGTGAATCGTTCTTCCCAATCATTCCCTACTGCTTAGATTAAGCTAAGCAACAATCCGAAGGTTCAATTCATACCTTCATAAGTTGAACTCCAAAACCCCTCTCCACTAATGTAGTTGGTATAACGATCTAGATCAATAAGTTTTCACATGGTTGTAACGTGGCTAGGTTCAAAGAATGGATTAAGGTGAAAATTTATAGGCTAAAGCCCTTAAAACTTAGCTCGCCTTGGACCTCTTGAATGGTTATGCTTTAACCCTTTACAAACGAATATATCCCTCAAGGTTACCCAATTCTTCTCAGTTTTCCCAATTACAACTATATTCTCAACAGTAACATTACAAGACAAACTGATCACAGTTTGTTTTTTTGGAATGAATGAAAATATAATAAGAGATCATAGTTCAAATAAATTTGAGTATACAATTGCATATGATTTGAAACTAGAAACATTCAATGTGAAAAAGCTACCCCTCTCTAAACTCCCCCAGACTTTAGCACGATGATATCCAAGACAAACTTAGTCTAAGATTTGGTAGAAAATAGGATTACACAAAAAGGGGATAGCTACTTAATGTATTATTAAGTCAATAAAAATATGCCATTCAGCTCAAAGTGAGGGTTTTTAGAGATAATAATCAATAAGTTAAGCTTAAAAGGCTCAAACGATCCATAAAAAATTACCCAAATCTTCTCTAAATCACTAAGCCTCCTAGGACTTTGCCTCATGGAAATTATTAAGTCAATTCTAAATACTTGAACCTTCATGCATGTCTAGATTTCTTTAGGGAATCAAAATTTCATGATTGAACTTATGTGCAATCACTGAAGTTCACACTCGCACCACAATTCGGCTAGCATTAGAAACTTTAAGTACTAAAGGCACACTCATACACGAAAGTTATCATTATTATGCAAAATTTCTTATCGTCGAGCACCCTCATTAAAACAAAACCAAAGTAAAAAAAAAAAAATCGATTCCATTGCAACCTAGATGACTTGTAAACACCAAAATCTGAAAGCAACATCTTGGAAAATAAAGGCAATTGTAAACACCCCCCCAACTTAAAGGAAAACAATGCCCTTATTGCTACACAATTCAAAATCAGCAAAAGAATAACAAAGACAACAACTAAGACTAAATAAAATAACAAAAGAGGAAAAAAGAAAACTCCTTCCACTTTTATTGATGATTGTTGTTGTCGATGTTGGTGTCGGACTTTTCTTGCTTTTCGCTAGCAGAAGGGTTACATTATAACACCCCTCACTTGACCCGATCGTCGGGTCCGAGCTACAGGATGCTACATCCATTTTCGGAGCAACTATTGTCAAATATTCAGTAAATAAATCATTCAAACATCTAGTCATATCATAAACATATTCACGTCATGATATAAAATCTTTTCTGGGTCTCAATCGAGCTTATAAAAGCTCTTTTGTTGGCCCGAGCATAAAATATGGTCAAATTGTAAAGTTTTAAAAATTTGGGTCGACGTCACAATGTAAAAGAGTTCCTTTTCGTGACGTAACATACTGACTTGACCTCGTTGTGACGATGGGGTTCCTCATCACGCCGGTGCCTAAGTCCGGAGCTCGTCACAATGACCATTGTCCAACGTTGCGACATGGACTTTATTTTTGGTACATTTTAGGCCATTTGGTACCTATTTCATAGCCACCACATTTTTCCATCAACTTAGGCTTACTTAGCTATCTTTACCTGCACCAAAAATTTCAAATACATGCCTAAGAACATGAATAATTGAGCACATTCATTCTCACTACATCTTACAACATTCAATCATTAACCAAATACCAACTTTGATCATTATCAATCCATATCTAAAGATACCATTTCAATAGCCATATATATACAACTCAAACCATTTACCAAAAGCATAACATATCAAGAAACATTATCATTATACAAAGTCATGTATAAAATGGTTTTCAAGCTATATCATTATTTAAGGTTAACAAGAAGATAACACCTATGTACATGCCAAAAAACCGAGCATTAAACGATTGAAAGACTACGAAATCAATAATTGGATTGTGTGAGCTTCTCAAAGATCCACTTGACACGTTTTGCAAGTTGGCATTCTACAGGAAAAGGAAAAATAATGGGGTAAGCATATCAAATGCTTAGTAAGTTCATAGGCATTAAACAAAAACTTACCTCAATTTACAATTTAATGTGATAAGTTACTAACTTGACAAATTTTCCTAAACAGGGCAACCACATATCAACAAGGTGAGTTCAATATATAATTGTATCATATAGTAATTTAAATATATAACATTCAAATTCACTTGTAATCAACATTTCAATTCCATTCACATAATCAACCAGCATTTACTCAATTCAATATCAAATTCATATCATTTTCCAAATCAAATCGATTAATTCATCACGTTCTCATATCAGTCCTCTGGACTTGTATATTCAGTTTGCATAATCTTTCGTATACTATCGAAATTCATATATTATAACTATTATTTTAAGAATTATTTCACAATATCAATTCAATTGACATACCATTATCAACTTTACATTTTATATCCCTAATAACCTCACTTGGACTTGAATGAATACATGGATCTATCATCCTCGGGTTGTCCGGAAACGATGACGCATAACATACACAAATTCATAATTCAAATATATAACAATTTAAATGCAATCATGCCATATGAAGTTACTTGTTCAAAATAGAAAACAATCAAATCTTCAAGGACTAATTACCAATTTTTCCTTTTTCCTCGATTATCCTCAGTTTGGTTCAATTCTCGATCTATACAATAATCCGGTTCAATTTATCAATATTAAACATTTTATAATATCCCCTAATATGCATGAACAATTTCAATTTTTGAATCTCCCTAAAGTTTTGATTTTATTCAATTTAGTTCCTAAAACCGAAATTACAATATCTTTCAAATTTGAGCTTCGATTTTGAAATCGATCTCAATAACATCATTTTAGGACTCTCTACTATCAATAATTTAAAAAAATCACATCAAATTTGAAATCTTACACTTTAGTCCTTATGTTCAAAAACTAGCAATTATACTTTACAATCTAGTCTTTTTTCACTTCTAAGCTTAAAATATAACAATTTAATACCAATATTTTCAAGAAACAATCAATGGAAACTTTTAGAAACTTTAGCAATTTTGCAAATTGGTACATGGGCTAGCTAAATCAAGCTCCCACAACCTCAAAAACATAAAAATTACAAGAAAATGATTACTTTGAACATACCTATTAATGACTGAAAGTATGAAAGCTTCAAAACCCCTTTTCTTTGATTTGCTTAGTGAAAATAAAGAAGATGAACATAAAAGGCTTGTTTTTCCTTTAAAATTTGTCTTATATACTTTGTTTAATAATTAATTGATCATAATTAATTAAATCTCAATTAATCTAATGTTAACCTTAATTAACAAAGTTAGTGGATGAAAATAGAATCCACCACCCTTTGGCACATTAAAGAGGGTCCAATTGCTCAATTGTTCCTTAGGTTATTTAAAAATCCATAGCAATAAACTTTTACAACTTTTACAATTTAGTCATTGTACCTTAATTAACCATCCATTTGACAAAATTAAGGGCCAAAATTTAATTAACCTTTGTATTGACCTCATAAATATTAAATAATAATATTTACGAACTCGAACATAAAAAATGGGATTCTAAAACCATAGTTTCTAACACCACTGAAAAATGGGTTGTTAATTGTTAAAACTCTCCCCCCCTTAAGAAATTTTGTCCTCGAAATTTTACCTGAGAAATGGTTAGGGTATTGTGAGTTTAAGGTTTCATTTGCCTCCCATGTAGCCTCTTCTGTACCATGTTGATGCCACAACACTTTCACTAATGATACTTGTTTGTTTCGTAGTTCTTTAATTTCCCGAGCTAAAATCTTAACTTAGATGGAATGGACTTGTGAATTATTTAGATAATGTATATAAGTGTTTTGAAGTCTTTAAGGAGTTGAATAGTGAAATTGATCATCTTTTAAGCTGAATAGAATTGCATATTGGGTCCTTAGACCATTGGTGTATATAATTTGACAGGTTGTACAAATGAAGTAAACTTTGAGGGAGTTTGTCCTCAAAGTCGTGACACAACCTTGTTGATGCCATGACACCAACTTCCGACGTCACGACGCCAGCCCACTATTTTACAAGTCACGACATTGCACTCTTGAAATCGTTATGCCAAGCTTTTACCATTGATGTCGCAACGTGAATCCCTTATGCTCACAACGCCAACTCAGAACATTTTTAAAAATTTTATATTTTAGTCCTTAACTGGTCTCGGGTTATCATAGGAGCTTTTGTAAGCTCGTATAACCCCGAATAAGAATATAAAGCATGTAATATTGATACATTATCGAGAATAACTTGAGTAAATTATCAAATGAATCGAAATTGTATCATGGTTGCTCTAGCAACGAATGTGTCATTCCATAGCTCGAACTTAACGATCGGGTCAAGTATCGGGTGTTACACTAACTCTCCAATTACACCCATTCTTGTACTCCTAGCACTCATCAACATATAAAATCGGTGAAGATATTGCAGCTTTGTAATCAACACAAGCTTTGGTACTATAGTGCTTGATGGCTACCATAACTGCATCCTTCAATGGAAAGTGTGCCCCTACATAGATCTTTGGAATTTGCAGCTAAACTCATCATATAGCTTGACAATATGTCAAGATATTCCAAAAATTCCAAGGCCTCAATTTCATTTGTCAATTTTGTACATGTGTGATGGAGGTTTATGGAGATGATGAATGATAAGACCTCCTCTATCTTCTGGCAAGTTTGCAACATTATTGCCATTGGTGTAATTATCAAAATCAAAATCATCATCATCATCATCATCATCATATTCTTCCTTATCGACGTTGGAATTGTGAATACCTTCAGCCTGAAGATCATCCAATTCATTAATGTCTTCTTCTTCATCTAGAAATTTGTATTGCTCGTCATCCACATTCAAATTAATAGAAATCAACAATGTTGATGGTGCAACATACTGGTATGGATCCTCTAAAGCTTCGTTCGAGTCAAGATCCAACCCGTATACGGAAAAGCATCTTCCCATTGGCATAGATGATAACTTTACATGCGGATTCCCCATCGCGTATAGTTCACATATAATTGGAGAAATATTAATGGCATGCATGGATGAACTTAGAATATCACCAACTCTACAACCTTGCTTGCATCATACACTTAATGTACAACTCTACTGCATCATTTTCGATTGAAAATTGGGTTGATATTATAGTCTTGACATCATCGTCATAAAGTTCAAGTGTGCTACAAATGAATGGATTGGAGGACATTTTAAATCCATACACTAGTCTAGGAAGTGTCGAGTTGTGATTTTTTAATTGATCTTTGATATTAAGTTTAACAGTTATATTGAATCGTGTACTTATTTGGCGCCTCGATTAAAAAATAACGTTAACTTTA
This sequence comes from Kokia cookei, assembly GCA_039519145.1. NCBI lineage: Eukaryota > Viridiplantae > Streptophyta > Magnoliopsida > Malvales > Malvaceae > Kokia > Kokia cookei. The sequence goes on from CM076903.1 coordinate 57,200,711, forward strand.
GTGATACAAATATCTCCATTGTAAGAGATTGTTACAAAGAATTTGATATCCAATCTTTAAACCTTAAACCTAAAAAAAAATTAATAGCAGTAAATTAATATAAATCAACAATACTTAATATAATATAAAACTTATATTAAAAATTAACAATATTTAATATTCTCAAAATTAAATAAATGATTAAAATATATTAGGGGTTGTCAAAATAAGGTGGAGAGGAGTTGTGGACCCGAAAAAGTAGCTATCTTCCCCTAGGTGTGATTGACCCATCATCAAAACACTAATTTTGATTCACCCATCATTAGAACATTTGACATTAATCGGCCCAGCATGATTCACCCAACACTAACACTATTAAACTCTTGACCGGTTGATTTTAAGATCTTATTCAATAATTTTATGCTGAATTTCAATATTTTAATTAATAATTATTAAAAAATATATACAAATAACGTCAAATTATTATTTCATACAATTCTTTTCCATGAGTAACCTAATTTTTTTAATATAATCGTTTGTTGAATAGGCGATTTACCTTCTTATTATAGAAACCAGCGTACCTTTGTAATTAAATTTGACAGGACATTATCTTTGAATTTTTTAAAGTCATTATATTTATATAAGTTACCCGAAAAATAGCCAAGAAAAAAACACAAATATAAGAATGTTTTAATATATAATACAAAGTATTAATGTATCAAAACTTTATTATAAATATAAAATAACATAAAACACAATTATGGCATAACAAAATACATGAATACAACACGGATATACAAATTGCCAAGACTAAAACTAATCACCTATGTTCACATGAAAGCATTGGTTGCCTAATTAAGGAGGATGGATTATCCACTTTTGGTATACATTTGAAAGATTAGAATCCTAACCATGCAGATGGAATCGGTTGAAACTTGTTCTTCGCTATTGCCAGAACATCATAGTAATCTGCCTGATCGAAGCAGTCGCGGAAATCTGTGAAGAGCTTCTCGAACACCCTCCATTGTACTTTGATTGATCTAGAGTACGGGAACGGAAGGAAAACCTGCGCGAGATGAATAGTGTGCATCAGAAAAAAAAAAATAGCACACTGGCATGTCAGTTTCAAAGTAAAGCGGATGAAATTTCAAACACGTTTGTTATTGTCAAAAGATCGTTTTAACCCAATCTGCAGAGCAGACCCTATATCATCATCAGATTTCTCTTCTTCTTCATTCCCCATCTCCATTTGTTCTTATATGGATGATACAGAAGTTATAAAAATGCAATTTTTATGCCATGAATAGGTTAGTTTTTCTTGTTCAAAATGCGGCTTCTTGTTGTGACATGCACACGTGTATGTATGTGCGCGCGCGAGTGTGCACATCCATATCTTATGTACAATAAACACAAAAAGGTGCGGAATAGCAGCTTACGTCCCCCTCAAGAGCAAGGTGCTTAAGTAAAAGAAATGTGTGCTGATTTTCCTCCAAATTGTCAAGAACAACCAGCCAAATCTGCGAAGCAAGCTCATGGGCGACATCTCTTGATTTACCGCAAGTGATAAATTGATCTGCTAAAACAGAGAGAAAATGAGAACTAGAAATGGACTAGAGTTTATTGTCATTTCAGAAATAATAGATTTGGATTACTATAATCATAAACATGACAAGGAAAGATGAAAAAGATCATAGCAGTCTAAATACAGAAATTGCAGTGTTAAAGTAGGATTATTGGATACCAGAAACATAACTGCTTTATCCGATTTTAAGGTAAAAACACTTGCATCACAGTAGAGATCCTCTCTCTCTCCTCTTTTTTTTTTAAGTACCATGTCTAACAACGATGTCCAACACATTTTCAAACATGGATATGGAGATATGATCCTCCAAGGATCCTCCAAATACATGAAATACTTTAAAATTTTGAGTATATTCATGCCAAACACGTACCCATACCCACACTCACACTCACACTCACACTCGTGCCCAAGTCCAACTAACATAGTGAGAGATACTCAATATGCAATTTTCATGAGCGAGGATGTAAATGAGACACCTATTCTCGCAAGCTCAGTCATTCTCAAGTTGAGCTCAAGCTATTGAACAAGCTGGATTCAAGTATCCTAGTGCTTGGCTCGAGTAGGTTGCAAGCTTAGTTGTGAATTTTCATTTTTAATTAGTATTGAAAAATCTCAATATGAACTTGAGTTTGTGCATAAATAATCAATTTTGAAGTTGAGCATGGAAATTGAGCCCATTTTTCACTAGGTAAACCAGCTTAATGGAGGTAGCTCAAGAAATTCAATTTTCATCTCGAATTGAGCTTAAACTTTAAAAGTGAAACTCAATCGAGCTTTGAGTCCTATATTTCAAATTGAGCTTGAGCTTCTTACAGCTTGAGCTTGACTCAGCTTAATTACACCCCTAATCATGAATACATGGTTCAACCTATTTCTTACCACAAAAATGAAAGGGATTAATTATGGAAATAAAGAAGAATTGAGTAATACAGCACGTAAATTATTATTATACAACCATTTGTAGTAAGTAATTGTTTCTTAACGGTTAAAATGAAACAAAGAATAAAAAATATTGAGGCATTTATAGAACGATGCAGCATTCTTATATCAGAAAGTAGAAATTTAACAAAGATGCATGTGAATCATAAAAAATAAATGTATATTGCCTTTCACCTTGACATAAAGAATTCAACATTAATTTAATAAAACTTAAAAAAGTTGTAAGCACAAAACTGGAAGAGGATGGAAGTCGCACCGATTATGGTTCCATGAAGTATCCCAGAAGGAGTTGGCATATTTGAAAGTTCAAGCTGCTCTTTCAAAAATAAATATGTGTGGCCTACAATCTCATCTATCTCATCGTCCAGTGCAAAGATATGTTTACTGACATATAAAGCTGCAAATCTCCTGAAGATTAGGCAATAATCAAAGTTAAACTTAAGAATGATGATGAGAATGAAACATTTTTGAAATAGTGTAAGCAGTAAGCTATAATGTGATAAGAACTATGTTACTCAGAAATCGGGTGTGAGTGTTGGATACGGATGTATGTCTATGCTTGAGTTTTTCTAAGTTTTTCATGTATTTGAAGGGTTCCTTAATATGTGATGGAGATGGGTGTTAGATACAGACACTTCGAGTAAAATGAAGAGTCAGAGCAACATAGGATTGCACTGCAAAACCTAATCATGGGATGTTCAGAAGATCCTAGGAGAACAAGGAAATTAACCTTGAATGTTTATTAGGGAATCATCGCCTTTTGATATCCAAATTATTTAAAAGCATCTCCAAAAAATTTATACTTGAGATACTTAAAAAGAAGTCAAATACAACAACACTGTAGTCAGCTCAGTACATATTTTCTTCAGGATCTCACTAGCTACAAGTGATAGACTGCTTTTATCTTTTCTATACCCCCTCAAATCATTTGCAAAACATAAACTTGAGAAGAAGTAAGCCTGCGATGTTTGATGTTTCAGTTAAAAAGTTTTGACAACATACTAATCTTTGTTAAGTATAAACCAGAAATACCGAGAAGTTAAGTTTCATTGAACACATTATAAACCAGAAATACCGAGTAATGCAAGGAAGGATTAACCTTAGTTCGGGAGGAAAAAGAGCAGGGGAAAAGAAAAAGCATAAGCACAAAAAACCACACTGCAAATTTTATTCAACCTTTTGCTTAGACCTTGAGGAATAGGTCCAGGCCACCTTTTAGCTTGGCTAGCTGACGGATATGTCCTCATTAGAGCAGCGTGCCACAAGCCTTCTCCGAGAAACAAGCTGGCCCACTGTTTTTTGACACAAGATATTTGAGCCCACTCTGAAACTGGCAGTCTGATGAAAATTTCAATTAGGAGATGATCAGGAAGCCTTCCAAATGAATTATCAACCAATGTTAGAGTGTCATTATCCCTATTGTCGGTCATTACAGTTCTGCAAAGCGAAAGTCAACTTCTGGCGATTAATTTTCCAAATAAGAGTAGGACCACGGACAGCAAATGAAGTGGAATATTGTTCATAATAAAAATGTCATTAGCTAACATTTCCACTGGAAATCAGAAGTTTGAAAAACATTATTCTTGATGGCAACATAAGAGAGAAAGTAGAGTCCTGGTTTAATAATACCATGTTAAGCTATGTTGATTCGACTTTTCAGTTTTCTTGAAGTAGTCGTGCCCGAAGCCCATTTTATATGCATTTTCAAACAATGGTACAGAGATACATGAAAAAAACTTAGAGAAAATTTGAACATATATGATTGCTTATGTGGGGCAGATACCCGACATCTGACACTCACTCATAGATGTTACGATTAGCCCCACCGAACTTAAAAGGGGAAAAAAGGAAATGAGATTAACCATTAGAGAGCAAGTATACTAAAAAAATCCCTTCAAAACTAGTAAGAACAAATTTAGATTATGAGAGATTTACAAGAGCCAGTAAAAGGGGAAAAATATTAACTGCAGACATAGAAGCACAATAGTTGCATCCACACCAGGGCCCAAAGAAACTAAGACACCCTCAATCAATGAAGGAAGCACAAAGCTACTATTGCCACGGATTTTCAACCATCATCTCTGATTAAGATATCTTAACCAAATCATTTATACTGTAATAAGTTTCACTCATCAGAGCTTATTAGATTGAACTAGCTGACAATCATGTTGCCAAACCGTCAAGTAATTGCATGTGAATTTGATGTGTCCATTCTATTTTTCCAAGTATATGAAGGAACTTGAATCTCAGAGTTCAATCCATGATGGACCAATAGGTTTGTTAATGAAGCAACGAAACAGAAACCTTATTGGGGTCGAATCCGTAAACATTCTACAAGAAAACAACTAACATGGGGAAAACTAACATATTTTCACAATTAAATGTTCCCACAATTCTCTATTCCTTGAAATGCAGAGTACCTAAGAAGAAAGCAACGTGTGATTAATGATGAATAGATTGAACTAGAATGAACCCGTTTTATGAAGATAGGGACCTAACAAAGCGGTTAAAACATGACCAACTCCTTTGATTTAATCTGAAAGCATTCTAATTTGAACAATGAGTAAACCAAACAGCGTGATGACTGTAAGAAAAGAAATGGTAATTTGCCTTTTAGCTGAGAATTTGCACCGATTGAATTTTATACAGTAAACAAAACAATCTAATTCAATCTTACTTACTCAAAAAGATAAAAGTTCAAAAGGAAACGTGGAAATTGAGATAACGAAGAAAGAATCTTGAAGACAAACAAAATCTCATCAATATTAAAAAAAACAAACTAATACAAAACCAGTCACATGTTAACAGTGGTAGTAGAAATTAATAAAATTAAAAAGAAATTAACACAAACCCATTATCTGAAAAACAAACTTTAGAGAAGTCACAACAACTGAGTCGAATTATGATTGAAAAGAAACAAAATCCAACTTTTTGTTTCGATCATTACCCATCAAAAACCAAAATTTAGCCCCCGCAACCATAAGTTCACCAATAAAAACCAGAAAATAAAGGAAATTAAGAACTATAATAACTAAAAAATGCAAGTAGAAAGAAGAATTGGGAGTTGAGTTCATTGCACTAAATAACTAATACTATCATTTAGCACATAAACATAGTGTATGACAATTATTACACAGAAGAACTTTATTGCATGAGAGATGAAAAGGAATTAAAAAAGAAAAATCACCTGATTTGGCTGTGCTTCAAGTCTTCAGCTGAAGAACACAATGGGTTGGAACTTTGAAGAGAAAGAGATGCTGACTTCAAACCTCAAATAGAAATTAAAGAAAAAAAAAGGTGAAAAAAAGTTTTACTAAAATAAATAAATAATCCATTTAGTGAATTAGACGGTTTTTTAAATAACCCATAAAATTAATTAATTAATTAAAAAAATAATCTAGAGGGAAAAATTATATACTAAAATGATTGAAATTTATAATAACCATCGCGTCATAGATACACCGCTGACACCATTCTTCTATAATGACCCAATCATCAGTTTTAAAAAAAACCTTGGATGCCATTACTTTTTCAAGTGTCAATATTTTTTATTTAGTACCTGTAAAAAATACAGGTATTCATAATGGAGGAAAAAAATTGTAACGGGTATCGTCGGTGTATTAGACGAAATCGGTGGAAGTTAAAATCAAAATATTTTTTTAATGGATATCGTCGATGTATCAAGCGGTACTAGTGAAAAAAAATAATTTAAATAAAAAAATTGAAAAAAAATAAAAGAAAAACTCGTGATTAATACTTGCTTCATAGGTAAATCGATTGAAAATTTCATAAAAGGAAAACAAAACATAAATAAAAATTGAATACGAAGAATGTTGAAAAATTGATAAAATGACATGTGAAAAAAAAGAGTTAAAATGACTTTTTATTAAAAAAATAATATAAAACTTAGAAAATTAAAAAGTGTGTGGTGCTCGTACAAATACATTTACGAGGAACCTTGAAATAAGGGTATTCAATCGGTTAATCAACTCAAACTACTATTAATTGAATTAATTGACTTTTTTAAACCTTTAATTGTTAATCGAACTGAATTTTTTTAAAAAAATTAATCGAATCGAATTATTTCGGTTAATTCGATCGGTTAATCAAATTAATTGAAATTTATATGTTTTTTATTTTTAGTTAAAACAAATATAAAATCTATAAAAAATTAACTGAATTAATCAACTGATTTTTGGGCTAATACTTATATTATAATATTATTTATTAAGTTCGGTTAATTCGATTAACCGATAGATTTTGAATCTAATTAACCGTTAACTTAACTTTCAAAAAATTATTAACCGATTCCCGACCAAAATAATTTGATTAACTGACTGATTAACCAAATTTGATCGATCAACCGAATTAATTTAATTTTATTCAAAGTTTACACACCCCTATCTTGAAATGGAAAATAATTATAGAGAAATATAATGAAAACTAACTGTGAACATTTAATTTCCATTAAAATTTCTATTAAATTTTTTAGAAAAACTTGTCACTAAGTTTAAAATAAATATAGTGGCAGATACGAACATTTAATTTCTATTAATTTTTTTTAATAATACATATATTTTAAAAATTGTCAGAAATTTTAAGATCCCCATCTAGTTTTCATTAAATTCTCATTAAATATGTATTTTTTTTAAATTATGTGTTTGTGTTGTGTACTTTTAATGTTCCTATTTTTTAATTCAACTTTCCATTTAATTCCCATTGAAATTCCTGCAAGTTTCCTTTTTTATTATTATTTTATATATTTCTTTTCACATTGTCCTTTTTGTTTTTATTTTGTTTTCTTCATTTCCCTTCTAATAAATCGAAAACTCTAGTCACTATATTCAATAACTATCAATATCGTCATTTATAGTGGTTTTTCGTGTTGATTTTGATATCAAATAAAAGATTTTTTTCTCTCGCTGACTTTTATGATTCAAATATTTTAATAGTTAATTCCAAATATTTTAAAACAATGATTAAAGCTTCGAACTATTCTTTCTTCGATCTCCATTTTGCTTCATCGAATTGTCGTTAATCGGAGATATGTTGTTCCTTACGGTTAAATAAGTCACCTCATGATCGGAAATTAAAAAAAAAAAAACTAATTATTAAATTATAATGAAGAAAGTAACGTCGTCGATATGTCAAGTAATACCAACAATTTCCGTAAATTTCAAGTCATTTAAAATTGTATTTAATTTTTTGAGTTATTTTATAATTAATTAATTCCTTGAATTATTAAAAAAAAATCGAATTAACCCTTCAAAATTATTTTTCCATTGTTGTCTATGTTAACAGATGATGTGGATGATGACATAGTAGATGATGCGACTAATTATTACGTGCCAGCTAAAATTGATAATTGAAGGCCTTCTTGTAAAAGTGATACGGAGTTCCCAATATTTTTATTTAAAATATTTAATAAATTATTTTTTAATGGATTAAACAACAGTAAAAATATTAGGAAAGTCTTTGCATTAAGATTTAAATTATATTTTATCTTATTTATTAAAAAAAGATAATTTAATTTTTATATGTTAGACCAAAGAGTAAATTGATCTTATTAAAATTTTTATCCTTTTCTAGTATTAAAATTTGATTTTTGTACGCCAACATGAGGCATACGTGGTACGCCATGTATAATTGTCTAATTTTTCTATCAATCATGATAGGGGTGAAACTAGAAAAAAAATTTAGGGCGGGCCGAAATTAAATTATCTATATTTTTATAATTTTTAAATGATTAAATTAAATTTTTATCATTTTTAGAAGGTCAAAGTGTAATTTATCTTTTACTAAATTAAAATTTTTAAAAATTTAAAGGGTCAAAATGACAAAATAACTATTTTCGGAGGGGTCGAGGCCCTTGCCACCTTCCTAAATACTCCTTTGAGTCAAATCAATTTTTAATAGTATAAATGAATGAAATTTTTAATAAAAAGAATCAATATGTTTTTTGATGTAACATATATTAATTTGTCCATTTTTCAGTTGAAAGGATAAAATATAATTTGATTCTTAATGTAGGAGCTTTCATTGTAATTTTACTGTTCTCGAGTCAATTTATATATAACTAGTTTCTTTACTAATGTGATGCACATGTTAAATAATTTTAAAAAAGTCCTTACAATTAATTTAATTAATTAATTTTATCTTTCATGTCAAATAAAACATTTAATTATTTTCATCACTTCTTTATGTAAACAAAAATAAGCAATTAATTTAATTAATTGAATAAATTTTTTTTTCTTTTAATTTAGTTTGGAAGATTTAAAATTATATAATAAAAAAATTATGTTTCATAAATAATTATTAAATATGAGTTATTTGAGTTGATTTTGTTAAAGATAATTTATAAATATATAATAAAATTTAAATTTAGAAAAAGATTAAATTAATTAATTTCAATATTATGATAACAAATCACTTTAATCTTTTTTTTTATTCGGATCAAGATTTAAAAAAATAATTTTTTGTGATTAAAATGAAAGCTACTTAAAAATTGATTGATAAAAATGAAATAATAAATGTGACGTGGATATGATTTGGCATCCTTCCTTGAAAATTTAGTGGTTGGGTGAGTAAACTGAGTTTTTCAAAAATTTGGATGATGAAATTGTACGAATTTTATTTTTGTGACCAAAATGGGTTTACCCTATATTGTGATATAATCTGGTAGATAGGAAGTATATGAAAACCTGTTGTTTTAACAAGAAGCGACCCGTTTTTAAGAACAGAAGGTCTGTAAGTATCACAATTACCCGCTGCTCTTGTTCATCTCAAATTTACGAGAAAAAGTCATGAATAGCGTCCCTACAAAAGCAGCTAAAGCCATTAACTTTCTTAACCAAAATCGACTTAGAGGTATCAAATCTTTGTGCAGTAAAGTTAAACTTCAACAAGAGTCCAAGTTGATTCAATTAGATTCTTCATTTTACATGCAAATTTTGCAGCTTTGCATCGATTCTAAAGCCAAAAAGAAAGCCCTTCTAGTTCACGGTCAAATTATAAAAAATGGGTATTCATCAAGTGTCCATTTAGGTACCAAATTAATCATTTTCTATGCCAAATTTGGTAACATGGTGGCTGCAAAGAACGTGTTTGATAAAATGGCTGAAAGAACTGTTGTGTCATGGACAGCAATGATATCAGGGTATTCCCAAAATGGGTTTTTTGAGATTGCTTTGTTGGTGTTTGCAGAGATGAGAAAAGCAGGTTTTAAGGGTAACCAGTTTAGTTATGGGAGTGCACTGAAAGCTTGTACCGGTTTGAGGTATTTTAAAGGTGGGATGCAAATTCAAGGGTGCATTGAGAAAGGGAGGTTTGTTGGCAACTTGTTTGTTCAGAGTGGGTTACTTGATCTGCACGCAAAGTGTGGAAACATGGAGGATGCGAGTCGGTTGTTTTATGGAATGGGAAAAAGGGATTTGGTTTCTTGGAACGTCATGATTGGTGGATTTGTTCTTCAGGGTCTTGCTGACAAGGCATTTCAGTTGCTCCGACAAATGATGAGAGAAGGTTGGCTTTCATTCCTCGTTCTTATAGAGCAACAAGTACTTGCTTTGCGTTTTTGGATTATATTTTGTTAAAGTCGAAGCGGAAGACATTTAAATGTTAAGTGGTTTACAAGAGAGATAGAGGTTAAATTTGATGGTGGGAAATAACTGTAATGTATAAACTAATCAGGACATACATCAATAAGAACACTTGTCAATTAAGTAGGTCAAATTTTAAATGTCTGAAAGTTACTATCCGTATCTTTGTTTTCTCCTTTAGCATATTGTTCATATTATTCACAGTTTATCGATATCCTTAGTGACCTGTCTTATTTTGACTGCTCTTATTGCATAGTCTGTTCCACTTTCAATTTATGTTAAAAAATCACCTTGTCTCTGTAACACTCTGCTTCAATAGGAAATGTCCCTGATTGCTTCACATTGGGCAGTATTTTGAGAGTCTCCTTTGGACATGATAGAATTATGAAGATCGGACAAGTACATGGACTGATACACCAACTAGGGTTCGAATCACATAATGTGTTGGCTGGATCACTAGTTGATGCTTATTCTAAATGTGGAAGTTTGCAGTGTGCTTTTAAGTTGTATAAAAACATGCCTATGAAAGACATTATATCTTGCACGGCCTTGATCACTAGCTTTGCACGTGAAGACAAACACAATAGAGATGCTTTGGATCTCTTTAAGGAATTAAATTCACTGCAAGTGGAAATGGATGATATGATATTATGCTCTGTTCTTAACGTATGTGCTAATGTAGCAGACTTGAAGTTGGGAAGGCAGATCCATGCTTGTTCTTTGAAATGTCAACCTACAAATGATGTGGCAATGGGCAATGCTCTAATTGACATGTATGCAAAATGTGGGGAAATAAAATATGCTAACAAGGTGTTTAATGAAATGGATGAGAGAAATGTGATTTCATGGACATCACTCATTGCTGGGTATGGAAAGCATGGATATGGACATGAGGCAATTGCATTATATGAGAAAATGGAGCATGAAAGGATGAAGCCTAATGGTGTAACTTTTTTGTCCCTCCTTTTTGCTTGCAGTCATACTGGGTTGATTAACAAAGGTTCAGAATTGTTTAATGCGATGGTCAGCAAATACGGGATACTGCCCCAAGCTGAGCATCTTTCATGCATGGTGGATCTCTTTGCACGTGGAGGGCAGTTAGAAGCTGCTTATGATCTGATACGTTTGATGAATATTGAGCCTACCTCATCACTTTGGGGTGCCATTCTTGGGGCTAGTAACATCTATGGCAACATGAACACGGGAGAAGAGGCAGCCACACACCTTTTCAATATGGACCCAGAGAAGTCAGTTAACTACATTGCTTTAGCTGGCTTATATGCAGGAGCTGGTGCATGGGAAAATGCTTGGGAGACACGTAAATTAATGGATGAAAGAAGTGCTGTTAAGGATCCAGGATACAGCCTTCTCAGCTCTGCAGATAAGGAAATGATGCTTTTGCAGCCAGGTTGAAATGGTCAAGTTATCTTATTATACACAGCTGTATTTACAACTTTCCAGGACACTGGTTAAGAAGAGATGGAGCATTGGTTTGTTTATTTTCATTCTACTGGAATGACATCAATCTGCTCCTTCTAGAAGCTGGACAGCTTCGGAACATCTAGCTACATGCATACCCTGCTCACCCCTGAGATGTCAAATATGCATCACATTTTCACTTTGTATATGCTAAATGGCTTCCCTTTTTGGGTTAGTAGCTTTCTAAGTTTGTGTGAATTTCTTCTTTTTGTGTATTTCCTCACTCACAGACAGTTTGCCTTGTTTGGTGGAACATCAAGCACCGATGAAAACATAAATCATATCAAATACTAACCTCAATTACTCAAAAATAAATCATTCGCCCTATTAATTATTTATGTCATTTTGACATGACCCTCGGTTGAGTTCCATTTACATGCATTTAAGAGAACACTTTTAACCCTTGATGAGAGCTATGATTCGGTATATATAAGCTAAGCTACACCATGCATAAGTTGTATACCCAACATATGCAGTCATATACTTACTTGAGACTAAGGTTAAACAAGTAATGAACACCACAAATTAATTGATCTAAAAACATATTTAAGGTGATTTAATTTGGATCTAATCCAATATATTGTTAATTCAAGTTACTACATTTATTTCTACTTGGAATCGTTTCTACTCCGATAACTAAGACAAGTTATCTCCTTTTGGAGACTTTAAACAAAATAAATAGTTAATTACATAAAATTGTATTTATCTATCTACTATATATAAATATACCAACTCTAGAATTGCAAATGGTGAACGACACATGCCCTTAATAATTTTTAATTAATTATTATATCTATTTTTATTTAGGGTTAATGTACAATTTGATATTTGAACTATAACTTATTCTTTAATGTGGTTTTTGTGGTTTTTCGTTTCCAATTTGGTGCCTCTAGAATGATTTGGTTAACTATTTGACTTTTTACATAAATAATATATAAATAATAATTAATTACGAAAATTGTATAGGAAACAAATTAATTATGAAAAAGGCATTTGTTAAAGTATTCCGCCGGTGCCACTTGACATATTGGCCGCACCAGATTGAAATGTGATAAACTAAAATATTCAATGAAGCTTTTATTCGACAGCCAACCTAATTGGGAAATTTACATATCAGGTCTTTGAATATTTTAGTTTATCACATTTTAATTTAGTGCCGTCAATATATCAAGCATCACCGACAGAACAATGTAGCAAAAGCTTATATTCCTAATTAATTTGTTCCTCATACTATTTTCGTAATTAATTATTATTTTAATATTATTTATGTAAAAAAGCTACTAAATTTATACTAACTTTAAAAATGACAGAAAATAAACAAAAATTAAAAGAAAATATAATTAATATGAAAAACTAAAAAAATATAATAAAAACTAGCGTAAACACTAAAATCTACCCTTAAAATACTGCGAAAATTATCTAAAATAACTTTAAATATGAAAGTTATTATTTATCTGTTAATGTATAAATATAAAAAAAAATTTATATCGTATAATTACTTAAATTATGATTTGAAATTCATAAATTTTTAGAACATTATACATTTTGATTATCTTTAATAATAATTAATTATATTAATTGAACGAATTAAAAATCTTTATTAAATAATTAAAAGTAAATGCATTATTGATGTACAACACACCGACACAAAATAATGAAAATTAAAAAAAATGACATATATTCTTACAAGGGTATGATAAAAAAATTAAAATGACATATATTTTTGTGTCCTTGTGATCTCCATGATTAATGTCAATTTAAATTCTCGTTGCTATAATTGTCTGCAAAGGAAGTTAAAACTTGAAGTGCTAATGTTTAAAGTCGAGTTTAAGTATGATATTAATATATTTCATATTTGTCTAAGCTTGGCCTGAAATATGAATTTAAAATTTTGCATAAATCCGTTTATATTTGCAAAAGATTAATTCAAGCTCATTACCCATATTATTTTTATAATTTTAAAAAAAATTATTTATATTATTTTAATTTCATATTTAATAATTTTTTATATAGTCATCTTAACATTATTTTAATATTTACATGATAGTATTATTATATATTTAGTATTGATTTATTTTTTTAATGTTCTATAAATTACATAATTTATAAAGATAAAATAAATAAAATATTTTAAATGAATCTAATTTTTTTTATCTTAATTTATTTTTCGAATCTAATATTTTTATTAAATATAGTTAAAACATAAAGATATAAGCATTCCCCCCACATTTGAATGCTAATTTATTTAACAAATTTCAATGAGGTGGGCCGCGGAACAGTCCAATGAAATTTTTTATAATTTTTTAAGTTAAAAAAGTTTGAAATATTTTTTATATCTCTTATTTTTATTGTTTTTATAATTATTTTTTATAAATTTTATAATATTTATAAGTTTATTTTTTTTATATTTTTATACGATTATATAATTTTTTAATATTAAAAAAATATCGGATACATTGTTAGTTGAGGTTTTAGACTCTACAAATAAGATTAAGAGGTTGACAAATATCTTTAGGGATATAATAAAATATTAAAAAGATAGATAATTAAAAAAACATGTCAAAATTTCTTTTTAAAATTTTTAAGATTACCCGTAAAAAAAAAAAAAAAATATACAGCACCAAATATTCACCCTTTAATATTTTATATTTAAAAAATGAAAGATTAAATAAAAATTATGACGTATCTCCATTACATCAGTCCGTTAATTAATTTTAACGGTTAAAGACAGAAACCGGTTATATCGGTTTTACTGAGTGTTTAACGAAAAAAATAGTGGTGGTATCCAATTGAGACCAGAAGCATTGAGATAAAGAAAGACAGAAGAAAAATGATGGCAACAGCAGCAGCGGCAACAAATCTTGCTTGTTTCCCTCAAACTTGGAAGGCCAATAATCCCAAAGGTCGTCACAAAGTAATTACATGGGAAAGGAAAACCAAATCTCCATCACTTACTGCATGCTATTGCTCTCTTTCTGAGACTTCCCCTCTTTTCCGAGCAGCCAAGCACACTGTAGGCTTTTCTCTCCACATTACTTTACTCATCACTTAATAGTAGCTTTGCTATGGCCCAAAGTTTGTGTATTTTCTTCTTTTATTTACTGCTGCTAATTTTAATGCTATCGGTAGCTAGATTGATACATATATCAAAAGTGGGATGGTTATTGGACTGGGGTCTGGTCAAGCTTCAGCCATGGCCATTAAGTATTTGGGTCACCAAATTCGTGCAGGTGTTTTCAAACACATACTGGGTATACCTACGTGAGTTTTCCTTTTCTCTCTTTTTTCTTTCTTGTTTCTCATATGAATTCTCTCACTTTCATTTAATCAAACACATACTTGGAATGACTTTTTATATATAATGTATATATTTAGGAATTCAATTCTTTGTGTTGATTTATTCTTTTTTAGATGACCTGTGAGTAAAATGTTCATGATTGTATTTGCAAGTTCTTGCTGGAGAAATCAATATTGGCCAACTTTTTTTCCCTTTTGACTTCTCCATAAATAGTCCATCCTTTGATTTTACTATACTTAGGAGGCAGTAATTAATTTACGTTCTCAAAAGGCTCTTCTTTTCTATTTTTTTTCATTTGGTGGTTCTCTATGTTTATGTTGCACATGGCCTGGACAAGTAATGTCGTCTCATTGTCATTTAATTTAATTCCATTTTCAAGAGAACCCTTTTTTTGCTAGCTTGCTACTCTATTTGGTGCCGTCTTCTTTGTTATTTTATAATCTCTGTAAGTTGATCTGGATTTTTGCAGGTCCGTAGTAAGTGCAAGTGAAGCAGCAAAGGCTGGAATTCCATTAGGAGAGCTTGGAAACAGTTCTCAAGTTGGTCCTAACTCTACTCCACCCTTAAATTCCCCCTTAGTTGGGTTTTGACTGCAGCATTTTTTAGTTCTAGGAGAATGTTTTAATTTGTTGAACCGTCAAATATCCTTGCTTTAGAATTTTGTTGTGAACTTATTCAAGTAAAATCAGCACTAGACTGCAAAGCTTATTCTTTGTTGTTGGGTCACTAGGCATTTACAAGTTCCAACACACTAACAAATTTCCATTTGTTGCTGCTATAAGATTATTTTTTCCATAACTTTTATAATTTTGTCTCAAGTCTTCCGACCTTCATGGGTCTGAATTCAAAATTAGCAAGATATGCTTCAAGATTCAAACTATTTTATGGTAAGATGTAGGATTGCTTTTTGCAGATTGATTTTGCATTTGATGATGTTGACATAATAGAGGAAAGGACATTAATTTCTGTCATCGGATGCCAGAGACTGCAAGGTGAAGGGTCCATAATCCAAGAGAAGGTGAGTTAGTTTTGTTATCTGTCCTATTTCAATGGCTCTCTAGGCGGAGCCTCAGCTTGGAAACTTATCAGAAGACATACAAGTTATTCATGGTATTTCATAACATTATTGTTCTGACTTTATACAATCTAAAAATAGCTTAAACTCTGGTTTAGTTACTTTATTGTGAAGCTCTTACTGCTAAGTTTCACTTGCAGCTGGTGCTAAGCATGGCTGATCAGCTTGTATTCATGGTTACAGAAAATCAGTATAAACGTGGTCTAGAGGGTTCTATTCCAGTTGTAATTGAATCAGTAAGAAGCTAAATCAACCTGCTTACTACTGTTGTAAATATGTGAAACCACTATAATGAACAAAAAAATAAAATAAATAGATGAACTAATTAATCTTTGTATATTTTTTAGTTCAATTGGCTGGAAACTGCTGAAGAGATTGATGACCTATTTTTAGGTGATGCAGAGGTATGATATGTACTTGTATGTATGTAAAATCATTTTGAAGATATTTTAGAGAAGTTTTAAGACCTTTTTTGACTTTTATGAGCCAAACCACGTTAGTAAAGGCCATTAATGATGTGGTTTAGGGGAAAATAGCAATAAATAAATAGAATTAGGGCTATAAAATGAAGTAGAAACAAGTTGGAACTCTAGAAAACTTAAGAGTTGTAAAGAATCTCTAGTCTTTCTTTTTTAATTCAAAGATATAATAATAAGAATAATAATGGCTATAAAGCCTACAACTTATTTATATAGGCTTTCTCTCTTACAAGTTACTAAGCTTTTTTTGCAAATAAAGTTTCATTCCTAGCCTTGGTTTAAACCCTAAAGATAACTAATAACCCTAGTCATCTATAAAATATCTAATACTTCACTGAATAAATTTGAAATAATAAAAAAATATTATAATATATCTAAAAGCTCTTGTGTCATTCTCTCTGACTTGGATTCTTATTTCTTGTTCTTTTTTGTCTTTTTCTCGGCCATATGCAGCTCCGCATTACAAAGTTTTACTTCATCTCGGTCCTTATGCAATGGATCATTAACTGTTACAACCTTGTTCCCTTTTGCATTGTCCTCTAACCTAATTTCCATCATCTTCTTCTCTAATAGAGCAGCCTAAAGAGCAGTATCCTTTCCTTCTCATAATGAACTAATTCCATCAAGGTCGAACATATTCTCCATTAATTCTTCTCTTTCCTCTAGGCATTTTTGAGACACTCCAATTCTTGTATTTTTAACTCTTGCTTTTGCTTCTCGTGTAATTCTCCCAACAATGGATTAGTAATCTTTTGAGATTCTTCATCAGCCTTTGAATAATCCTGCATGTGTTTCTCATACATTTCTAGACTAGGGGGCTTAAAATTGTTAGAAACATCTCCATTTACAGAGCCATTAGCAACAGACTGAGATTTTGATTCACGATGTAACATGAAATCATTATATCCGTTTGAAGTGCAACACAAATTTCTTCCCTTTTTTGTTTCAAATTGGAATAGGTGAAGAACACCAGCAACTCTCATCTTGAAAAATACAGTTTTGTTGTTGTGTTATGACCATGAGTATGAGATCGAGTTACTGGGCGATTAATGGGAAAATCAAATTCAAAAGAGGGGCCTTTGCCCTGGTTTCAATTCTGAGTTTTGCCTATGGTGAAGGAACTCTAAGGGAGTTGCCTACCTTATCTTACATGCAGACTGTTTTCCGCATTCTGCGCTATCTAAAGTTTGCACCAGGAAAAGGTCATTCTCAGATAGAAGCCTTTACAGATGCAGATTGGACAAGTCTCTGGATGATAGGAGGTCTGCATCTAGGTATTGCACTCTTGTGGGAGGAAACCTATTCACTTGGAGGAGCAAGAAATAAGTGTGGTTGCTAGATTAAATGCAGAGGCAGAATATAAAGTCATGGCTTAGGGAGTTCGTGAGCTTCTATGGTTACAGAAATTACTGGAGGAACTAAAATTATCAGAAGAAAGCAAATTATCTTTGTATTGTGATAATAAAGCGTCCATTAGTATTGCTCAGACTCTGGTTCAACATGATCGAACAGAACACATCGAAATCAATCCATACTTTATCAAAGAAACGTTGACTACTGGAGCTCTAAAACTAATCCATGTGACATCGGACAGTCGGTTAGCTAACATCTTCACTATAGGACTAAACAACAGAATTTATCATAATTTGGTTTGCAAGTTGGGCATGTGTAATATCTATACACCAACTTGAGGGGGAGTTTTAACTGTTAACTAATTGTATTGCTGTTAACCAATTGTAAAGCAGTGTTTTAGAGATTATTATTTGATAGCAGATAGTTAGGGATTGTAGAATTATTTAGTTGCTTTTTTCTTGTATGTGTGTAAAATGATTGTAGTTCTCCACATTGTTGGATATCAGAAAATTAAAAATTTCTTCAGTGTTTATATTTAAATAAAATCTTATGTCCAATAAATCTTTTCCTAACTCTTCCACATTCATGCTTTTTACCCCAAATTTTCCTTTTTGTCTTCAATTTAGTCCATATCTAGCTCGTGTGGCTCCTAAAATCTGCTCTTTTTGTACGGTTTTCGCTTGTTTTTCGCTCCCAAATGCTTTCCTAAGTATAGAAACATGAATTTAAAGGATTATGAACATAAAATTTATTATTTTAAATCGATTAATCATCTAAAAACACATTAAAAATGAGGCTAAAACATGTTACTTTTGCCACTTATCATTCAGCAAACATCCTTTTTCCACTTCTTATTCCGTTTCTAACAATTTCAATTCTTTATTAAGTTTAGATGGTGATTTTATTTCTTTCAGTAGTTTTCTTGATTGTGTTTTTATTTCAGTTAACTTATTTCCTTTCTATGATAGGGTTAATAAGACCGAACCTTATGTAAGATTTCTAGAAAAAACCCCTAAAGAGATCTAGGTTTCTCTCTAATGAGTTCTAAGATTTTAGTCTCCTTTCGATGAGTTGAATCAAATATTGATATAGATTAGCTGTTTGCAAGTATGAGCTACTGAGTTATCCCTCATACATGATGTTTATGCAACTCAGCTCCTTCCATGCTTTGCTTTGTACTTGATGCAATTTAGTTATTTATTTTCTTTTTCCAAAAAGAGTTTTTAGGCACACACAAAGACAAACATATACTGATATATATATATATATTTTGCTGACGCCATTCTGGGGAAGTGTTATTCTTTTTTACCATCATGCGGCTCCGGCCTTTATAAGTACAAACTACCTGGTTTTTCTTCGTTCGTGAAGTTTATGCAACTCATCCCCTTCCATGCCTTGCTTTTTACTTAATTCGGTTGCCTAATTATCTTTGGCTAGAAGAAGAATAATTATAAGAATAGTTGGAACTGTTGCGAAGGATGTGGAAGCATGCCCAATAAATTTAAATATTCTTTGAACTTTGCTCAATATTTTTCTCTTTTGTGTCAGAAGGAGTGGGAAGAAAGAACAATTTACTTGCTTGTCAAGCTAGTGCAGATCATTAAAGGATTATCTGATACATTTATGGAATACATTTTGATGGATGGGGTATAGCATAAGCATAAGCATGGGCTCCCAAGTCTTTCATATTTTCCATTGCTTGTAATAGAAGTTTTTCTCTCATTAGAAGGTCAAAGCTTCGAGAGAACAGTTGCAATACAAGAATAGGCATCAATAAAGGTGTTTCATCAGCAGAGCATTCTAGATTCTAAATCACGAGCTGTAATCAAAGTTTCTTAAACTGTCAACCAATGACCTTTCTCATTTCCTTTCCCCAGTGGACCATAAGAAGCTAGCTCAGCGTTTCGGTTTTGTAGTTATGGTTGTAATTCAAATGCAGAATGTGCATAAAGGGAAATTTGGATTAGAGTGAGTGTAAGGTCATATTTCTACTTTAATGATTTGTGAAGGTATGGAGGAGAGCATCTATAGGTCATGCAGATCCACTTGGGGGTGACTTTCCATTAGTCACTAGAGAAGGTCATAATATTCTGGATGTCATCTTTACATCTCCAATAGCCAGTCTTGGTAAGTTTGAGAAATGAGTGGTGTTTTGTTTTTGCAAGCTATATTTGGTTTTAATTTCTGTTGCAACCTGCAGCAGAAGTTGCTGAAAGCCTTGAAAAAGTTGATGGTGTTGTAGAACATGGAGTGGTCTCCAAATTCCCGTGAGTTCCATGTTTCCCTTTTGAACTTTTTGCATGCATAAGAAAGCCAATTTTGACTGACAAAACAAACAGATTTAATCCAAATGCAGATAGAGATTTCATATGTTTAATCTCTTCCAACTGATATGATATGATGTTACAGATGCAAAGCAATTGTTGCTTCTGAAGGTGGATTGTCGATTGTTGACAATATTCCAACAAATGCAGTTGGGGGAGTTTAATCAAAACCAATTCATTTGTTGCTTGCTGCTTAAGAATATAAACTATCTCTTCTTTGGCGCTGGCTTCTGTTTGACAGTATTAATTAATTATTTAATAATATAAAATTAGGGACATTTCTTATGATACTGGATATTGGAATAAAGTTGTTCTTTTTTTTTTTTACTGAGAATCAATCTCTCTAGCTGTTGATCAAATATTAATATATAAGTCTGAATATTAGATGCACTGTAAGTGCGCAAGTTTTATGTATTATTAGTGAATAATAATGCAACATTTTATTATTGTTGAAATAAAAAATAAAAAATAATTTATATATAAATATTAATAACTTTATTTAAATTTAAATTTAAAATCTGAAACTCAATATGAGCCATAGATCCTAAATTTTAAATTTAAATCCTAAACCAAAAATTTGATATAAACTTGAAACCATACATTTTAAATTCAAAATACAATAAAAAGTATAATAATCAAAATTGATATTTATTATGCTTAACTAAAGTTGTTAATATTTATTAGGTAAAATACATAATTGTCCTTTACATTTAATTAAAAACACGTCTCAATCATTAAACTTTTAAAACTTTCAAAATTATCAATAACATTATTGAATTATTACAAAATATCACTCGACCGTCATATGTTTTTATCGGAGTAATGGGAGACTGATGTGACATGTTATTTGTCATGGATTGTCACGTAACAATCATCAATTTTTTTTTCCTTTCCTTTCTTTTCATTTCTTTTTCTTTTTTATTCAATTATTTCCTTTATTTTGTTTTAAGGTAATTTATTAAAATATTTATTTTTGTTTGGTTCAGGTTATTTTTGAGTCATGTTATCGTTTTGTTACAAAATGATCACTTTATCGTTAAGATATGTTCTCTTTCATATGATAATCTGACGTGGCAGTTAAAATGAGTTTTAAATGTCAACGTGGATGTCCTGCGAAATAAATTAATTATTTTTTAATTAAATTAATTGAATTTTTAAAATTAATTAAAAGAAAATGTTAATTGGTTTCCTAAAACAATCAAAACTAATGCATCAGATTAATTATTGAATTGGAAAAAAAAAACCATTGGTTTTCTTTTTCTTTTAGTTTTCATTTCCATTTTGATTGAAAATCATCTATTTTCATAGTCATCTTTGTTGAACCGAAACAGTAGAAATCAAATTGAATGTTCCATCAATCGGTTAGATTTTTTATTCAAAATGAAAGAACAAAGATTGATTCAATGGAGGGTCCAGACATAAATTACAGTAAGTAATGAGTTTTTTGTTCTTTACATGGATTTTGGATTAATATATTATGATTTTTTTTTTTGCAAAAAGGTAAAAGGTGATCCAACTTTTCATTTTTTTGTATACGTGACAAATAAAAAAGATATGCTTCATTTTTATTTATTCGTGTATTATGGGCAACCACAATAGCAAGCAGGTATAAAGGTTGGTACATCCTTTTCTTTTTCCTCTCCCTCTTTTTCTTCTTTTTTTTTTTATCTACTACTCTCCTCTTTGATGGTAACAAAAAAAATCCAACTATTACTTCTTTTTAAACGGGAGAAAATTGAGTTTTAACGTAAAATTTTGTATTCTACTTTTATAAAAAAAAAAATTAACTTTTCTCATCCCAATTGGATATCCACGTTGGCATTTAAAATCCATTTTAACTACCACGTTAGACTATCGTTTGGGAGGTAAGAGATCTTAATGACAGAGTGACCATTTCGTAACAAAATGATACCGTAAGTGACTAAAACGTAACATTTCAAACATAAGTGACTAAATATAACCTGAAGCAAACAAAAGTGATTATTTTGATAGTTTACCTTATTTTTAATAATATTATTAATTTTAATTAATTTTTGTTCAATTATTGTATTTTTTTCTAAATTATATATATTTATTTCCATATTTTATATTTTGAAGTATATATACATTTAATAAAAAAATTATAATCCAATAATCCATTATAAAATTCTTAAAAATAACTAAAATATATAACAAAAATCATATTTTAAGTATTAAATTGAAATTTGAACCCAACAAGTGGTTCCAATAAAAAAAAAAGGATGTTGTTCATCCTAAAGGTCCCGGATTCGAGCACTTGTATGTGCCTTGTCAAAGTATTAAGAAAATATGAACATACATTACCATGTAATCACATTAATATATTAAAAAAATATTAAATTAAAATTTTAAATGTATTTTACATAAAAAAAAAATAGTTACCATAATAGAAAAATTATGAATTAAGTCTCTCTCAAATTATAATCTAATAATCCATTATAAAATTCTTAAAAATATCCAAAATATCTTTATGTAGTCAAATTATGCTTTTGCTTCTCTTTGTGCCTTTAAACATTTTTTTTTTTTTTGAAATAATTAAGATCAAATACAAAGATTAAACTAGCCCATCAAATTAGGGTTTGCACACTAGATCTTCTATCACAAACCATCTTAGTTAAATCATCTGTGATCTTGTTTTCAGCCCTAGAGACATGTTGAATGTGCCAACAGTGGACTTTTGACAGAAGTTGATGAATTATCCTCATCAAAGTGGACTCGAAACCTCTTAGAGAAGTTTATTGTATAGCATTAACAGTTTCAAGACTATCTGTTTTAATTAAGATTCACTCAAATACTTGATCTATAATAAGATTTAAACCATCCAAGATGCTCTATAGTTCAGCATTGAATACAACACAACAACCTAGATGTTTGCAGAAACCAAAGATCCATTATTCACTGGAGTCTCGTACTGTTCCCTAATTACTGCGAAATCATCCTCAATCTTAATTGATCCATTCGTGTTTAAACAAATCTAATTACGAGCCAAAGACGAAGTAGCAAGGATACGCTAAGATTTAGAGGAATGTAACTTTAACTTGTTCATGTATTATCTTGCCTAACTGTATGAGACCTTGATAATTTCCTCTAGACTCCAACAAGTATTCTGAAACATAAAGTTGTTCCAGTTCTTCTAGATGCCCCAAGAAATCATCTCAAAAATGTAAGCCCAATCAACTCCACCCAATTCAAAAGAAGAATTATTTTGAAGATTATAAAACATCCATTCTTGAATGGTACCAGAATAAAAACAAGCTCGCTTTTCAATTGAAAAGATCTTATTCCAGATATCTCTAACCCCAAAATAATCCCTAAGGACATGAAGGAACTCTTCAAAGTCATGGCCACAAAATTTAGAGGAGCTATCATTTTTTTTATCTCTTCTTACCCTATCCCCATTCGTGAAAAATCAATGCTTAAAAACAAATCAAATGAAGAATTGAACTCAACGTGATCCTCGAAACTTTCTCACCTTCGAGTTTTAAACATAATATTTTTGAATTTATCATAAAAATCATTTTATTTGTTTATTTATTTTTAAAATGTTTAATATTTTAATTTTCTAAATTTTGATTATTTTTACTCAAATTATTTATATATTTTTAAAAAGAAGTGAGTCCCGTTTTGCTGACAAATTACCTTTAGAGAGTAACAAAATCCAAAAATAAAGTGAAGTCTAGTAGCATTGGTAAATTAACCGTAATCATTCTTTGATTTTCTTTACAATTCAAAGTTCCGTTTTCCTTTTCAAGAAAATGAAGCACAGCAGCAGCAGCTATTCCTTTCGTCCATCCAATCATCATCACCTTCTTCTGAGAAACTTCACATCCTCTATCCTGACACAACCCCTACTGCTGCTGCTTTGCCATCAACATTCATATCAAAACACTCTTTTTCCACACTTTAAATCCTCACCGAGATGGTAAGCAAACCACTTGTGCCAACTATCAGCATCAACATGCATCAAGAAAACAACAAAAATCATCCTTTACTACTTCTTGTTAAGAAGGTTGGCAAGGTTTCGGAGTTCCTCAAACGCATGCATTGTTTCAGAATCAAATCCTCCTGCAAACTGCACCCATAAAACCACCACAAGGGTCACTCTACGTGTTTTAAACCCTAAACAAGATTTGCTCATATACAATGCACCAAACTAAAGGGTACAACCAACCTGATGTATTCTGAATGCAAATCTGACTCCTTGAAGGAGCATATAGTCCATTGAAGGATCCTTTTCCAAGGTTGCCTTCACCTGCAGTTCCATGGCTACCCGTTTCATGTACCTCTTCGCCAGTTTCACTGATCCAAGCTTAATCTGAAGTCAACAGTCATTAAACCTTCTGTCACATATGATGCTTATTTATATGTAGAAAAGCATATGGAAAATTACAACTCCAAGTACCTTGCTCATAATCCCATTATCAAGCATCCAGTCTGTGGGAATTTGGAATTCCCTGCAGTTGCGCATCAATGACTCTCTTGTACGTAGCAGGTTATAAACAGTACGTTCCATCCTGGGAATTTAATTCATAAAGAAATTTACAGAGATTTGAAACTTGCATAAATTGTTTGGTTTTTCTTTCACAAGAAAAAGATTCAGCATTCTTACTTCTCAGACAAGGCAACCATTTTCTTTAAGGCAATATCACAAGGCATTCTGGAATCATCCTTGTAGTATAATACCTCAGATTCCAATTTCTTGAGATCTCGGTATCCGAATGCTGCTTCTCGCAATGTGTCAGCTTTTTTCTCTGGCCAAGCAAAGTGCTTCAACACTGCCCTTTCATCAACCTTGAAAACATATATTTCAATGATGTCTCTTTTAAGCATACTAGATAGAATCATTGGCAACACTTGGCTAACTAGCAAAATCATTTACTCCATGCATCTATGTTGCTTGAACTCTAGTGTAAGTGTTTTTGGAGAATCATGTCTCTATACCCATATCGAAATCACATAGTTATGTCAAAGTTAGGAAACTTTAACAATTTTAGCAACTTACCAGATAGCAAAGTTCATCATCAAGCCACTTCACAAAGGCTACAACGTCTTCAATGTTCTGATAAACAGCACTATTGACTTCTCTTATCAACGAATTCACAAATTCTCCTTGAGTTTCAACATCCGCCTTTATCTGCATAAAGAATGAACCAAGTTCCATATCTTATACCAATAAGATGTTAATACAAATTTTGAACATCATAAACTCCAAAAAGCCATGCTATATGAATGTCAGTTTTACTTTGGTCCCTATATTTCCCAAGTGGCAGAAAACAAATAGAAAATGCAAGCACTTACAGCAAGCAAATATGATGATCTATTCTCAATTTCACCGATCATGCTGCTACGAACATTTGCAACATCGGGCACATCACATATTCCTCCATTTGTGGAATCCTTTCTAGAATCCCTTTTCATGAGAGAATGATAAAACTCGACCACTTGTGGGGCTCGCTTCACCACACCAGTGCTACTTCTCACTGAAAACTTTGGAGGGGGAGGTGGTGGTGGTGGTGGAATTTGTGTACAACTTTCCTCTTTAGGTCCACTTGGGACCGAACAGGAAGGCCTGGGAGGAGGATTAGGAATTCTCAAAGCCCTTTTCTCAAAATCCAAGGAAGCTGAAGCAGCAGGCTTTTGAGAACTTACTGGCTCAGCCTCCTTCTCCATTTCTTTGGTACACATAAAACCATCAGATTGTCTTCTCTTATTTGGTACCAACTCTTGTATGTAACATTTTGATCCACTTATAGAATGTCTTCTTCCAGGACTTCTCAGCTCCTCTATATGCACCCACTCCTTGTCCACAACAATAGCTGCATACTCTACACTGGAAGGTTCCTGGCTAGTAATAGGCCATTTCTTCATCTTTTTAATTAAATTTAATCTCTTTGTACTTGCACTACTGCGTTCTGAGCTCTTACTGCTTGCGGAATTCGGTGAGCCACCATATTCAACCTTGTTTTGAACTGGACTTAATGGCTTATCGGAATTCATTGTTGAGCATGAATTTCGTAGTTCATCTCGTAAACACGAATTTACCCACCTCAAGTATGCAAGCTCCTCAACTTCGTTCAACCGGCTCATTTGTAGACCTTCCACTTGTTTACTCAGGTTTTCATTAGTATGCCTTAACATTGATGCCTCAGCTTTGACTTTGGCAACAACATCACTCTGATAAAACCAAGATATGAAGCAAGAAATAGCAGAATCAATTAGTTAATGAAAAAAAATAGAAGAAACAAATCAATCATCCTCTTGATTCACCAACCAAACAGAGGAATTAGAAAAAGAAAGAAAAAAGTCAAGTAAACTACCTCGTTGTCTTTGGCAAGAGAAGCTAACTGGGATTCCAAAGATGAAAGCTTGCAAGCAAGATTCCTCTTTTGCATCTGTAACTCCTTGTTCAACCTCCTCAACTCCACAACTTCCATTTCAAGATCCCTAATCGATTGTGGTTCCTTTGAGATTTCCAAATTTTCCTCATTCCTTTCCAAAATGGAAGTCAAAGTTGCCAGTTGACCACATAAGCTGGTCTTCTCAGACTCCAACAACCCAACTCTGTGTGAAAGATTATCTACTTCAATGTTCCTTGTTTCAAGCTGGGTTTGGAGATCCAAAACTTTAGCATTTGTCTTCCACTCGGCAAGCTCAGCTTGCAGCTTGATCTCCCTTTCTTTCGAGTCCTGAAGAAGGCTCCTAACGTGGTCTAATTCGATGAAGAGATCGCGAGAACCAGAGGACTGTCTCCGGTGAGTTGGGTAGGCTTGAGGGTGGACTTGGGTTGCATTGACAGAGCAAGATAAATCAGAAATGAGGGACCTTTTAACTCTAGAATGAGAATGCAGAGATGGGTTAGTAGTGGGGACATCAGCGTTTGAAACAGGAGGTTTCTTGGTTTGGACAGTGATGGTTTGAACCTTGGTTTTCTTGTCAGCTGTGCCTGTGAAGCCCTTCACAATGTGTGAACCCCATGAAGACTTGGGCTTGGATTGATTGGTAATGGTCTTTGTGTGCAGAGATTTTGGGGGTTGATTTTGATCACCAAATTTTGATGCTTTGGCTCTGTTCTCAAATGAGTTTTCTTCTCTCATTGTAAAGACTTTAGAAGAAGGAAAGATGTTGCAAGACAAGGTGCTGAAGCAAGAGAAAAAACCACTACATTCTCAAGAGAAAAACACTAAGGTTTGGTTGATCGCAAAATGCCAGAAAGTTGGAAGGAAGAGGGTTTTGAATTTGAAGTGAACATGAATGGGAAGGGATTGTTTGGTATGCTGAAAGAGAGCTCCGATTTCAAGAGAAGATTAATGGTGGTGGCACTTGCAGCTTTCTTTCACTATTTATCGTATTTTGTTCCCTTCATTTTAAACTTTTGAAATTTGAATAAGTAGGACTTTTTTTTTAAGAAAGGGCGGTGGAGAGCCACTGCAAGGCAACGGTCCTTTTAACGGGTGGGTGCGGCCCACATTTCAACACCCAAAACATGATGATGACCTTTTCTTTCTTTTTTGTTGTTCAATCCCAACGTGCTCAGCTCAGCCTATTTAACATTGTTTAAAATCACACCACAAGTTGCTTTCAAATTGAAATTCTTAGGGGTTTTTTTGTTCCATCTGCGCTATTTTGGAATGAAATGTCATCACCAGGTTTCCAAAAAATAAATGTGACCAGCACGAGCTTAAAATATTCTAAGGATCCTTCTATGAATTGAAATTCTACATTAATAAATATTTTTTTAAGATCACATTGATAAATGTTAATTTTACTAATAAAGCATATTACTTTCTTAAGAGATTATATAAATTTGAATTCTAAAAAAAAGATATTGCTGAGAGAATCAGTTACGAACTTTAAATATAGACCATAAAATAAACATCAACGATATCAAAAAAATATTGAAATTTTAATTTTTTTTAAGAATAATTGCAATTCAATTATTATATGAAGCTTTTTATTCCTTTTTATGTTTGAATATGTAGTATTTTCAAAATAATATGTAGTATTTTATGGTTGCTCTTCGCATTGAAAGATTCAAGTTGCCTTAAATCGAAGGTATTCTAGATTCCTTATGGAACTTAATTGTCAGTTACGTGTTGAATATGAGAAAATTCTTGATGAGGAAGAATTACTTTGGAAACAAAAGTCAAGAGTGGATTGGATCCAATTTGGTGACCAAAATATGAAATTCTTCCATAATAAAGCCCTTGTGAGGAGAAGTTTAAACAAAATTTCTACTTTGAAGGTTGAAGATCAATGGTGTTATGACAATGAAGCCCTTCAAGAGGAAGCGACCAGGTTCTTCTCTTCACTTTATTCCTTGGATGATTATTCTCTTGGTAGATTCCCTTTATATGGATGCTTCTCGGCTTTGGACTCTACATCTTTAGGTATTCTTGAGGTGGATGTGACTAATAAGGAAATTAGAAGTACTTTGTTTAGTATGGGCTCCTTGAAGGCTCCGGGTCCAGATGATTTTCATTTAATTATTCCATTAGAGCCAGTAGGAAACAATTGGGACAAACGTGTGTAAGTGGGTTCATGGAGTTTTTTCTGATCAATCTATCAATAACAGCGTCAACAAGATTTTTCTGGTGTTGATTCCAAAAATTAAAGCTCCTGAATCTATGGCTTAGTTCCGACCAATCAGCCTTTGTAATGTTCTTTATAAGGTTATCACAAAAGTTATTGCGAATGAATTCAAGCCAATTTTCCCTTCGCTCATCGCTCTAAATCAAGTTAGCTTTGTGGTTGAAAGGCAAATTACAGATGATATTGTTATTGCCCAAAAGGTTGTTCACTTGATGTGCACAAAAAAGGGAAAGTGAATTTGGAGAAAACTTATGATAGAATCATGTGGGATTTTATTGGAGATACCTTATCAGATGTTGGATTTCCTTCGAATTTGTCCAAGATTAATATGGAATGTATTACAACGACGTCCATGTAGACTCTATGGAATAGAAAGCCTTCGACTGAATTTTTTCCAAGCTGGGGTATTAGACAAAGGTTGTCCGATATCTCCTTATATCTTTGTGTTATGCATGGAGAAACTGGGTCAACTTATTCATAAAAGTGTGGAGGATAAAGTTTGGAAACCTATTATGCTGGGTAAGAATGATCCTCCCTTATTGCACTTATTTTTCGTTGATGATCTTTTCCTATTTGCAGAGGTAGATATAGATCAGGCAAGAAATATAAAGGATGTGCTTCAAACGTTTGGAGCTGCATCAGGTCATAAAGTTAATGGGCTCAAAACTACAATGTTTTTCTCTGGTAATATTGATTCTAACTATGTTGACGATATTTGTAGTGTCATTGGTTTTCACCAAACTGATGATTTGAAGGTCTATTTGGGATTGCCTTTTTTCCATCGACGTATAACGATGAACACCTTCAAATTCGTTGTAGACAAGGTTAGATAGAAGTTGGATCACTAGAATGCTAAGACGCTTTTTGTGACGGGAAGAGTAACTTTAGCTCGACCAGTTCTATTATCCATTCCCAACTATTTTATGAAAACTGTAAACATTCTGTCTAGCATTTGTACTGAAATTGAAAGGACTGCTCAAACATTTATATGGGGGAGCTCTGAAGCTACTAAGAAATCGACCTTGGTAAGGTGGGAAGACTGTCGTCAACCTCTGTCTAATGGGAGACTTGGTATCCAATGCCTTAAGGAATATAATGTCTCATTTTTGTTAAAGTTAGGATTTAATCTCCTAACTAACAATCAAGAGTTGTGGGTAAGCTCCAATCTAAGTATAAACTCTTTAAGGAATGTCCTAAGGATATTTCTAGAAGCGAATGCTCTTTCGTGTGGGTTTGGCCCCTCTCGCGTTAAAGTCTTCTTTGGTCAGTTGGTGATGGGAATCTTATCAAATTTTAGACTGATAATTGGATAACTGAGGTGGGTCCTCTTATTAACCATTGTTTGGCTCATTCATTAATTGATGAATCTATCACTCTTCGGGAGGCCATGGAATGCAGAGGGTAACTGGAATTGGGAGTATATGCGGTGTTTTTTAACTAAAGATATTTTATCCTTTATAGAGGCATTCCGATTTCGAACTCTCTTGTAAGCCCTAATGGAGTTATATCAATTTGGACTTCTAACAAAAATTTCAGTATCAAAGCAACTTATGGTATGCTTAGAAAAAACTTATTAAACTCACCGGAGGCAAAATGGAAGCTTGCTTGGTCTCTAAATGCCCCACAATATGTTCGTCACTTTTGTTGGTTGGTGTTCAAGGACCTTTTTACTAATAAGGAATAATGTATAAGAGGTTTCTTTGACGACCCATAGTGTAAGATTTGTGGAAGCATTAAAGAATCTTGTTTTCACAAGTTGAGAGAGATTGTTGTCAATCAAAAGAAGTGTGGAAGCTGCTAATTCTTTCGAGGATTTCAAACCGATTCTTCTATTCTTCGTTAGAGGTATGACTATCTGCTAATTTGAAAATTGAAGTTGATGTTGTTTTTCAGGATGTAGATTGGCCTTCTCTTTTTAGGATTGTTTGTTGGAGGATTTGGTAACCGTGAAATTTATGTTGTTTTAAGATGTCAATTTTAACATATTCAGTGTGATCGAATTATAGTGGTGGTGGACGAGATCTATTAAGCAGAGGCATGTTAATATAGGGGGAATAATATGTGTCGAAGCAAGGATCAAAGATGGGTTCTCTCGTCTACTAGGTCCTTTAAACTTAATACAGATGGTGGTCGTAATTTAAATTCGAGTATAGCTTGTTCGATAGTAGTGGCTTGGGATGAGCAAGCTAGATGGATGTAGGGATTAGGAAGAAATATTGAAAGACGTACAAGCTGAGCTTTGGGCCATTTATGATAGCTTCCAAATAGCTCTGGAGGATAAATGGGAAAATGTTATTATTGAAATAGATTGTGATTTGGATATCAAAGGTATCCATGGTGATCATAAAAGACATTCAAATAGAGATTTGATTTTGCGTATCCAAGAACTGTGTAGGTGCAAGTGAAGAGTACTCATAAAGCAAGTACCTAGAAAGGTGAAATATACTATTGATACCTTAGCTAATTTGATGAAAGATTCTCCCATTGGCACTAGAATGTTTCATGTGGCTCCTCTATTGATTGCTGACCAGATACAGATTGATAGATATTTTTGTTTATCCAACCCGGTTCCTATTGTTAGCATGTAATTGATGTTGTTTTTTACTTGTTACAAAAAAAAGAATTACTTGTCATGCCACATCAGCCTTTGTTATTGAGGTAACAAATGAGTGATCAAAATGATAAATTATTGTAACGAAAGTGATCAAAATGAAGGTTTTATTTATCTGGGTGACCAAAATGAAAGTGCCCAAAAAATTGGATGACCAACTAGAGAGTTTACCCTAATATTTTCTATACCATATTAATATTTAAATTATTTTTATTATGTAATTAATTTTTTTTGTAAAATTGTGTGCTCCGCCTTTTACAACTGTGTTGGTCTCTCTCTCTCTCTCTCTCTGTAGTGTAGTAAAGATGTCAAGTGCTTATATTTGAAACGTACGCAGGGAGGCCTTAAGATAAGGAGGGAGGGACCTGCTCTGCTGCCTTGCCTCGCCTTGCCTTGCATTGCCTTTTCACGTTTACTCTCTTTCTCACGTTTTCAATCGTCGTGGGTGGGTTCTTTCTTGCTTTTAATTTGTTTTAAAGTTTCTTTGCGGTTACATATTTGCATGTATTACAAATGTGATGTTCAGATCCTTTTGCTGATGCCAAGTTCATCCCTCTTTCCCTTGCCTTTTTCCGTTATTTTGTTTTTCTTGGCCTTCTTCAAAGTCTCATTAATTTTCTTTTGTTTTTATTTTCTAGTAAATTTCTTTTTATTCCATTTCCTTTGGTGCCTCTGCCATGAAAGTCCTGGTTTTCGTTTTGTGCTTTTCTTTGATTTCTCATTTCTGAATGGGGTAACATTTCTTTGGTGGGATTCTTTTTCTTTTCCTAGGTGATTTCAGATTCTAGCTCTATTTCCTTAACTGGGTCTCTCTGATTAATCGAAGTAAAATTAAATGTTTAATTGTCTAATTGTATTATTTTTTTGTATTAATAATCTTTTTATTCTACTGCTCGACCAAACGTGCTCTGAGAAAGAATTGCAAATGAGTTTTTTTTTTTCATCTCTTTAATTTTTATTTTATTTTCTTATTTACTTGCTATTTGTTCTTTTATTTTTTTGGATCTTGAATTTCAAGTTCTCTTCTGTCTGTGGTTATAGAAATTTGAAATGTAATATGAAAATAATCCTGGCTTTTTTCGTTTTTTCTCCATTTAAATTTATTATAATTTTCGAATTCAACCTTTTGTGGTGTCCTTTTTATTTTCTGAATTCAATGGATGCTCCATATATAATTGATTTTTGTTTCTTTATTTTACCAATTTTCTGTTTATGTTATGATTCTCTCATGTTTTCAGAAATGTTGTAATCATTGTTAACCTTTTTCTGTTTTTGTTTTTAGAGCACAGTTGCCACAAAACCATTTCCAAGGAAGGCCCTTTGATTGATCATTGAAACTGAAACATAAATTGTGTTCATATCACAAGAAGTTTTCTCCAAATGCTAAATTTTGCAAGAGGGAGAAGCCAGCCAAGGTCTACTAGATCCATGCCATTGTCCGGTAACATTTTCTCTCAACTTCATTTTCTAAGTTCTAATCCATTTCTGGTTCATTTTCTTTTATAATTTCGATGCGCTTTCATTTCTTGTTACTCATGAGGACTTAATCCTCCCATTTTCATTTAAAAAGTTTGAACTTTACCCATTCATCTGAAATTTGGATAATCAACCATCTTTCTGCTGAGGATTTTGTTGAAATTACTTGTTTACTTTTTATAAAATTGTAGTAACTATTTGTTGCCGAGTGTGGAAAACAAATTATATATTCAATTTTTTCTCAAGTTATTTATGATATATGACTTTCTTACATTTTAATGCAGAGCAGAGCTGATGATGATATAAAATTGGAAAAAGAAAATTGCTCTGTAAATTTAATTTTTTTTGTTTGTGTTTTATTGTAGGAATGGAATATTCTGATCCCAAGAGGATGAGCAATTTTGTAGGAAAAATCCTTATGGCTGCAACCCTTATAGCCTTATGCATTATCATGCTCAAGCAATCCCCAACATTCAATACTCTAAGTCGGGTACGTACTCATTCCTTCTCTGGTTTTCTCTTCCCTCTCTATAATGCTATACTGAAGTTAAAATGCAATATTTGTTCTCTCTATCACAAGCAAAAATGGGGCATAGTGATTCTATAATACCAGGTTCAATCTATCAAAAGATTGTGACGCATTTTTCTGGTGCAGATATCTTGGTTACTTTGACAATTGAAGAACAACTGACATTGTCAATAAATTGTTGATTTTTTTCTTTATTTGATTTTCTTTAAATTGTTAAGATAGTTCTGATACGTGGCTATATTTCTGGGGCTTCATCAGCAAATATAGCTGGACCCTTTGCTATTGTCTGTAAGATTCATCCTTGCATGTTGTCGTTGCCTGCTGCTTGCCTAGTTTCATCAAACTGTTCACTTGATGGTGGATTTGTCCTTTGCCCTTCGCATGGGTTAACATCTTCCCTTCTAGTTGAGGAAAAACATAACTGATGCTACTTTATATGCACACTTGGAATCAGTCCAGTTGTTTTGTAGTTATATAGTGTTTCAACATCTGAAATCTCTTACCATTCTTGACTTTTGTCATTCCAGTTCTCCGAACATGAAGAAGGTGTAACACATGTTCTCGTAACTGGTGGTGCCGGCTATATTGGTTCACATGCTGCTTTACGACTTCTGAAGGAGTCATGCCGTGTAACTATTGTGGTATAATTCAGGATTCCTTATATTTCAGTTGTTGTGCATAGTGATTAGTCCTGGTTTTAAGGAAGAAGTTTCCTCTCTTGCAGGACAATCTTTCACGTGGAAACATAGGTGCTATCAATGTTCTACAAAAATTATTTCCGGAGCCTGGACAGCTTCAATTCATTTATGCTGACTTGGGGGATGCAAAAGCAGTATCCTTTTCTTGAAATTTGATATGATTATTATTTTCAAAATTATCAATTTAATGCATTTAAATGTGGATGTGGTGTACTCTGTTTCCTTGATTTTATAGGTAAACAAACTGTGTTTCCTTGATTTTATAGGTAAACAAAATATTTTCAGAAAATGCATTTGACGCTGTAATGCACTTTGCAGCTGTTGCATATGTTGGGGAAAGCACACTTGATCCTCTCAAGTAAGTTTCCTTAGCTTCTTCATAATTTATAATTGGCTGAGTTAATATAGGTCAGATGAGCTGTGAGATAGATTGCTCATTTTGCTATTTTTTCATTGATATTTTGACAAGTGCTTATTTAGTTGATGAACTCAACTGTGCTATAGTACCATGAAATGGGTACAAAGAGTATATCGTTTCATTGGTCCTGCTGATGGCAACTCTGCCTATTTAATTGTACCCTTGTTTATAAATTACATGGCACGATACCGGTTTCTAAGGTCCATTCTATTTCACAAATAATTTAAGCTTTGTTACCTGACCTTACTATGATTTATGAGAGCACGAGAACTGAAGCTAATAAATTTCCATCACTCAAGGAGCAGTTCAGGGAAGAGCTATTCTGTGCCACTACATTTTGAAAGAAAAACTTAAGTTGGATTTCTTTGGTTTATGTGGATCTATAGATGAATTTTTTCTACTAAGTATGCTTGATACATTGTGTCTTCCATGTATAAAGCCTTAGACCTGTCTAGAGTCCTTTCTTATGGTCGACCTAACAGTTTGAGATGACAAAGGGATTGTCCTGGGGTTTGATTGTTGTTTTATTTCTGAGTGCTTCTGTCTAACCAACGGTATTATATAGCCACAACCTTTGGTGCTGCTATTCACTAAATTACTGGCAGTCTGCCACTGCCACTAATACCATTACCATTCAAATGTCCTCATTGTAACACTCCTTACCTGAGTAAACTCAATCAACGAATGTTACATTTAACACTGACCATACACTTACGATTTCAAACGCTTTTAAATTGAATTTGTAATAATGATTTCAAGACCTTATTACATTTTAGGAACATAATTATACTATTAATAAAGATTAATTGCATATAAAATTTGTTTTGGTTATTTAATTCAAATAAAAATTTTCAGCTGTAGGTTTGTATGTCTCGAGACCAAGGCCTACATTTCTTGAGACATTGCCATGGCATTGTAGAAGTTCAGCTTCGATGTTGCCTTATCTCGAGACATGACTCAGTTATTGTAGATTTTTAGCTTCGAAGTTTGTATGTCTCGAGACACACTTATATGTCTTGAGACCTGGGATAGGGGACCTAAAAATTCTGTTTTCAAACACATCCTAACCAAAATCATTCATAATCATTCCAAGCACAAACCATAACTCATATACCAAATAATACCTTATATTTACTCACCAAAACACGTCAAACACAAGTGTGGGAATCAATTAGTTCCTTATTACTTACATCAACATTCACCTAGGTACATGCCATATACTTAAAACAAAAACAGTGGAGATAGCATACTTTTCTCTGAGCTCTTGGGGTGTGATGAGATGTGAAGAGACTGATGCTTGATAAATCCTCACTTCACATCTTTACGTATGAGTTAAAAATAACGTGGTAAGCTTGTGAACTTAGTGAGTACAACGAGAATTAAACTTACTTTTTATTGAATAAATGAAATATAGTTCACTAGCATTATAGAAAATAAGAATAGAACAATTTAGTATTAGTATCCCCATACTATAACTCAATCATTATAATTTCTTTAATTATCTTTCCATCACTAACACATAATCTTGTCATATTATTCTTAGCTTTATTTTTGTATTTTAGTATTCAATGGAGGGCCAACGTAGACTTAACAGAATACGTAGGATATACGGAAATAGTATAGGAATGCACCGAAGTGCAATAACAGAACAGAGTAGCACCAGAGTGCCATGTCAGAATAGAATAGCACTGAAGTGCTTAATCTGAACAGCGTGACACCGAAGTGCGATGTCAGAACAGAGAGAGCGCTAAGTATTTCCTAATGGCATGCCGTCTATATCCCACTAGTTCTCATCTTGTCTACTTGGGCAATTATATCAGAATCAACTTCATTTTCACATTTCAGAACAGAATTTGCACATTTTGAATTTATTTCACATATATTTTCATTAACTATGTTATTAAAAATCATTGTTTTTTACATTTAAAATCAACTTCTCAGTCTTTGATTGAGAAGTTTTCATATGATTTAAATTAATCTCGAAATTATCTTCTTTATGGTATATATATTCCCATGAATTTTAGGTATTATCACAACATTACTTCAAACACCTTGGTGCTCTTAGAGTCAATGGCTGCACATGATGTTAGGACTTTGATTTATTCTAGTACATGTGCCACATATGGGGAGCCTGAAAAGATGCCAATCACTGAAGAAACCCCCCAGGCAAGTTGCAAACTTGGTTTTATGCTTAACCATTTTGCTATTTTTTTTTTTGGGCCAAAGATTAAGTGATCAACATTTATCAACTTATCGATTAATATAGGGTTATATTAAAAGGCAACTGACCTTTGTTATGGAACCAACTCAGGTTCCAATCAATCCATATGGAAAAGCTAAGAAGATGGCAGAGGATATCATCCTGGATTACACTAAGAGCTCAGACATGGCAGTAATGATCCTAAGGTTTTTTTATTTTAGTTTACTTTTAGAAGTTTTTAGTTTACTCTATGTTTTTTTTCTCAATGTGCATAATTTTAGTAACTTAACAAAATCCCAGAAGTCTTCCAGTCCTTAAACCAAAACTAAGTATGTTAGATCTTTATACTTTCCCATTTGAGGACTTTAATTGATAATTTTTCATTGTTCTTCCATCCAACTGCTGCATAGATAAGACATATACATGGAAGGTCTACCTATTCCTGTTTTTATTGAATTTTGTAGTTCTAGATTACAAGGAAACCTTAGAAGGTGGCTGAGTTCAGATTATTGTAATTATGAAGTTAGAATTGACGAACTTTGTAGACCTAGAAGGACTTCTAGTATCATATTCAATGTGTAGAGTTCTGACCACAACTACTGACAGTCCAACGATATGCTCTTCTTTTTATTTATCCTTTTTACAGATTAAAAACTTGCAGCAGTTATGATTAATATATTTTTGGTAAATTTTAGATACTTCAACGTGATTGGATCAGATCCTGAAGGAAGATTAGGTGAGTCTCCCAGACCTGAGTTGCGTGAGCATGGACGAATTTCAGGTGCTTGTTTTGATGCAGCACGTGGTGTTATTCCTGGTCTAAAGGTGTGTTATTCCTTTAATCCCTTCACTTTGATTCTTTAATGATTGCTTCGTACTTCCAGCTACACCTGGGGTCAAGAAGTAAACTAGTCATATACAGGCAACCTAGATAATAGTTTGACATATTTTAGGAAGATTGTGAACACCAAAAATGGTGCAGATCCAATTCAATATTCTGATTTTAATTTTTAAAACTTGAAGAGTAGCAGCAGCAAGCTTTCTTGAAGGCCTGTGCAATATATTGCTGATGTAAAATTGCATAATTTTGAGAATGCTATTCTCTTCCTACATACGAGGAAGTGCAAATAAGTCTACTGAAGTGATGATCTAACATGAAAGCAATCAAATTGTTGATTTTGTGTGAAAACCAAAAAAGTTCATTATCAAAATTATATATAAGTGACTCTGCGGTATGACAACCACTAGAAAAATTTCTATGAACATATAATGCCCAACATTTTCATCTTTTCCTTGAAACAAGTTTGTTGTAGATGATTTTGCATAGCCGGATGCATTGTGTATTTAATTTTATTTTCTTTCATGCTGACATCCTCTTTGCAAGCATCTGCCTAATACTTTAGGCAGATCTTGGAGCTCATGGACGATTTGAAAGATCTGGGTGAAGAATTCAGTCATTTCACATGTTTAACAATGGTTCCTTTCTCAAGTGAAAAAGTGCATGTAGTGTATATGATAAATTAACTGTATTATTTATTACTTTACTTTGTATGTGCTTATTGCATGTTTGTTTATTCTTATAACTTTACGAGTTATCACACCTGTTATCCAACATGTCCGTGGTTTTGCTTTTATGTTTCAAATGATTTCAGTGTACAAAGGGGCACGACGGGGCTTTATGGTAATTTTATTTTGGTTATTGGGATTTTCATGCAGGTCAAGGGAACAGACTACAAAACACATGATGGGACTTGCATACGTGATTATATTGATGTTACTGACCTGGTTGATGCTCATGTGAAAGCTCTTAAAAAGGCAAAGCCCGGTGAAGTGGGAATCTACAATGTTGGCACTGGAAGAGGTAGATCAGTGAAGGAGTTTGTGGAGGCATGTAAGAAAGCCACTGGGGTGGAGATCAAAGTTGACTATCTACCCCGCCGACCCGGAGATTATGCTGAAGTGTGTAGTGATCCAACTAAGATCAGGCGTGAGCTGAATTGGACAGCTCAGTTTACTGATCTCCGGGAAAGTTTACGGATTGCATGGCGATGGCAAAAGGCACATCGTGATGGATACGCAGTAGCCTCTTAGGTGATGGTTTCCTCTTGAGTAGTTCACAGCCATTTTATTTGTTATAGCAATTGGCATAAGACGACCCCCAGGTGGCCCCAGTTTTCAGCTGTTTATGGAGAGGGGAGGGAAAATGGAGATGAAATTTCGTACTTATTCAGTACTTGGCTAGTTATATATATATATATATAAAGTGAGAGATAGTGAGCAGCTAATTCATTATATATGTGTATTTGAAGAGATAAATGATAGTTTAGTTAATAATAAGATGATGAAGACGCAGCTTAGGCTCAGTTTTATTGATTTTTTTTTCTTTCGCCCATATTTTCTTCCATTCTTCATTATCATTACCATTCCAATACATTGATTCAATAATTCTTGCTGCTTGTGTGCCCGCTGAAAAGAAAACCCCTGTGAGGTGAAATTTAGACCACCGGTGAGACTATTGATATGATTGAAAACAATGGTGATAAGTGTTTAGATGTAAACATAGTGGTGGTGGTGAGGGGAAAGTAAAAAATGAATATAAAAGATATTAGATTAAAATAAGTGTATATAACAAAAAAAATATATTAAAATCATACTTATATTAAATAATAAAATATATAATTATATAATGTTAATGTTAAATGAATCTTAGAAAATATTAGACTTATATTTATATTTAATTATTAAAATTATTTTTATATTGATTAATATATATATTCACTATATATTTATATAAACTAAAACTTAACAAAACAATATTCAGTTATTTATATTTTTCATATTTTTATAGTATTTTAATTTATTCAATATTTCAAAGTATAAAATTTAATTCACTCAAAATATTACCATATTTTTTATATTATAATTCAATTAATTATTACTTTATTTATATAGTTATATATATTATTTTATGATTCTATTAATTTATTTATTTCTATTATTTTTATATAATTAATTATCTAAATTAATATGTATATCTCTTACTAAGAACATGAAAAAGAAATGCTGGTACTGCAAAAATAGCAGGTAAATGAAGGAATTTAATACTAAAAATGCCGAAATCTTTTAAAATTTATTGAATTAAGTCGATTTTTGGAATATTATAAAGAATAGATTAATTAATGAAAAACGTTTTCAGCTGAAAGTGTTTTCAAGTAAAATGCAAAAAAATTAATTATTGAGCTCGTTCTGATAAATACCCTAAGAAATAAAAAAATAAAAAAAAATTAAATGTGTGATCTACATTTAAACCACATGTTAAAATCCAATCCAATTGCTCTAAATTATTCTCAATAATTTAATATCTCGTATAGTATTTTCAATATGCATTTCATGTACAATGACCAAAATGCTCTTTATGTCATAATTTTGCACTTTAACGCATTTTTATCTTATCACTTATCTTTACTCCATTCAAGGCACTTAATACCCTCAAAATTCCCATTGTTTCAACTTATCATCCATAATTGTTAATAATCCATGCATAAATTCGCATATAGGAACTATCATGATAAAAATAGAAAATTTATGATTTAGTCCCTATACTTTCTCTATCATTCAAATTGGTTCCAAAATTCTTATTTCATTGCACTCACTTACCATTTTGATTGTATACTGCTTCATTGATGCCTTTTTAGCTAATTTCTTCATCGTTGGGCAATTTTCACTATAGGCTTCTTTACTTTTTAATTTTTCCAATTTAATCCCCAAAGAGACTTCCATCACATTAATACTATATCTAAGTCATCCTTATACTCCTCAATCATTATTAACTTTTATTTCCTCAATTTGATTAAATTACACTTTCGTCCTTAACTTTTCCATACAATGTGATCCTTTTATACCAACATCTTATATTCATAACCATTCTCTCAAATTTCCTCTTTTGAAAATCAAAATAATTCTTTAAGACTTCATTTATAAAACTTTTTATCAATTTCTCTTTAGAATTTGTAACATCTCGAGATGGGGCCTAGAAGTTTGGGCCTCGTTAGCAATTGTAATGCCCTTCACCTGACCCATTCTACTGAGTTTGAGTATTGGGTGTTACACCAAAGGACTGACGTACTTAGATTCTTTCAATACATCGGATAGGACCTAAGCAGAATAGATCCTGAATCCACTTATGGGTTTATTCAATTGTGACGTTCATAGTGTCGCATACCTAAATCCTGAGTGGATGGCGAACTATGTATGTGTGACTCGTACATTTTGATGTAAGTAAATGCCAGGGTTCTAATAGATAAGAAACCGAAACTGGTGTGTTGGGTGTATGACTTTTGTAGTATGTAGAGTCATTCACAACGGTGAAATTCATAGCCCAAAACATGGGTAAATGATATCCTCTCACGAGCATTACATGGTTGATGAAAAATAAACATGGTTATGAGTCATCTGTGCTTGTGATGGATTATTTGATCACTATTTGATAATGATTGATTTTTTAATGAAGGAAGATGTAATGGTTACCTTGAGATAAAATAGGTTCATATTGGGAGAGCGGATATTATCCTAAAGAGATCAAAGATATCCTACGAGGGTAACACACTTATTACAAGGTCATTGGACAAACATTGAGTAGTTGCTTTTGTAATGGTTTGTTGTTGGGGAGAGCTCAGTCATGATACTATAGTGGAATCTTGACTTCGTGACTAAATGAATTTATAATTAATATGCGAAAAGCCGAAACATAATTATAAATCATTTGAGCCTCAACCACATATGTTCAATCAGTCCCTCTACTAACTCGTTGAAACTAAAAATGAATTGCGTATTTGAAT
This sequence comes from Kokia cookei, assembly GCA_039519145.1. NCBI lineage: Eukaryota > Viridiplantae > Streptophyta > Magnoliopsida > Malvales > Malvaceae > Kokia > Kokia cookei. Next base: position 57,242,194 of record CM076903.1, read on the forward strand.
ATAAATGAAAGAAATGAATAGATAAGAAGAAATGAGAATTATTTTGGAATTATTATGGTTTTCTCCGAAAAGGAGAAATGGAATCATTTTGAAATGAATTTAGGTTTCCAAAAATGGAAATGAAAACAAAAATGGAAATTTGCAATCCTATACAGGATTACTTAAAAAATGATGGAAAAAATGATTTTATGTTTTCGGCCTATTTTGAAGCTCGAAAATGAAAATAAATCATTTGGTCATAGTGAACATGTTGAGTTGCGACATATTGAATGAATTACTCGAAATTTTACTGAGAGTAAAAATTGTCTAAATTTTACTAGGAGTAAAATTGGGATGTGAAAATTATTTAATATTTAAACACTAAAGTTTAGTTTAATTTGGAAAATAGAAAAATTAAATCAGGTTGGATCACATTACAGAGTACTGGGTCAAAAAGCGTGAAGTATTCTTAATTAGACTCAATGTGAGAGAGGACCAAAATCCCTCATATAACATGAAGGGGTGGCAACCCTAGTAGAAATACAATGGTGAGTCATTACCCCTCTCCTACCCTAAGTAGGATGTTCTTTTTCTATTTAAAATAAACCTCTACAACTTTACAACGGTTCTACCTCTCTCTTCTTATAAATAGATGGCATCGGTAGAGTTATTTACATAACTTTTGAGAAATTATTATTCTGTCGAAAAATAGAGAGAATTTATTCTCAAGTTATATATATATGTTCTCAGAATAACAATATTATCAGTTTTTATTAAAGAAGAGAGAATTTATGTTTTCACCCTAAAAGGAAAACTTTTGTGTTTTGATTCAATTGGTTCGAGCCCACACTTGAAGCAGTTCGTGGTACTAGAATAATAGAGAAGATCGTTTGGTTGAAAGTTAGAAAACATCAAGGATTTGCTTATCCAAAAAACACAGGTACGCATTCAGTTAAGGTTTATAGCTATAAATATCACAAACCGAGTCGATTTTCAAAATTTTAATTTTCCCTTATAGAAAAAAATCATTTTAAAATCGAGATTTTTCCAACATAGTCCCCATGAATCAATTGCTCATTTTAATTCTATGTACTACAGACAAACAGATAATTTAGATTAACTACTAATATAAATTGTCTTCTCACATCATAATCCGCTACGATGAGTGACAAAACCTAGTTGACTATATTTGCCACCTTAAAATCCTCCAACAACATAAGGAACATAGTGTAACATTTTTAGCACACGTGTAATATATATTTTTAAATAATGTGCTTAGTTTCCTAAATTGAGATACAAAATGGGATCTGAATATACACAAGTGGCTAAATTTAAGTAACAACATATACATTAACTTTCTTTTTCCTTTCTTTTCAAGGCATGTAAATGTTAGGCCCAAAAGCAACATTATATTGGATCCAACATCTCTTAATTCACCCTATTTTTGTTAGGTAAGAACCGTGTTTTTTTTTTTTTTAATATATTGATATTATTATATGGTAGTATTTGTTAATACTTTTTTAACATTTTGACAATGCACACACACCTTGTACACACAGATGCTCGAACCTGAGATCTCTAGGATGAATAACATCCTCTTTTTTACTTGAGTCACTTGTTGAGGAAGAACCGTGCTTTTAACCCAACAAATTCTGATTCCAAGATATCAAATGCGTTGTCGAAATAATATAATATTCTTTTACAACTGTGCTTTCAAACTCACGTTAGTTTTAGAAAAAAATAGGCCCAATAAGGACTAATTATTTATTGTTATTGCGATTGGAAAAAGTTTTTCAAATGTGTTTTTGAAAATTTTGATAGAAATTGTTTTGAAAACTCGTGATTTGTTAAATTTTAGTGTTTTTCACTTGCTAAAAATTGTGATTAGAAGTTAAAATGTCTTTGTTGAACATTGCTGCGGAAAGTTAAAAATTAGTTGAATTATATTATATTTTAATATAATGATAAAATATAAATTATAAATTATTTGCTAAATTAATGATAAATAAAATATTTTAAAATTTTAAATATAAAATAATTTAATATAATGACACATTAAATATTTAAATAATTTAATATAACGATACATAAATTATAAATTAATCTAATTTTTATATACTTTTAAATGACTAATATAAATAAGAGTATTGTGATAATTTTTACTTCCAAATGTAAAAACCAAAAGTCAAAAGCACTTAAATATTAGGTTTTGCATTTGGGTAGAAAATCACTTTTGATTTTCCAAATGCAAATTAGAAGGAAAAGTTCATTATCAAGGAAACCCTATTTCGTTTAAAACATTTCGTTGGATTCCTTCCGAAATAAATATTTTTTTTATTTTTTTATACAGAAATATCTTTTTCAACTAATTGTAATAAATGCTAACAAAAAAATTACACTTCAAATTAAATATTATAATATATAAATTATATTTCTTAATTAAATTTCTCCAAACATTTATAAAGAAAAGGTAAACTACATCATTAGTCACTAAATTACGAGTAAGTTTTGTTTTGATTACTTGATCAAAAAAGTTACAATTTGATCATTAAACTATTCAAAAGTTTTTATTTAAGTCACTAAACTGTTAAAATCGACGCTATACGGCTTTCTCTGTTCGCACTGCCTATACCAATCAAACGCTCTGTTTTCCCCACTCTTGTACAATTTAATTTATTTATCATGAAATAGCTTTGGAAGTCACAAATCTGCAAACTAAAATTCAAACAGTTTATTCTCCAGTCTTTGACACTAATCGTTAGATCGTCTTAGATCTAAGGTATGTTATTCTACTCGTTGATGAGTATTAATCCACTGTATCGATCATTGAATTGTTGCTTGGAGCTTACTGGTAAAAAAAATTTTAATTCAGATCTCAGTGAATTAATAAAAAACTTTTGAATAATTTAGTGATTTAAAATGAAAAGTTTCGAATAATAGTAACCAAATTGTAATTTTTTAATTAAATTACCAAAATAAAAATTTATCTATAATTTAGCAATTAATAGTGCAATTTATCCAAAAATTACCTTTACTTACGAGATACTATAAGAAATAAAAATCTCATTAAACACCCACCGCCATGCCAAAGAATGTCATGTCGTTACTATTTATTTGTGGTCCAAAATCTCTTTTTTGACCTTTCTGATCTTGCAACTTTTCACGTGTTTTTATTTTTTTATGGATTAATATATGTCATTTGATTGACAGCGGAGTAAAGATGAATGGAATGAGGAAGCGAAAGAGCATCCAGGAATTGTGCAGATGCTAACAGAGAAGGGACATAATAATATATGAATTGATGAGGAATGGAAGTGAGTGCATTTGCATTGTCACTTAGGAGATAAGTCAACGATCTATATGATTCACGAGTTACCTTCCACCGTTATTAACTCGCAGAGACTGACTCAGTGACTGACAGCTCCCATGATAGACCTTTTATAAACAAAGGTGCAAAATAACTGAGTTCAGAGCCCCCAACAAAGTTGGTTCATGTCATTACTACAGGAATAGAAGAAGAAATGATCATCATGTCAGAGAGTCAAATGAGGGGTCGGCTGACGGTCAAGCCTTTGACTATTGCATTAAAATCCATCGGTGCTGCTGGACCCTCGCCATTGATGCTGATATTACCTCTCAACTCTCTGTGCTTGGCTTTGTCTTTTTATAATGCAATATCTCGTCTTCTCACCATCTTTGTCTTACATCCATACCTTACTTAACTGGGACAAGTCTTAGTAATAGATGGAATTAGATAAGAAGGTTTGACCAATGATCTCTAACCACTGATCAGCTCCACTTTGATTTTAAGTTTTGGGTATTCAACCGAGGGTTGGACTCTTACCGGTACCTTTCACATTAACTTGCAATTATGATGCTACCAACTTCACCCATCTTTTGCTTTTCATCCACCTCTGAATTCTTCAATCATCAAACTGCATCTGCTTCTTATTATATCATACTCTTTTTTGTTCATTGATTTTATCTTATATATTACAATAATCATACATTACATGTAGATTTGATATAATGCAACTTCTCTCTATTCATCTTGTAAACTTTGGGTTTCTTTTTTTTGTAAATTATAATAACAGGACAAAATCTAAGTGATAAATGCGATTATTGCAACTTAAATCTAGATCACATCTGAAATAATGAACACCTTTGACCATTAATTTATCGTATGAGTTATTAACTTTGATTTTTTTTTTTCTAAGTTTAGTAAAGAGCAACTGTAATGCATTATTTTTAATCAGAGATGGAGCCATAACTTTTAAAACCATGGAAATGTTGGTTTAATAATTAATTCACTTGTAATCGCATCTTTTGGTGAAAGGAAAATTATATTGGAGAACGGTGGTACCCATAAGTGCACAAGTTAAATTATAATATAAACTTATAATGAAATATCAGAAGTATTCAGAAGATTGTATTTAAAAGAGGATGGAACAAATAACAAAATATTTTTTACAATATTAAATTTAAGTACTAATAGTTAATCTCTATATTACGATAAATTATAAAATAGATTAACTCGCTTTAAAGTTTGCAATTAATTTTGGATTGTGGTTATAGAGTGAATTAATCATCGATTAAGTAATTATTACCTTCCGGCTCTAATTAATTTAATCGATTGGTTGATACTCGTTTATCTCTTGACATCACTTTCTCAACCAAGATAAATTACGATTTATTTGGTTCAACTTTATCTTCTGATCTCGTCTACCCTATGATAACTTATTAGGGTTGTCAAGCCTAACAATTTAAGAACACATAATTTATACCAACTAATCTATCTCGAGAAATCTCAAATCCTTTGTTAGTCACATCCTCATCCACTCGTTAATTTCCCCTAAGGGATTTAGCCACTCATGTTATTCATAATCTCAACTTCGATTGAATAAACCATGTAAGAAACACAATTTATTAAGGAAAAAAAGAGATTTTGTATAATTTTAGATTGAGTATCGAATTAGAAACCGAGTAGCAAATCTCTCGATTGGAATAACGAAATAAAACAAGTGCAAAGAAAAATATAAACTGAATACTTTAATTAATTAAATAAACAAATCCTTAAATCAAAATTGATTCAAGAAGAAAAACAAGAAAGTATTTAAAAAGCCAAAAAGAAAATAAACTAAAACAAATTCTAAACTACGAGGATTTTTGAAGGCTTCTAAGACAACTTGTTACATTCAATGTCTAATGTCCTATTTATAGAGGTGTTGATAGACAAAATTAGGTCTTTAAAATGTCCTAGGTATTTGTATAAGTTTGATTGTGCGGACGAAAATAACCTCGAATTACTTGGGCAGCACGTCGATGTGTGTTGCTCCACACCAAGGCTATGGCATGACACAACACCCAATTCCAGCCTTAGTCAGTTGTTTGGTGCTTTGACAGCTCGGAAAGCTTGTGCATCACTCATCCCTTGTTTCCACGTCAATTGGGCCTCCAATCATACACACTCAATTGAACCAATTAGCACAACCTAAGGCTCGTGTCGACCTATTGGATCACAACACCTACAAATTGTGTTACAAACACTTATTTGTATTAACTTTCTATGCTAAGGTCTAATTACCGAAAACAAAATATAAAATTCTAAATTGCTTAGAAAACAAGCTCCTTAAATACGGAATTGACTCGAATTAACTATTACATTTGACGACAGGTCAAATACCTCCACATTTAAGTATTTGCTTGTCCTCAAGTAAACTACCCAAAAACAAAATAAAATCTGAAAAACAAGAAATAAACATGCAAAGAAAAAAATTGTACTTGAGCTAACTTAATACACGAAATTGGATCGGAGTATTGGCACTAGAAAAATTTACCTAAATTAGTAACTCTAGATAGAAATTTAAACGATTCAAAGTTGTTTACACCTAAAAAAATTAGTTTACAAAGTAAACAAGTTTAAAAATTTTAATACATTTCTCCATCAAAATGTATATATGAATACAATACTTATTTTTGTAAAGTAGAGTTAGTTCAAATAAATCGTTTTACTACTTGGTTTATTTTTGCCTATGCTTTGAACTCTAATGCAGTAATATTTTCCCGATAACTCTTATGTTTTTTTATGTGACAATATACTTGTTTCTCGAGCACTTTTTATAGTACTGCACCGTTTCAATAACTATGGATTTTACCGAGTATTTTCGATTTAATTTGAACATCCTATATTTCTACAAATATAATTACTTATTCGTATCTACATTTATCACTTGGTACATTTAATCCCTTTTACCTATTTACGGTATAATAAACTGAATTAATTAATCTAAATATAAACAACCTAAATTATTTAATTTCAAAATAAATTTACAATTTAAACAAACAACTTAAGTACATACTTTTAATCAATCACTTGTATTTCTACAAGTTCAAGCACAAACTTGCAATTAAAAAGGAAATACAAAATTTAAAACTAAAAACCAAAAATAAGGAACATAAAATAACTTAAAAGAAAAAAATTTTAAAATTTTTCTAAGTCACCCCCACACTTTATTCGGCACATTGTCTCTAATGTGCAATAAAAATATAAAGGAAAGAGGTTACCCTATTGGTGTGATACGTGCAATCTCGACTGGTGGGACTACTCCTTTCAATTTTGGCTTGCTTCTTGGACTTATTCTTCTTTTCTTCATCATGGACTCTTGCATACATGATGATCGGAGAAGTTTTGTGACCAAATAATGTTAAATCTTTGAAAATGCAGACTCTGAAACTTTTTGATATTATCAATCATTTGTTGCATGGTTGTGATTAGAGGCGGATTTAGGGGGAGCTGGTAAGGGCTTCAGGCCCCTTCCTAAAATGAATTTTTTTTTTCATTTTGACCCTTTAAATTTTTAAAAATTTTAAATTAATAAAAGTAAAATTATTCTTTGGTCCCCTAAAAATGATAAAAAATTTTGATTTAATCCTTTAAAAATTATAAAGATATAAATAATTTAATTTCGACCCTTAAAATTTTTGCTTGACCTCACCCTGGTTGTGATTGATTTTTTCTTATTCGATGGTTCTACAACCTTGGTATAAATTTTTATTATTATTATCATATTTCATGTTTTCTATTAAATGACACATTTCCTCAACAAAGGAAAAGTAGTTATTATGCAAGGTGTGTTTTATTTTCAAGAAATTGAAATGGCTATTAAAGCTTAATTCAATCCAACTAAGCTTAATTCCTACAAAAATACCCCTAGGATGCACACACATTTCCTTCTCGAATTAAAGCTTATTTTTTTAAGTTGTTAATTGGATTGAATTAACGAAGTGGGTATTTTTTTTATTTTCAAGAAATTGAAATGGTTATTTTTCAAAATTTGGATTTTTTTTTTTTTTTTTTTTGCATTGAATCAAATGCAATGACAACATCATAAAGGGTTACAAAGAAAAACAAAACTGTAAAAGGATCAATTATAAAATATGTAAATGTTGAGGATTTAATTTGTTAGAATTAAACTAAATTGGCATAATGTACAAATGTAAAGGGTTAAAGTTATTATTGTGTCAATTTTAAAAGCTACCATGTCAATTTCCGGTCAACCATTTAATAGCTGCTGACCGAAAAAAAATCGAATAATTAAGTCACTGTTTATAATTTTTCACAATTGTGTGAAAAAAAAGTCTTAATAATTTAATTACTACTAATATTGTTTATCCATTATTCTTAACAATTGATGCTCTCATGTATGTAAACAAGAGGCAGTTTGAAAATAGGAAACATATCGTTTCTTTATCCTTTTTTTATTTATTGTCTTTTAATTTCTTTTAAATTATTTCATGCCGTTTTAATTTTTTATAGTTTTTTTATATATTAAGTATAAATTTAATTTTAAATAAATTATCTCTTTATTTTAGAAATTTACTTAATTGAATTAACTTTTAATTTTATGATATTAAAATTAATGAATATTAAATTGTTAGGCTCAAAATATAATTTTTAAAAAGAGACATATTAATAATATTTCTCAAATTAAATTTATACATTTCAAATATAAGAAGTATTAATTACATAAATTAATTAAAGTAGAACAAATAAAAATAAAAATTTACAAAAAATTAAATATTAACAAATTTCACATTAAAACAAATTAGTTTAACAATATATATAATAAATAACGTGTAAGAATTAAAAATTACAAAAATTATTAATTTATAAAATCTTTTCAACTAATTTAATTGTGGTTCTTTTATGTCTCGAGTTTCAATTTTTTATCAGCTCCAACTAATTCGCTTAAATAACAGTTCAATCCTTATATTTAAATTGATATATCAGTTAAATACTGATTCAACTGATCAAGTCAATCGATCTAATTCAATTTGCTCGGAACAGTGACTTAACGTTTTTTTTTTTATCGTATAAATCATCTTCCCTAATCTCATAAATTTGTCAACCGGGAATTAGTTTTGTTCATTTGCAATAAAAGGTTTTGGTTTTGTTTTTTTTTTTAATATATTATGAAATATAAATCGATGCGATGTTAAAAAATATATATTGATTAATGAGTTACTATTTTTATGTGATTTAGAAGTCGGTTGTGTATATTAAATTTTTTTTTTTATAATATTAGTTTTTTTAAATTTTAATAATTTTAAAAAAAATTATTAATAAATTGAAAAAGTAATATAAATATTTTTAGAAAAAGTAAAAATTTAAAATCAATTATATTATAGCATTTTAATATTTAAAAAAGTTAATATTAGAAGAATATAAAAACGTATCATGGTTTGAATATAATATATTATAATATTAACTATTATCAAACTGACCAAATCGGAAATTTAATGGAACCGTTTACCAATTCGATTAATGAAAACAGTGGTTTGGAGTGAAGTTGAAATATGTAGAGTTTTGAGCGCAAATTTTGGTTTTTGGCAGCAGCCAATGCATGTATTGAGAGAATGTATAAAGTGGATTTTTGTAGTTTTGCGTGAAAGGGATTGATAAATAAAATAAATAAATAAGATGTCTTGACAAGCGTTTAAGGCGCACAGCATTGGCTGGACGGCTGAGCAGCAAACCATTTGGTCAGTCACAGCTTTCTTCAACCCAACCCTTCCGCCTCTCTCTCTCTCTTCCCAATTCTTGCATTTATTTAGTTTCTGAGTTTAATATTCATTTTTGTCCCACATGTATAAGATAAAATGAAATTCAACCCTAATTTAAATACAAAAGGTTTTTAGTGCGTATAATTAATATCTTAATTTGTAACACTTGCTTTTCAAACGAATATATGTGATTATCAATTGAGTTCAAATTGTGTTAATTGTATTTGTTATTTGAAATTTATTTTGTTATTATAATTTATTAAAAAAATAAATCTTTTAAAATATAAAAATTTGATTTAATCTTTTAAAATAAATTAAAAATATTTTTTATTATAAATGAATAATTTATATATCTAGATAAATTAATATAAAAATATGTTCAGAGTAATGTCTCACTGCTTATAGTTGGTAGATGAACCTAAATTTAACCTTGGTGTGATAATAAATGAACAAATTGATTGAAAGATTAATATGTCGTCTACCAAATCCAATTGAAAAAATGATTTATCTTAAGCATCAAACATAGATATGGCTGACTCGACTCAAACATAAAAATAAAAAGTTATATTAATAATTAGAGCTAATAATATTAAAATAGAAGTTCTATTTCTTAAGTAGATTTTATTTTTCAACCCAAAAGCCATTTAATGGTTTAACTTTTTTTTTTCTATCTAAACTCTCACGAATATACAACGAATTAGTGAATTCCGATAAATAATTGGACATTTAAATCAATCTAAACATATGAAATAAAACTGAATTTTCTCTAATTTTTTTTTTAATATTATTTCGTTATGCATATCTAAATACATATTTTTAACATGAATCTTCTCTAAAATTGAAAATATTTTTGTAGCATAATAAAAAAAATTTCAACACCGTTATTGTTTTACGTAATTTTTATAATATTTAATGAATTTAGGTATCAAATTAAGAAAAAAAATATCAAGTTCAAGTACCAAATTAGATCCAAAAAAATTTTAAGTACCAAATTGAGAAAAAAATGTAAAGTTCAAGCACCAAATATTATATTAAGCCAAAAAAAGAATAAGGTGTGGAGTCAATGGTTTTGATGGAGCTTTCGATCTATTTAACCGTGCTTTTTAGAAGTACTTTTGACATGAAAAACATTTTTGAATCAAAAGGAATGCTAAACAAATAACTTTTGAATGAAATTTTTGACTTTTCAAAAATATTTTTTCTCAAATAAAGAAGTTAAAATTTTTAGTTTTTTCATTTCAAAAGCACATTTGATAGCTTAATTACGTTTTTACCCCTCTAACACATGGTATTTTCCCTTCTTTGATTAATTGCTTAACAATATTTAAAATTTATTTTTATATATTAAAATATTAACAACAAATTATAATAAATTATTTTCTATATTCTTATTAAAACAACATAATATTAAATAATTTGAACCTTATTTGAATGCTTATTTATTACGTATCAAAAATAAACATTTTATTTCTCAAAAAACACTTTTTGATTGTCATAAACACTTAAATTTTAAACTAAATTTTTAAAAAATAATTTTCAGAATTATTTTTCTAAAATACTTTTTAAAAACACTTCTAAAAAACAGTACTAAATTAAATAGACAAAACTACAACTTTTCGGTACACAGCTGAAGAAAAAAAAAAAGTAAAGATAAATAAAATTCGAAATTCAATTAAATTCTATGATCATTTTTAAATAATAATGAACATGAAGTCCAGAAGGAGGTCAGAATGGTCGGTCTGGAGGTATGGGTCCATAGAAAAGGATAGTATATACGATTCGTTTGAAGTAATTAAGAAGTATTATAAGGAAGTGGGTAAAAAACAAAAAGCCAAAAGTTTCATCATTCTTGTTGCAGTACACTACCTAACACTAATTTGATGACCAATTATATCAATAAATTGGTAACCAAATCTTGCTAGTTGGAACGTGCTAGATAACTCTGCCACTACTATTTCACTATATATGCTTTCGTAATTTCGTATCTCCTTTTATCATTTAAATATACATAAAACAAAATTAAATTTTAAATATGAATATGAATATTGTTGAGTAATTTTCTGTGTGTCTCGTTAAAGAAAAATTTGAGTATTTATACATTCTTTTATTATTCAAGATATGATCTCACTATTCTTAAGATTAATACTTTGAACGGGATTAGACACGTGTACCATTCGAGACTACTTGCTAGACCTCGCACATGCTAGCTCCTTGGATATATGCATACTCCCCTCGACTCGTGCGAACTGATACTGCGAGCTCATTCTATTATCCTCTCGCTGTATATTTTGCACATATCCAACTAACGGGACTAAGTCGGATCGCAAGTAGACGACCCGAATCTCATCTGAATTTTGAGTTGGTGATCATTGGCATATAATAAATATTAAAATATCAGTCTAATTATTTATATGTTTAATTATCAGGTTATTTATATGTTTAATTACTAATATAGTGTTTTTGTGAAAGAGTGAAGAGATCCTTCTCGACTCTCAACTGACTTCGAAACAGAAAGGACAAAAACATTGAAATTAAAGTCTCACTTCCATACAAAAGGAGTTTTCTTTTTATATAGTCGGTAGATTTTTTTTCAACTTTACAGGTATTAAGAATTTGTTATACTACATAAGTTTTTTTTTTTTTTCTAATATTTTTTTTTTCTAATATTTCAGTATTTTTTTTCTGAAAAAATTTAAATTCAATTGAAAATACTGAAATTCAAAAAAAAAAAATTTAATATTACATTCAATTATTGGAAAACGATACAAATGATGTGGTATTTCAATTTCATACAATCTTTTTTTATATTAAAATATTTTGTTAACGAATTTGCAAAAAGTTTAAATTTCTTTATAATTTTAATTACTAGTTAGATGTTCGTTTTAACTTGAATATATATATATATATATATATTATAATGACTGAAATTATTACTCTATTAATTAAAAATTAATTAAAACCATTTTTTATTAATTAAAAATAATTGTAAAATATAAAAAAATAAAAATAGTTAAGAAAGATCAATTTATTTCTGTTTTATCTTTTTCCTATAATTATAATTAAAAATAAAATATTTTTTAATTAGAAAAAAAATTAAAAATAAAGGTGGTTGGGTTAGGTATAGATTGTTTTAGGTAAAATTATGGTTGTGATCTCACTATTTTGTTTAAATTTAAAATTTTGTATCTATACTTTAATTTGACATAATTTGATCCCTGTGCTTTTTTTTTTTGGTGAAATGATCCCTGTGCTTTTAAAATAACATTATTTAATACAAATTATTGACATCCTTAGCTATTTTGGTCAGATTGCTGAGGCAATTTTTTTTTCTAACAAATATACATTCCATCTTATTAGGCATATATATATCTTGAAAAAGGTGCTTTAAGATAGCAAATATTTAGATTAATTAATATTATTGTATAAGTAGATGATCAAATTATGTCAAATTAAAATATAAAGATTAAATTTCGAATGTGATCATAGTACGAGGATCAAAATTGACAATCTACCACTATCTTACAATGGTTTAAAGATAGGAAAAAATTGTATTGAAACGAGTCGTGTAGAAAGTCCTTTTATATATAGAAGTGCAGATTGTTTTTTTTTAGTATCTTTTCTTAATTATGTCATTTCTTTAGGAAACTATAATTTGTAAAATTAGTTACACACTGCTTACCACTATATTTTTTTAAAGGGAAGAGGCCGGTTAATGAGAATCAGCAAAATATTCTTACAACTAGATAATATTTAGTGTGGGTTTGGATGGACGGTGCGTCTACCTACCGTTAGTGTAAAAATAATGATGACAATAAAATTAGATATTAACGCATCACATTGCATCGTACCCACGATCCATCCGAGCCTACTTTAAGAAGCAAGTACAAAGTTATCATTATTCAAGCTATCCTGCACCACTCTAGGGACCGTAATGAGTTTTTGCAGGCTGAGTTCAGCAGGTGCTGCAATTTTGGTTCTGTTTATAAATATGAGAGAAGCTAATCTCGCAATTCTTCCGAGCCATTCTACAGATGCTGCACTGCTTCTATGAATAGAAGCTTCAATCTCTTTACCAACATTCCAATTATTAGCCTCCACAATTGCAAACTTAAATCAGCCCATAACTTCGCAGTGAACATCGACAGAGGCTAATGCATTTGTTGTACCCTTATAGCCAATGAGTTCGATTGCCCGAAATTTCTGGACGGTACGGCTTTGAGACCCAATATGTGGAATGCTGAAGGAAATTCGAAAACAAGTTCTATAAAAGAAGTTGTAAATAATGGTTTCGAGTCGTAGAAAAGCAAAATTTGAAAGACTGATTGAGACCAAGAGATTTCGACATAAAGGGACCAAGTTGTAAATTGGGAAAATTTAAAGGATTACAATTTAATTTGATCAAATTGAGGAAATTCGAGTTGATGATGATTGTTGGACATGAGGATGACTTAGGAATGAACTAATGATGATTGTTGGTTTCTAGGTTTTCACAAGCTTGAAAATTGAATTCATTTTTGGTTTCTGTGTGTTCTTCAATTTGGTTGTTTTTCATTGGTCGAGGGAGATTTTTATTGTGAATTTTAAGAAATTTTATATACATAATTGTGTATTTTGAATTTTAAAATACTTTGAAATATATTATTTTTAAATTTTTACAATTTTTTAAAGAAAGTTTGAATTATTTTTTAAAAAAATTATACTTTTTACAATTTTCAAATAATGACACGTATCATAATCTCATAGTATTACATGTTTCGAACATAATAACAGTAAAAATATATCAAAATAATAGATTGACAATTGAGTTAAAATTTAATCGTTAAAATGTTCAATTTTAAGTAGAACTTGAATTAAAAATTTTAATTTATTTATTTTAAAATATTATATATATATATATATATATATATTAATTATTTAATAATAAAAATAATCATTTATATTAATTACAAGGAAAAAAATTATTTAACGCAAAAAAGAAGTAGAGAGAGAGAGTGGGGGCGGTAGCTATCAGCGACAGCAGTGGTCACGGGTTTCTCTTGACCGAGCATCGTCTCCCCCACAAAACCTCAAATTGCACATCCCCACCTATTCTTATTTATTAATTCCTTTCTCTTTCTCTTTCTATCTCTATATCTTTCCATTCCCTACCAATTCTTTTTTCCAAACCTACAATATTCTACCTCCATTTTCTTTTCTTTTTATTTTATTACGATATATTAAAATTATGTTACACTCATTATATTTGTGGAAGAAAATATATTATAAAAGTTAATATATCACATTTCAGGTTTAAAAATTGATATTATTTTAAAGATTTTACATGCATAAATATTCTTATAGTAATATGTATTATTTATTTATTTTAAGAATAATTAATATTTTTTAATTTGGTAAAAACTTCATAGTAAAGATAAGAGATTTAAATAGTGTAATAAAAACAATCAGATTTTCGTATCTTAATTAGGATAAAGTATATAAAGATATTAATTACGATATGATTCCTGATAATATATTCATCAGAGTTATCAAAGAAATGTTGAAGAAGAGAGATTAAAGTGATTGAAGAATATGAGGGTGTTTTGATTGAGATATATGATTTTGGTGGGATGCGAAGGATTGAAATTAACGTTGACCAAGAACATGAAGAAGAGAAGAGTCTTGAAATTTCTTTGCATGATCTGATTCCAATATTTTAATGATATGATGAGATTTCATCGTGAAAACGTATTTAATATGAATTTGGAGATTTGGTAGAGGAGGTTTGAATTGATCTACAAGTTTTTGAGACATTTCCAAATTTCATTTCCCATTATTATTATTGATAGACAATTTTAAATATTTTATATTTTTTTTGTGAATTATAAGAAAATGGCAAAACTTTAATAGTAATGCGATTAATGGCGACTCGAACCCAAATCACATTTGAGATGGTGAACAAAATGTTTCATATTTTAATCATAGATTTTTGCATATGTAATGTGTATTGAATTTGGATGTAATTACATAAATGTGATATATTTAAATAACCATTATAATTGACGGATTCTATTAAATTGAATAAAATTAAAGCATCTCAATTACATTTTTTAATTCGTAAAATCATTTAATTGTAATTGTTTTTTTACTATGTTTATTTATTAGGTTGCAAAATATGATACTCACAGCCTCACATATTGCACAAAGTAACCAACATCAATGAACCAATGGTGCCTATTAGACAAGCATAATTAGGTGTTATTTGATAAATTAAAAACTTAAATACGAAAAAATTGATTTACCCCATTACTCTTCTTTTAGTACTCGTGACTAAAAATTTTGTCTCTCTTCTTAATTGCAGATTCTATCAACTACAGTAATTTAATTTTTTTAACCAATTCTCGTCAGATCAACTAAATGGTTCAATCAAAATAATTAAAGTAATAATATAGCAAACGCTTCTTTCAGGCTAAGGACTTAACACTAAAGATTAAACATTTTTGTCTAAAAGCTAGGTTGGTGCATACTCTATAAAAGAGTTCATCAAACCATCAAACTCACTTAACACAGACTTTGCCCAGGGACTTGTCCATAGATTTTATATACTTAGTCAAACCCAATACTTTACGCACTTCGAACTTACTCTATATGCATTAGTTCTATAAACAGTATTCGCACACTAAAGCTTCGCCGGACAAGATGTTACATTCTCAAGGACTTATGCTCCTGCACAATGTCGAAATGGTTTTGATCAGAGGTGTTGTTCTGCGTAAAACATTTGATTCGATTATTCATGATTGTTTATTTTGAAAATCTCAATTTAGCTTTATTTTTCTTTTACTGGATTAGTAGAAGTGCTAATAAGATAGCAGGAAAAATTTGATTTCTCATTTTTTTATTGAAAAAATAGAAATAATTTAGAATCACAATTTCGTCTATTTTTTTTTTTTTTTTAAATAGTAGAGTCTTGTTCAGTACTTCAACTTATGAATTGAAAATTAAAATGTAAATATTTCAACTTTTTATTCCTCACAATTAACTATTACAACAATCATTTTGTTGAGCTGGTAATCTCTAAATCCCAAATCAGTAGAGTTAGTGATCTAATAATTGTGTTAGAAAATGTAAGTCTATCTAATTATCAAAGGTAATCTACGGTCGTCATCAATGTACTTCACCATTAACACATTCTAGTCAGCCTAACATGGTGCGCAGTACACAATTATCGTACCTTCCAAATTAATTCACTGTCCATCTTTTTTATTTTTTATTTATTTAGTATTAATACTTATCTCCAAAATAAATAAACCAATTTAATATTTGTATTGCTTAAAAGTAAGAAACAAAGACAATTAAAATAATGTTAACAGTTAATACATAATACCCATTGGTCAAATTTAAGAAAAAAAGGAAAAATATTTCAAAAATTTAGAATCAATTAAAAATAAAATACTAATAAAATAATAAAAGTTTCCTAAATTTTAAAAATTATACAAAAATTCAAAAAATTCCTATTTTTAAAATAAAAATTAACATTATATAATAATAGAAAAACACTTTAAAATGTTCTAAAAATAAAAAAATAAACAAATGTTCAAAATTTTTGCAAATTATAAAAAAAATATTGTATAAAAGAAAATTTTTAGTACAATAAGTGTTGAACGCAATGGTAATGTATATTTGACTCTTAAAAAGAATATAAACTTAAACCATTAAGACAAAATTATTAGGAGGGATAGTCATTGTTAGAGTTGTGTGACTAAAATTTCATCACTTGTTAAAGAAATAAAGTACAGTGGCAAAAAAAGGGATTTGTGAGGGCAAGCGAGGGGCGGTACGGGCCATGCGGCACAAGTAGAATCCGTATAGAATTACACTTTTTCTATTTGACATGGATTAGAATAGGATTTTTCGAGTTTAAATAGATATAGTCGAAACTCCTCTTTTATAATTCGGTTTTTAACATTAGTGAAATCTATGTATTTTAATTTTTTTTTATTACTTTGTAATTGTTTTATTATCATTATCGACATTTATTATAACAATGTGAAATTAAAAAAAAAAACTTAATTTCTTTTTGTAATAAAATAGTCTTTTCTAAATTATATTATTAAAAAAAGCCCCAACAACAATATTAATGCTAACACAATCCTAGTCCGTTGAAATTCAAGGGCAATTTTTTCACTGGAACGCACCTATTTTTACAATTATTTGGCACTGTCCAGTGGGATTGTCTCACCGGTTGACAAAATTTTGACCAGAGCTAAAGGAATTTTGTCCAGAGCTAAAGGCTCCAGTGATTATACTGAAACCTCATTAAGTTGGTTAATTGTTGTTTTACCCCTTTCATTCATTCTTGTTTTATTTATTCTATATTTTTTATTATATAAATACTATTTAATTATTATTTAATATACTATAATTTTATTATATATTATTATTCATTATAAATATAATAAAATACTTTTTAATCATTTAATATTTAATATAAATATAGTTTTTTATAATAATATATATTATATAAAAGAAGGTACGAGAATCTATATAGAAACATTGAATTCTGTAATAGTTGTTTGACTTCCAAGATATTTTTTTAATTATTAGTCTATGATTATGATATTCACTATTAACTTAATTTAATAACATTGTCTAACATTTTAATTTAATTTAATCACATTATATAATAATTAATTAAATTAAATTACCATATTATATACCTCACCATTAATTACATCATATAATAATTTACTTTAAATAAGAAACGAGAAAAATATAATTTTATTTTATTATACATATAACATAATAGAGTTTTGGATTAGTAACAATTAGTTCTAAGACATTTGTCACCTATTACATACTGATACATTATCATTTTTTTTTGTGATCAAATTATTACTAAAACATTATAAAAATTAAATATATTCATAAAAAATAAGTTAAGTGCATTTTTTATATTAAAAAAATACTACATACAATTAACTTATGCATCGTATGGGATAAAAACTAGTTTATTATATATTAATATCTAAAAATGAAATATATCAAACGGTAAAAAGGGCTTATTTATATAATTAAGAAAAGTGAAAATGACCTTATCAAGCGGTGTAAAGGTTTATTGTATTTATTAAATTATTTTTTAATATGTTTAAAAATTTATTAAATTTGAAATATAATATGTTTAAAAATTAAATCATCATTTTCGAAATTATGAATATATATATATATATATATATATAATTATTTAATATTTTTGAAAATTTAAATAAATCATGTAATACTTTAAAATGAATTATAAAGAGATTATTTGTGAAATTAAATAGTAATATTTAAGCCGATGGGCATGAGCATTGTTACCAATGCAGGAAGACATGGATTCGAGTGCCATGAAACGCATTATCCTCCTATTTGTGGAGGCGATATTATAAATATAATATTAAAAATAAAAATACCGATTAAAATGTTAAATTTTTAAACATGACAACTCACACAGCAGTCCGCATATACTTCATACTAATTTTTTATAAATTTAAACATGTCCTGTCCTGTCCATAATCGGTTAAAATTAAATTTGAATTTTAGAAGAAGAATTAAAGAGGAAGAAATGTCCAAGGGCACCGCCAATGGTTGTGGCCACCCTGTCTTCTTAGAGACATGTCATTTTCTCATATTAAACACCTTTAAGAATACCTCCTCCTATGTAGGCCCTCAATCCTGTGTACATCTTCGTTTCTCTCACAAATTACAATTTGGTTAGTAGGACAATCTTTAACCCTTTCTCTAAATCTTATCTTTGACTACCACTCGCTGTTGCGCTCGGTCATTCGTACAAAACTCTCAGGGTATAAATAGGGCTGCCCTGGCTGAGGCGAGGAAGGAGGACAACACCTTATCATGACTCGTAATATTATTCCTATAGTTTTGTTGGTTATTTAGTTTATGGCAATAGCAAGCATGAGCAACGATACTACCAGTCACGTTGACCTCGACTTCAACAACAACAGCAACAGCAACAGCAGCAGCTCCAGCAAAGATGACCATGAACAAGACATGGTGATGCCTGGCTTTCGATTCCATCCTACCGAGGAAGAACTTGTAGAGTTTTACCTTCGCCGTAAGGTAGAGGGCAAGCGCTTCAATGTCGAACTCATTACTTTTCTTGATCTATATCGCCATGACCCTTGGGAACTTCCTGGTATATATATGTATATAATATATTTTCTCTGTATTAATCACTACCATACTTCCTATATATATACATTTGTATATATACCGATCAAGCTACAACAATCAATCGCAGTGATTCTTGTTTTGTTTTTGGGTATTTTGATTTTCTGGGGCATCAGCCATGGCAGCGATTGGGGAGAAGGAATGGTTCTTCTACGTGCCTAGAGACAGAAAGTACAGAAACGGAGATCGACCAAATCGTGTCACGACTTCGGGCTACTGGAAGGCAACCGGAGCTGACCGCATGATTCGGGGAGAGAATTCTCGATCCATTGGCTTGAAGAAAACCCTAGTCTTCTACTCCGGGAAAGCCCCCAAAGGCATCCGAAGCAGTTGGATTATGAACGAGTATCGCTTGCCTCACCACGAAACTGAACGCTATCAAAAGGTACCCATCTTCCTTCATCATTGATATCTTTTGCCCCGGTGTCCTTTCTTTTCCTTTTTGTTTGCATGTGTTGCTGTCTCTAACCCTAATTTCTCATTTGGAAAGCACAAGCTTTCAACTTTCTACTTCTCCTAAAAGTTAACGCTTTTCAACTTCAATTTTGAGTTCCAATGCTTCAGTTTTAGTAAGCAGTTGGATATGAATAATAGCCAACATGCTAACATCGTAAACAACTTTAATCAGGCCTTGTTGTAATTAATTGATTCCTCAATTAAATATTTTTCTTTTTAATATTGAAACTATTAGGTAAGTGCAGGAACTAATCTAAATTCAATGACCCATACGGTGTACCGACCTCACATGTATTGAATCGGAACTGTTTCTCGTACCATGAAATTTCTTCCTCCTTCATCAAATCCTTAATTTATTTCAGGCTGAAATATCGCTTTGCCGCGTGTACAAGAGAGCTGGAGTTGAAGATCACCCCTCACTCCCCCGTTGTCTTCCAACGAGAGCATTGGCCTCATCGAGAGGACTGCAGTCAGAAAAGAAATATTGGCAGGCCCAAGATGCAGCTCAACAAGCCATGGAATGGTTTCAAGGGTTTGGAGGAGGACAATCACAACCACAAATGGAGATTGAAAAGATAAGTGAGACTGATGGGAGCAGTAGTAGTACTTCTGATGTTACAACAGCTCTTGGACTTTCCAAGCAGAATGTGTACCGTCCAACGGCCCTTATAAGAACAACACTTGGGTTACCATCTGGAATAATGGAAGAGGAGGGGCTGTTCTTAAATCAGTCTAAGCAAGGCTGCACTTCTTTACTCCCCAATTCCACCACACTCTTTCAACTGGGCTCGTCTTCTGTATCATCAAATGTTGACGATCTTCACAGGCTAGTAAGCTACCAACAAGCTACAATGAATCCGCTGCAATACTACAACACTTATCAACAACAACAACAACAGCAACCCGAGTTTTCTACGTTGCCCCCTCAATCACAGGCTCAGCAGCTTTCACTCAACGTGCTACCCACCTCACTTCCACTAACGACTTTCTCGGATCGGTTGTGGGAGTGGAGTCCAATCCCAGAACCAAGTAGGGAGTTCGCCAATCCTTTCAAGTAGGCGATGTAGACTGCATCAACATACCTTACACATAGATATGTATTGTATGTTTCTACTGATATCTTTTATGTCTAGTCTGAGTCTCTAATCTTTAATGTCTCTGCTTTTATTTTCACCATCTCACTAGCTAGAATTTGATCAGATACAACCTTCAAGACTAGCATAACTGTATAAGTGTTTGTTTCTCAATTAGGGTTTTGGGTTTCTTTGAGGTTGTTTGATTCCCTTGCTTAATTATTTCTTTCTGGGGTAGTGCAGGCTCCAACTTGAGGAAGGAAGGAATATATATATATTATCGTCACTTTAGTGGTCATACATAGTCTAGATCTTGAAGATGAATTATGTTTCCAGAATTTAGGTAATGTAACTGAATCATATTAGTAATTTACTCTGAGAGTCAAAACTAGATTTCTTTAATCTTCAAAACAGTAGAGCCGTGTAGACTATCGACAAGACAATGATGATTGTATGATTGAATATTCCCAAATATTATTAGAAGAGTATCGCATTGAAGTTGGAATCATCCACAGCTGACAAGCAAACATCAGCAATGAACACATGAAAGATCGTCCTATTTTTATGATGCTTTTATTGGTCTTGCATTGTATCTTCTACACTTCACATTCAAGCTAAAAAGGAATATGAAAGAGACATCGATCTTACATCTAATGCTGCTATTCATTTCGATAAATTTAATCAGTAGGTGGAATCAGAGACGACCTTTAAGGAGCATATATATATATATGTGTGTGTGTGTATAAAGAGAGAGGATGCATGGATGATCGAATTTTTCTGCAGTAACTGATGTAAAGGGCATATAGCTGTATTCTAATATAGGAATTGAGGGTACCGCTAGTCATTATTGCTGCAAATGCAAAGTCAGAGAAAACTGCATGTGCAAGCAAATTTTGTAGTGGCCGTGCTTGCTTCACTGCGCAGGCAGCATAGGGCAGTGGCCTTTCGGCCTTTCAGTTTAGAGCTAAAACTAGAGAGGTCCATGGGATGCAGGCATCAGTTTCCTCCTGTGACCTAATACTTCATTAGTAGCTGATCTCTTTATTTCTCATCCTCTCGCTGTAAATAAATGCATGTTGACATTCCAAAACTTAAAGAAACAGCTACATTTTTGCCTACGGAAAATATATATTTAGTCGATACGTGTGACAATACCATTCTCTTTGTCCTTTCGCTGTTCAGCACCAAAATAGATTTACAATTAGCTTTGACGATATCTCATTAAACTAGTTAGCGGGCAATTAAACAAATTTCATTTAGTCCGCAGATGGGTTTATTCAGTTGATTAACAATAGCCCAGAAAAAGAAGATTCTCGAAGTTAATTAAGGCCTCAAAATGAAAACACGCCCTATCATCCTAGGCAATTCCTCCTAAAGAAATAATTCAAAGACAGCCATTTTGTTTTTTGTTGTTGAGAGCAAGGTTAGTTTCAACATACACTTACAGATCCCTGGAGGTTGTCTTTGTGGCATGCTCTACCGACGAAACGAGAGAGGGGAACAGCAGAAAGAGAGAAAACAAATAAGTGTAAAGTACGAGTCTTCATGGTGGCCATCTCTCCTTGGATGCCTTACGGTTCTTAATGAAATTTTTTTTATTAAAAATAAATATGTTAAATATTTATAGTTACTTAATTTTATAATAGTTTTAAATACTCTAAGTAATTATTATTAAGGGGTTCTTTATTATTTTTGATTAAAATAAGAAAATATTGAACATCATATGTTAGTCTGATGGTTAAAGTATTCACTACCTCAGACGTGACTTGAATTCTAATCGTATTGCTGTTAAGATTTTACTCTCCTTACTCCAACAAAAATAAAGGTCGATAAACCCTAATGGGGGAATCCTTTGAGGAAAGTTCCTCTGTCATTTCGAAGTATTGCTTTATAACCTCATTCATTTCTTGATGGACCAACAATTGAATTAATGTTGCATTTTAGCCAAGTTACAACCAGAACGACCCACCTTTTAGTGCATACAAACCTTACTACTTGTAATAAATTTTTGATAACACATTAAATTTGTATTATTTTTGTGCTTAAATTGAATAAATATTGAATTGATCCCTATTACTTGTAATAAATTTTAGTCCTTATTTTAGCAAGTCCAAAAAGGTGTAGTCCTTAGTTGATCAATTTGAAAAGTTTATTCTTTTATGTTTGCCGGTTTAAAAGGTAAAGTAAGATATATATTTAGTTTTTTTAAAATTAGGGTTTTCCACCATTTTTAAAAATATTAAGCGCGTTCAGCTGAGCGAGCTTTCCTTTTATTTTTTATTTCATGTTGTTTTAAGTTTTTTTATTTATTTCATATTTAATAAAGTTACCTAAATTAATTTATTGTTTATTCAATCAATCATATGATTGATTGAATTTAGTATTTTTATGATAATTTTTTTTAAATGATTGATTGAACAAAAAAGAAGTTTAAAACAACATGAAATAAAAAATTAATTGTATTAAAAAAAGTCAAAAATTATAACTTAGAGGGAAAGCGCGTCCAGTTAAGCGAACTTTCTTGACACGTGTAAGGAAAGCTCGTCCAACTAAACGTGCTTTCCATTAAATCAGCCTATTCCCCTAAATATTTTTAAAAATGATGCAAAACCTTATTTTTTTTTTTTAAAAACGATTTATTTTACCAATTTAAAGAGGTTTAATTATTATTTAATATTTTGAAAGATTTTGATATCTGTGTCAAAGGTTTAGGCCAAAAGTTAAACATTTAGCCCAATATTTTCTAATAAAAGAAAAATGTAAATGGATCGCAGGCCACCAGCCCAGAGTTAGGCTCAATCCAAACCAAATTTTACAAACAGCCCAACCCCAATCTCTCTCCACCTTTCATTTATTCAAATTCTACCAGCTTCTTATTTGCTCTTTATAATTAAAAAATTGTAAGCAAATACTTTCCTAGCACTTTCTCTTTATCCATCGATCGAATTCACCACACTCCCTCTCCAAACCAAAAATCAAGAATTTAAGAATTTCGATTCACCATATTCATGGCCCGTTTCCTTTCTCAATCCGTTCTCAAGCTCCGCCTAATCAACAAACCTCGCCCTTCTTCCTCTCGTCTCCTTGCCCTCCGAACCCAATCCAACCAACCGAATCCTTCCGACTACTCCGATGCTTCATCCGATTCTTCCTCTGATCCGCTCCTGCGGAAACTTGAAGACGCCATCCACCGGATCATCGTTCGCCGTTCCGCTCCCGATTGGCTCCCTTTCATCCCCGGATCCTCTTACTGGGTCCCGCCGTCCACGGCCCAATCTTACGGCCTTGCCCAGCTCGTTGGGAAATTGGCGAACCCGTTGACCTCGGAGGAATCCATGTCCACGACTTCAGCCCGAGGCTGGCCCTCCTCCGACTATTTCATCAAAGGTAATTTCAATTGCCAATTCCTATGTATTTTTTGTTTATTTTCCTCTTTCAATTTTGTTTTGGGTTCTATTTTCAATTAAAGGGCAAAAGCTTAGCTTTACAATGAATAAAATTAAAATTTTAAGGACGCATTGCTATAAAAATATAACTAGACTTCCGCCAATTTAGATGGGGTGCTTATTTTGATTTTGTCTTTCTGACCGGAAGATACTTGTTCGTTAATTTGCATCGGGCATCTCTGTCAATAAGATTTCGCCATTGTTTTAGTGCTCGAGAAGTTACGATTAAGATTTAAGTAGTAAACTCAATAGTAGTGAAGCACTTGCCTTTCTCATGGAGAGTAAACACCCTGGTATCTTGTAAATTGTACCTTATTATCGCTGTTTTTTGTGTGCAAATGCAAGTCATTTGAAATTCCCTGGGAGTAACACTAACTCTTTTGCTTCTGAATGTATCATTCTGCATCTCTTTGTGCTTTGAAATGTTCTCCCAAGAAGGTCTGCAGGTAGGAGGAATTTTGTAGAAGGTTTGAAGCTTAATTGACTTTCAGGATGTATGTATTTTTGGTGGTGTTCTTGTTATATTTATATTATACGTAATAATTGACAGAATATTTTAGGATTAAGTTATAAGGCTGCTGTGCCTGTGACAGCTGTTAGAAAGGGTTGTGGAGAAAGATTTCTCCTCCAAACAGCTTTCATCAAGAGCGTGCATAAGATCCCTTTTCCTTTTCCTGAATACTTATGAATGGCATTGAACCAAAAAAAACTTATGAATGGCAGACTGTAATATTCTCCACCACATTACAGGTGGATCTCCGCATCCGGTGGAGGTAGACTTAACATCAAATACTTCATCTAAATCCGAGGATGAAGAAGGATGAAGCCATGGACTATTACTAATAATAGCATCTGGGGTGAGTTAAAATCTCTCTGAAGAGTGGGTGTGTTTTATGAACTTGATTATTGATTATTTTGTTGGCTGATGAGATTTGCAGGTTCTTCTAGAATTCCAAAGTTGCTGGTGGTGGATTAAGAAGTAGATTTGTTGACAGGATATTTTAAATCAGATTGGAGGAGCTGTTGAGATGCAATGTATTATGTAGGCAGTGGAGCCTAAATAAATTGTTTTTATACTCACAGCGGAAATCTTATGTATTTTAAAGAGGTAGTAGTTCATCTGAGTTATGTGCATCGATTCTATGTTGCTCTGATTTTCATCTGTCTTAAGAGTGGGGACATGGTGGGGATATGATTGATCCTTCAAATATTTGGGAAAACTTCTTCTCTGACATGCTGAAGTCCAAGTAACATAGTGCAGCATCTCATGTCAAGGTACTAAGTTTCAAATCTTTCGCAGCTGAAATCTTTATGTATTGTAAGGAGTGGACTAGTTCTTTTGAGTTAGATTACACGTGCAGCTCCCCATTTGATGTCTATAGTCCTGTAACTGTGACTCGTATGGTGTTGAGTACCCTTTGTAAATACTCGAATCTTGTGAATTTGGATTGTAATATTCTTCTCTTAGTTTCACTTCGCCTGCTTGCAGCTTTATTTTGTTTTCTGGAACATGTGATCATAGGAATAGGAGGTAGCCTTTTTCTAATACCATAAATGCTGTTTATTCATCTCAACTATAGCTTGCAGTTTGTTGTAAGCGATAGTTTACCTCTACAATATACAAGAAATGTAATTTAAGCCTTACCCTGTACATAAAAGTACTGTCAGCTTTTTTTTTTTCAGTTTAATTTGATATTTATCGATTGAATCGATAAATCGAACGCAGATTCCTGATCGAGGTTCAAGTGGCCAATCAGTTCAAGTTTTCTCAGCAATTTCACGAGTTAATAAGATCCTATGTTTCTTTTTTGGTAAAATGTACTCGTGAGCAAATCTAATATAGGGTTTGTTTTATTTAGGTCACTTTAATTTTTTTCTCAATTTAATCACTTTAAATAAATAAAAATTGTGAATAGGTTGCTACAGTTATTTTTCCGTCTTCTTTTAACGGATTGCACAGTCAGTAATTTACTTATATATTTTTCACGTATTTTTTTATTTCTTTTCTCCCATTTCCCTTTCTCCCTTCTCCCTTCTCCCTTTTTCTTTAACAACCGTTGTTCATAGTCGTTCCCGTCTACAACTGTCAGAGCTTCGATCAGGTACCGCCAAACTTCTCAAGGTGGATTACTTTCTAATTAAATCTTTTTGTGTGTGTGTGTGTTAATTCACCGAATTGTAAAGTGAAAAAGAGAATATCTGCGAAATGGAAATAATGGTAACATATCCATTATTGAAGTGAATTTTGATCGTGTAAGAAGGAAGAAGAAAAAAAAGAACATCAACAGCAATGGTGGCGGTGACGACGAATCAGCAGTGGCAGAGTCAAAACAGGAGCAATAGTCTCACCATATGGAAACTAGAGGCGCAACAACAAATCTATTCTTCGAACTTGATTCAAGCTTTGAGCCAAGTCAATCTCAACGGTAGCCCTTCTTGTTCGGTCCACACGGTGGACAAGTCGTTCGCGAATCTACCCGTTCAGAGCTTTGACGGTTGTAGATGGCGGTGGCAAATAGCGGTTGTGATATTCACCTCTGAAGAAAAAATAGGGAGAAAGAAAAAGGGATATGGAAAAATAAAAAAATAATTAAAGGAAAATACGTGGAAAAAGAAAAATTAGGTGAATTGCTGCAAAACGAAAAAAAATAATGGTAGTGAGCAATTCACAATTTTTTTTTTAAAATATATATTTGAAGTGATTAAAATATGATAAACCTCATTTTGGAGTTACCATAAATACAACTTACATTTTTTATTATTCAACATTGACCAAAATTTAGTAAACTTACATTTTAGTATTTTATTTTAATCCTTAAACTATTAAAAATTGAAACTCTTTTGTCATCGAACGTTAACAATTGTTTGAAATTTGACGGAGGTGTTGATATGAGCTCTTTTTTTTTATTAGTTTAGTAACAAATTTAACTTTCTAATGTTTGCACATTCTATCAATTTAATTTTAAATATAAAAAAATCAACACATTTAACCCTTGTTATTTACAAAATTTATCATTTTAGTTCAAATTTTAAAAAGTCAATAACTTTGACCCTTAACATTTACAAAATAATAAATTTTGTAAAAAAAATATTTGTACAAGGGACTTGGGTCACGAATGGTGGTTTGGAGAGAAATGGAAGAAAAGGCGAGTTGGGCATGATTTTGGATTGGTGGCAAACAAGTTCAAAATTTGCCCATCAAGGGTGCTTTTCTTCACCCAAATCTTTCTCCATTTGCATTCTTACTGTTCTTATTGCCCCCTGCACTTTGCGAGTTGTAGAAAATGCGTGCGATAAAGCATATTTGATTCGTTGTTTATGGATGAGGGTTTTTTCTTCGGCGGGGGGTGGGGGTGCATAATTTTCTTTGAGTGATGAAATTGAGCAGCCATCTTTTATTTCTTGCTAGTAAACATCAGAATGAAATATTGTAAATTTGGGTTAAAAAAGCATGAGAAAGAATATAGACAGTGAGCTATTCCAACATTAGATACCAATGATTAAGTAACCTACACCATTAATGCAAGAAACTGGTTAATGGTCCTGAAAATATAGAAAAGTATTCCTATTGGTTGAAAAAAAATTTAAAAAATTTAAAATTTATATTTTGTAAATGTTAGAGGGTTAGGTTTATTGAATTTTTTTTGAATTTGAATTAAAATGACAAATTTTGTAAACAGTGCGGATTAAATTTGTATTGACTTATAATTTTATGATTTTCAAAAAAATTAAATCAAAATTCTTACATTTGGAGAAAGACTAAACTATAAATTTGTCATATATTAATTTAGGATTTTATGAATTTTGAGGGATGCATTTTTTTCATTTTAGGGAGCAAACTTGCCCCTCCCTTTGCCTTTAGATAGCCTTAAATTCCTTTGGACCAGAGCAAATATGTTTGACCTATTGGATAAGGCTATCCATAACGATTTGTAACATCTCTCGCCCGATTCAATAATCGAATTCGAAGTACAGAATGCCACATTTATTATCAAAGCAACTACTATAAATTACGCAATAAATAATCACTCACATATAATTGAATGTTAATCACATTCAAAACATGTTAAACAATCAATTCTGAGTCTCAATCAAGCTTACAAAAACACTTTTATCAACCCAAACTTGAAATAGGACCAAATTGCAAAATTTTAAAAGTTCAAAACCAACTTCGTGACATCATCTCTTTCACGTCATGATGTCGTCAAAATAGTATTTCACATAACAACATCATGCCACTCAACGTTACGACGTTACTTACTATAGACCGGCATTACGACAATGTAAGTTGATCGTTGAGACGAGATCCTTGTTTTTGGTATACATTATTTGAAGGAACAACCAATCCCGCGTGTCGTTCATTTTGAGCCAAAAAAAAAGAAAAAAGAAACCCATAAATTTATTAATGCATCAACAGAAATCTTCTCAGTTCCTCACGGAAAAACTGCTAATCTTTTCTTACCTCCCTTGCTTGCAATTTCATTATCATTGAATATTTTAAATTTTAAATTATTTATATTTAAAATCATGTAACGACCTGGTTTAGGTAAATATTAAGAATTTAGCCATTTTAATAAAAAATTTTGATTCAGCACCTCTCTCAATAATCTGTAAAAAGAAACAAATGTAGAGGTATGAAGAACATAAAAGAGTAAATTTCTCAGCGAAACCAAGAAATAATGCACAAACAAGCAAGCACCGACCGTATTAGGTATTGAAAGGACAAACCAGGTTGATGGAAATGCCCAGTACACAAACTCAATTCAATATAGAGCACACAGCAATTTCTCTAACTTCCTGATTCAATGCTTGTGAGATCTTAAATTACTACGAAGCATGACACTGAATCAATGACTGGTGAAAATTACTATACTACGTAAGATACGTGTGAATGGTTCATCTGATACCAAGAAAACAAAGGAGAGGACAACCATGTCAGAAATAGCATGAAGTCTATTCTCAGCTGTCCCCATGACACAAAGGCGCATACATATTTCCAAATATTAATAGGACCTGCAACTAGTGTCTACGCACATTTGTTTTGCATTGCATGCTTATAAGAACATAATGGAAACCATATGGCCGCAGGACAGGGAACTGAACCTTTGGTGTGCTGTGCACCCTTGGCCAACACCCTCGAAACAAATGTCAACCTCCATAAGAGAGTGACACCTTAAGAATGCATTTGCGAAAAATGGCTATGAACAAGAGTTACAGTAATGGGTATTCATTAGTACGATGTTACAATTGCTCACCAGTAAAACAAATGAAATGCGCAGCTACCAAATTAATAGAGACCCAACATTCTTAGCTCTGTCACATGGCTGGGATCTAGTTCCGGGGTGTTCTTATTATCTTCTCGGTCTTCAACGACATATTCCTGACATTATGCTCATCAGGGAACGTGATATGCTAAATATATTCTGCTTTGACACTAATAAACAAAGCTAGACAACATTATTACAATCTTGGGTTGACCAGATAGAATAAAATAATATATATACACCATCGTTATCAAGATGATAATACGAATAAACAGAATATCCTACCTAAACTAGTTCATGGATGCTCCTATATTGCAATACTAAAATATGATTTAGCTCTGCATAATGAAACAAACCACACAAAACTTTGTTATAAAATATGTTGATGAATGCAACAGTAAAGATTCAATTGCACACTGAAGTGTTAAATCAAACCAGCATTTTAGTTTTACCTCAGATCTGAAACATATCAAAACAAACACCAAAACCAGGATTTTCTCATCTAACTTTTACGACATACCTTTGTTAATTCCTGTTTTGCAAGAACATGATAATGCCGTTCATTGATCCTCTGGCCACATATAATAGCAATGAAGAAACCATAGAGTAAACCCACCAAAACAATTGCCAAAACTGCACATCGAAACAAAATACCGTACACTATAAAATATTTGTTTTGATAGTATCACAGGAAGATGGTAAACTTGGCATGCTGACCACTTGTGCAATCTTCAAGCAAGTCATAAGGAGTAGAATCATCTATTATTGAACTACAATAGCTTATTGGTACAATAATATTATAAGCGCAGCTAGCCACAAGTAAGAACAGAAATGTCCTGATCTAAACAACTAAATTAATAGCTTTAGATTTGGTTGGGTTGGGTTGCTTGGATCCAATATTTAGAAATATCATACCGTTTTCTTTATTCTCTGCCCTCTAGTTTTATCTATAAAGCATTTCCTCACACCTTAAATTGGATGCTTTTGCCATAATAAGTTTCTTTGTCATTTTACCAAAGCATCCTTCACCCTTTCAAAAAACCAAGTTCATTTAAGCAACAAAACAACATTTATCCTCAGGATTTCAGTAAAAGAACTATGTCAGAGAGGCAGTCAGTTACCCTGCAGTTCGATACAGTTAAAGAAGTTACATGTTCAATATTACTTTCTTACGGTTTCAGCTCAAAATGGCATCTGGTTTTTTCTTTTTCCAATTCTTGAATGCAACCATAAATTTAACAGTACGCCTACATGATACACTAGTATGCTTTCTTGCTGCATAAATACAAGTGCAATATTTTCCAAGCTATAACTCCAATCGGTAGTGGTAGTAAAAGTAACGTTGATTGTTAAATAAGATTAAAGTTACATAATAAAAGTGTGAAGACATAAAATTGCTTTCCTTGTTGAGACTTCCAGCAATTTATGTTGGCAGTAAAATGGAATAGTGATTTTTTTCTACTCTAAACATTTATTTACATCTGATTTAATAAATTTCATTTAACTTTAATTCTTACTAATTTGAAAATGGACTAAAGCAAGCTTAATTTGTTATTTTATTGAACCCAAAATAGAAGAGGGGAGAAATGAAGTTTTAAAGCAGCATAATCCCTAAAAGTAGAAACTGTGCATAATGCTGCAAAATCAACTGTGCAAATATGTACAATATACACAGTGGAAGGAAAAAAATGAAGCATCATAAACACTGGATGGGAAATTCAATGATTATGAAATTTTGCATTTCAAGCAGTTTTAACAAATTCAACAAAAGTTTGAACCAAAAAATATCAAGGTATTCGAAACAAGTGGAACAGCACAAAGCTTGTATGTCAATATGTTTTGTGCCTAAGAGCCTTTATCATAATCAGAGAGAGAGAGAGAGAGAAAGCAGTACCTGCCATAGTATAGAACCCATAAGGATGTTCATCATAACCAAACATTTCTCTTAGTTCCTCTCCATAAAACTTGTAGACCAGCACCCCTAAGAATGCCACAATCTGTTCAAAGCAAGGTTTCAATTTGCATGATATGTCTATTGTAACACCGAAGGACCCTCATAATTGATCCAAGTAATCATATTTAACCAGTACACAGATGCAAGAAAAACATCCTAGATGTAAAATGTAGGAATCAAGAGCAGTGAACTGAGTTTCAACAAGTTAAGAGATTCTGCTCGAAGTTACGCAGCAGAAATAGTTATTATATTTTCACAGAAGGCCTTGACCCACAGAACTCCAATGAAACTATGTTACATACAACTCTTTATTTTTCCTAACCAGTAGCATCAAATGAATGTTGGACACTTCAAAATATACAAGGGCTCGGAGATATTTTTATTTCATTAAAAGAGATGGAAACTTTGGAATAGAACAAACACCCACATCTTACACTTGAACCCAGTTTTAAGCAACAAAGCAAAAAACAAAAGACTTGCAGAAATTACTGTTGGATGCACACTAGAAGAATGATGGAAGAATATTGCAGCATGACTAGACACAATGTTGTTTCCAGAGGTTTGACTTTGAAGTAAAAGGGTGGATAAATTACATAACTATTAGCTAATACATGGATGCTAGCCTAGACCAAGGACTTCATATTAGCACGTTTGGTCTATGGTTTCGAAGGTTTAAGGAATAATTTGGAGTTCAACAGTCTAGCAAAGAAAAGGTAAAGGCTAGACTCGAAGGCATAAAATAATCATGCAAACAAGAAGCTCATGGTCGTAATATTCAATGTGAAGGCAAATCAAATAAGAACAAAATGAAAGAGATAAAATGATGTGGTTTAGGGGGAAAACAGAAGCAAATCAATAGAATTAGGGCAGAACAAACAAGTAACAAAGAAGATATCTAGTACTTAATAAATAAATCTGAAATAATAAAATATTATCAAAATAATTAAAAGCTCCTGAGTCATTCTCCCCGGCTTAGAAAACTTTCACCACTTAATCTTTCTTCCTTTCTAACCTAGTAATTCTCCGTTTCAAATGACCTCATCTGTCAATCTTCTTGCCCTTTTCTCAGCCATATGCAACTCCTCGTTATGAAGTTTCAGTTCATATTGGAGCTTGTGCAATGACTCATATAATGTTTTAGCCATGTTCCCTTTGGCATTGTTCTCTAACCTAACTTTCATCATATTCTTTTCTAATAGAGAAGTCTGAAGAGTAACACAAATTTCTCCCCCTGTTTAGTTTCAAATTGGAATATGTGAAGATCACCAGCAACTCGCATCTTGAAAAATACAGCAGTATTACTGCTGCCAACTTGCATTAAGTCTCTTAATTCAGACGATTGTAAATACTCCTTAGGAACAGGACAAAAAAAAGTAAACCCTGCGTTTGTTGATACCCAAAATTATCCATCCATGTATTAGTCCAATTGGATCATCAATTTTGCGAACACAGAAAAAAATTGAACTCCTATAAGGAAGTGTCTCAATAGTAGAAATTGTTTTCTGGCATCATCTTTTGTAAGATATTCATGTTCCATTAAATAATAACGAGAAAGGAAATCCAATTCCCACTCTCGCGTTGCTCAAGTAATCTTAATTTTGTCTAGGAGAGTATTCCATTCAGTGCACAGTTCAGGGCTACCAATGAATCAGATTTCAGCCAAGATCTGTAACATAGAAAATTGCATAGCATCATCTCTTCTAGCAGGATAATAGCCCACAATGTAATCATGTTGTAACTGAAAACAGGCACGAACTTTGGATCCTTTACAGCTTCATTTGACTCCCGAAATAGCTTCTTCTAAATATGATTTTGCAGCATAATACTTCCCCTTACTTCGATCCTTAGCAGTTTTGACTTCCACCAGTGGGTCACCAATATATTTATTATCATCTAACACAATGTATTCCTCATTCCCGAGATCAAGAGATTTGGAACTAGTAACAACTTTATGACATTCAAACAAATAATAATTGTCCGGATGCCAAGGGACATAATCGTGTAAAATTATTAACAAAAAGTCCTCATTCTTGCATCTTTCATGAATTTCATCCACTAGCAATTGATTCACATCATTAAAATTTAGGTCTCCAACCAATTGCGAGTAACATGCTAGTGGTGTAAACCAAGCGCCATGACTTAGAAAGGCGCTTTGACTCTAGGCCAATTTGATAACCAATTGATTCAACAAGACTCCCTTTTATAAGGATATTCTAGCACAAACTGTTACTCTAGAAACTACTTGAACCTGATTTTCAGCAATGACTTTACGAGACATAGCTTTGACATTGAATGCAAGTAGTTTTTTCTTTGAAAGACTACATCACCTTCACACTGTTACATGCCTTCAAACTTTCCAGTCCTTTCTTGTGTCCTTTGAGTAGCCAAGAGATTTCCAATTTGCCTCCAATCCTCACCTTCTTTTGATAAGGTGGCTATCATTCTATGAACAACCAAAGACACTCCTTAAACAAGATACACCCCAATTCTTTACGTTCTTCTGGATACACATTAAAAAAAGGATCTAATAGATCGTAATCTTGTTCTTTCAAATGCATCATATCATGAAAATCAACAACTTTATGTCAAATTGGTTGTGGGAACCTTCCAGAATCTCCATTGGGATTTCCACTTTGTTCCTGCCCCAGCTAGAATAAATTGAACATGATAATTCTTCAATTGTACGTCGTATCACAGCCACTTCTATTCTTGACCCTGGTTTCCTCTTCCTCAACCTCTAAGACATCCAACCGTGGCTTAAAATCAAAACCTGATAAAATCCCTAGAATCTAAATAGACTCAGATGCCAAAATTTATGTGGTTTAGGGGGGCACAACATTAAATCAATAAAATTAGGGCTGACCAAACGAGTATAAAAGAAAATGGAACTCTAGAAAACTTAGTGTTATAAAAACCTCTAGTTTCTTTCTATTAATTCAAGAAACTAAAATAATAATGTAGGATGTAAAGCTTACAACTTATTTATATAGGCTTTCTTTCTTGCAAGTAAAGTTACAAGACTTTCTTACAAATAAACTTCTACTCCTAGCCCCAGGTTTAAACCCTAAAGATAACTACTAGCCTTAGTAGTTAATACTATATCTAATACTTAATATATAAATCTGAAATAATAAAATATTATAAAATAATTAAAAGCTCCTGCATATATAAGAGATCTCTAGGCAATTACATTTCTTAAGTAAATAAACTTTGAAAATGGAAGATATCAGACCTTAATGACGCCACATTGTTTCAAAGTTTTTAATAATAATCTTCTTTCAATTGGAAAGTTACAAAATGTGCATGCATTACGCATAAAAGTTTTTCATAGACACACACCTAGCTGAATTCCCCTAATGGCAATAGGACTCAACTTACAAGTTAGGACAGCTGTGAATTATCAATATTGCAACTATAAACTAACTACATTAACATGTAACGACTAAAAAACCTAATTCCATTCCCTCAACAATGAAGAGGCAAACAAAATCACCGAGTTACAGTAAGTCTAGAATCACAACCTAAGTATCCTTGAATAAGAAAATTGATGAAAAATTAATAAACATGCAGTAGAGTAACTTTATCAACATGGTTTCAGACTCCGGGTCCAGCAAATAGAGACCAAACAAGTTTTAGTTGACACTAATCATAGAATTCATTCTTTAGCTCTTTGTTTTCTTAAACATCTGGCAGTAGCATGTAACTGTATAAAAATATCCCAATTTCATAAACATTTCAAGGAAAGTGTCCGGAATGTAAAATGGCATGGAAAATCAATCATACCAGCTGAACAATTACAAAGATGAATGCGTGGTCCCTAGCAACAAGGAACTGGAATTTTAATCTCAACCACCACCGGTCAGGTGGGACATTTGCACGTAAGATGAACAATGCCCTGCACTCTGTACAGTGAGCAAATGCAAAGCCCTCCTATAGATACAAAATAAAGTACAATTCAAATCAAAAATAAAATTTACTGCATAAAGATAGTAAAATGTATATTTATTTAGCTACATGTGAAAAAGTAGATCAACTCATAGGTATTCAATATTCAATATTGTAAGGAGTATTTTGAACAACCTAAGCAGATGTCAGTTGCAAATTCAAGTTCTTTCAGCAAGACAATTTGATATCCAAGTAAGGCTGGATACAAAATTATATTGTGTCAAATAATGAATAATGTTTATACTAGACACTCTAATTCTAATTTGTGATGTTTTTTCTTATTGCAAGAATTCAGATTGTGTAATGTAAACAAGCCAAATGCGAGACTCAAATTGTGAGTGTGCCAAACTTCCATTAATGATCATTTTAAACATGAATCTAATTTTCTGTTCAGGTTCAAGAGAAGACAGCAAAGAAACAAGCATTAACCTTAGTTGACCTCCAGTTATCAAGACAAGATCTATGGACATACTTCTGAGTGCCCCTGCAGTGGCAAGGTGCAATTAAGTCATCCCCTGAAATATAAGTAACCAACATAAGTTATCTTCAGTTTTCTCAGGTAAATGAAAACCCCACCATTCCAAAATGGTTATAGGAAACTTATTAAAGAGAAATATGTATTTAAGTGGTAAGCACCTTCATTATCAAAGCATATACGGCATTGTGGGTGGTCGGCAGTCACCAGATGGCTGGTTTCATCAACATTAATTTCTTCCAAATCTTCACTAACAACAATACAATCCCCTCCAACAGCTGTAATTTCACATTCTTCAGATGTTTGTGAAATATTGGGCTGGCATAAGATGGGTTCTCTTTCTGAAATATCTTCTTTTCGACTATCATTTGTTACTAATTGCATTGCTAACAATACTGAATCTCTACAATAATGTTAAGATCATAGCCCGAGCAATGGCTCCCACTGCACATTTCAGGAAAAGCTGAGGAACCTGAAAAATATGGAAAAACAAAGTTACTCTAATCTATAAACACAACTTGCATAAGAAAATTAAGGTCTACCAAAACTCTGAATGCGGATGACACCACCAAATATGAGGCAATCAGCATTCTAAATTGCTTTCAACACTTTAAATAAATTTCAAAACTAAACTAACTAGGAACTAAACAAAAAGCTATTTCAAAGCCAGATATATATATATATAAATTAGCCAGATTTTTTTTATATGGGTCTGAACGAATGAGAAATTCCATATCAGCAGACATCAATCAAATAGAGATATTGCAAAGATTCTATATTTTCTCTCTCTTCCCTAGTAAATCTCCTGATTCTTTTAATTCTTCTTCCTACCATACCCCTCAAGCAAGAATCTTTGCATCAAAAATAACAAACAAAAAAAAAGGAGAATATATAACCAAAAACCATACAGTGCACGAGAATAAAATCTTAACAAGTTCAATTATGAAAAGGAAGAACTTTTAGAAAAACTACAGAAATCAAGAAAGGCCCGAGTTGTCAATTGATGAGAATATAAAAAAACAATCGAAGCTCTTCCAAGATTTGTGAAGACAGAAAAAACAAAGGCAAATTAATGAATTTTAGGAATTCAACGTGTTGGAGTTAAAAATTGAAGGGCAAACCTCAAACCTGACATTTAAATGTTTTGAGGATCTTCAACATTGATATTCATATGCATTTGGGTGATTACTTTTTACAGTTTAATTTCCAGATAAAGTCAATCAAATTCTAGAAAGGAGAAGAAAACAGAGACGGAAGAATGGACAGGGCAGAACCTTGGAGGAACACAACAGACCAAAATGAATTGATAAGAAAGAGAAGGAAAAAACCAGCTAAAATTAGATTTTTGTTTCTTGGTTATAACTAAATATAGATTTTATTTATTATTTCTGATTTAATTACTATAAATTATTAATTAATTAAACAAAACTTAACATTGATAAGGTTACCTTGTAGTTTAGAAACTAAGGGGACAAACGACTCTTTCCTCCACGTTAGCAAATTTGCATCATCGTTCATAATAAAAATTTCTTTCTTTGAAAAAAATTTAGAGTTAGTAGGATAGCACAAAATAATTAAATGAAGGTATAATTGTTATTTTAGTCATTATAATTTTTTTGTAATTATAAAAAATTGGAATTTTTATATTTAGTTGTTACAATGTAATTATATTTGATAGTATAAATTTTAATTATATAGTTATATATGTTATATTTTTAAAAAATATTAATTACTGTAAAAATTATTAATATGATAAAAATAATTTTTTTAGCAAAAATTAAAATCAAATCATGATTTAATCTAAAAAAGTAGTGATAATAAAAGGGTAAACTACACATATGGTCATCCAACTATTTAGGTATTCAAAATAAAAATTTTGTAATTTAAGCAGTTATGCTACATAGTTCGATCATTTTGATCATTTACGTTAAAGTCGCAAAAGACAAGCTGACATGACAATTAAAAAGTTGGTATAATAATAAATTTAACCTCAACTTTTACGTATTATATCAATTTATTTATAATTTTAAATAATCAACCCATAAAAATTACAAATAGTCTCAATTTGATCTTAATTTTAAAAAATTCAAAGAAATATAAAAAAAAATACATAAATATTTTTTTTTAAATATAATAATAATTTTATATTA
This sequence comes from Kokia cookei, assembly GCA_039519145.1. Classification (NCBI taxonomy): domain Eukaryota; kingdom Viridiplantae; phylum Streptophyta; class Magnoliopsida; order Malvales; family Malvaceae; genus Kokia; species Kokia cookei. The sequence continues at coordinate 57,280,202 of CM076903.1, forward strand.
ATTTGTATGATTTAGGGTTTTATATTAACGTTAATAATTTAAGGTTTTATAAATTTAAATTTTATATTAATAATAAATATAATTATATTTAATAGATTTTACATTTTTGGAATCCTTGAAGCTTGGAGTGGTTGAAGGCTTTCCATGTAAGTGTTTTATACTTCCATTTTTAATAGATTTTACATTTTTGGAATCCTTGAAACTTGATCAAGCTAAATAAGGGACTAAATGGATAAAGTAGGATAAGTTTAGGGACTGTTTTGAGTTCATATATTGTGCTGGAAGTGTTGGTTGAGTTATTAAATTTTATGGTCTGAGAAATTATTACCTTAATTAGTGATTCTTGCTAAGGTTGTTTTCAAGGAGTTAAATGTTAAAAATTTAAAATAACAAGGTGTTAAATACAAGCCTTGGGGACTGTATAATAACCCTTTTATGATTGGTTTGTTGGGGAAATTGGTTTAAGGATATCAGTTAAACAGTTTTGTGGTAAGGACTAGGTTATGTATATGACATTTGTTGAGAGTGGAATGTTATGTATAAGTTGTAATGGATAAATTGTCAAGCTTAGTTATTATGTTCTTCAATGAGTTAATGAAATTAAATTATTATAATAGATCAAGAAACGAACAAGACGGTTGTTAATCGAGGGAAGAAGAAAATCACTAAGTAATCAGCCTCGATCATTGGAAGCCAGCGTATTTTTGGTAAGTTCGTTGTCTTTAAACTCGAACTTTAGTTATTTTAATTAGTTGTGTTATTAATCAATCGAAATCCTGTTATACATACATATTTATATATCCAATTGATTATGGAATGGTTCATTGAAATGTAATATAATTTAGATTATGATGCTATGAACTGTGGAAAGACATATTTAATTATGTATTTGTCGATTCATTCGAGTATAGATGGGTTCACATTTGATATTTGTCGGTTTACTCGATTAGTGCTGGGCACAAAATATCGTTGATATATCCAATTAGAGCTGGACTCACATTTGGTATTCGCGATTTACCCGACTGGCGCTAGGCACAAAACATCGTTGGTATATCCAACTAGAGTTGGGCTCACATTTGATATTCGTCGGTTTATCCGACTAGCGATGTGCGCAAAATATTATTGGTAAATCCAACTAGAGTTCGGCTCACAATTGATATCGTCGGTTTATCCGACTAGCGTTGGGCACAAACTCTTTTATGATTTATCCGCTAGGCACCGGGTGCCATCTATTGATTAATTCATTCGACGAGGTGGAATTAATCCACTGGAGAAAGGTGGTGTATAAATGTTATTCTTAAAGATGTATAAAATGATTTATTGAATTGTATTGTAAATTTTATAGAAATAAACATACCTGTTATGGATTGAAAAGTTAAGGGCATTAAATGTAATGGTGGTTATTTTTTTTTTAAAATGAGTTTACTTAATGTACAATCGTTCCAGTGCTTACAGGTTAGGTACATATTTTTGTTTAACGACTCAGCGTCCAACTACAAATCTCGAACTTAATCTCGGTGATATCTTTCTTTTACGTTTTACCATGCACTTAGGGTGTCATTATTGGGGTAGGGATCATTTTGGTTATGGTTAAGTCTAGTGAATATTATTTTTTTATTGTGTAAACTTGTGAATGATACTAGACCTTAAGATAGTGTTTGTATATAGATGTTTTGAGGTGTCAATGTAAATGTTAATATTTGGTGGTTAATCTAATGAAGTAGTTGAATTGGTATATATGCAATTGATGTGTTTGGGATAGAATTATTAAGCTAGGTTAAGGTTGTCATGCTTGTGATGTCATTGTGTTGAGAAGATTATCTATAATTGATCATTTGGTTGATGGTTGAATATGAATAATTATGTTAGGATATGTATGTACTTATCTTTATTTGATTTCTTAATTTTTGTTTGAGGTGCCTTTGATGGGCATATTGATTAGACTTGGATTAGAAGATATTTTGGTATGAAATTAATGTTAGAAATGAAATTTTAAATATAGGGTTTGATCTAGCTATGGTGTGCCTTATTATGCAAGAAATGGTATAGGGAATGCTTGTTTTAAGGGTTAATTACCCTGCACACGACCTATGACATGGGTTGTCACATGACCGTGTGCTAATTAACATGCAGGTGCAATATCCACACAGGCAAACACACGAGCTGCTGTGACCCAAGTCAGAGAGTTACACAACCTGGCACATGATTTGTGACACGGACATGTGACTCAAGTCAATGAGTTACACAGTTTAGAAACACTGGCGTGTGACCCTTGTATGCAAAAATTCTAATTTTCTTCAAAACTTTCTATCTTGTCTCAAATTAGTCCCTAATTGTTTCTGACATGTTTTAATGATATTGTATGCTTAAAATATGAATTGTAAGCTATATTTTAATCATGTTTGAATAATTGTAATGAATTAATAAAATAACCGTTAAAGTTAAATGTTAGATACATTTTGATCGGTAATACTTCGAGACCTTAATTCGACGACAAATACAGGTTAAGGGTGTTACATTTAGTGGTATTAAAGCTTATATGTTTAACCGATTCTCGGACTAAAACGAGCTCGAAAATGAGTCTAGAGGTGCATGCCAAAGTTGAATCGAGTTTGAGTCAAGATTTGGAAGCTGATTTAAATTGTTTTTGTTTTATAGGTAAAGTATGTCTGATGAATCCAATAATGTTATGAATCAAGAGATTCATAATGATGACTATTCTACGAAAGAATTAAAGGTAACTGAATCAATAACACCAAATGTTCAGTCAGATGGTGCACAATGATCGAGTGCTAATAGAGACCATAATGAAGGGCAAGGTGATGCAAACATATTACGTACTATTGTCGAAGATCTTCAAGGAGTAGCGAGAGTTACTCCTCTGATGATGCAAATATATTACGTACTATTGGTTTGAGGTAAATGGAGGTGGGATGGAAGGAAAATAAAAGTTTTGAAAGGAAAGTGAGGGAATAAAATAAAAAGATAGAGAAATTTGAGGTAAAAATGTAAAATATTATAATTTGATATTCGATTTATTCAAATTATTTGAGTTATTCGAATTCAAAAACTTAACTCGATTCAAACTTGAAATAAATAAATAAAAATCGAATTAACTCAAATAACTCTATTCATTTAACTCAAAATTCAAAATTTTTTATATTAAATATCAAATTTAAATATTACTTTCATCATAAAAATCTCAAAAACTTAACAAAATTACCATTTTATAATAAAATTATCATTTTGCTCCTTTTTCCCTTTTTTCACAATTTCTTCAAATTTAATACTTATGTCAATTTGAGTTCCTAATTCGTCATAAATCTTTATTATAACCCCATGGGTGATAAAAATTGCACATTGACTCTTTTCCCGCTAAAAATGAAAAATTTACAATTTAATCTCTATACTATTCAATTTAGTCCCAAATGTGATTTCATCATACCAAATCACATTTCAATCCGTTTCATGCAAAATAATCCATAATTAATATTTTCCATATTCGGATAATTTTGCACATTAGTACTCGTACTTTTCAATGATGAAACATGGAAGATTATAAGCAAGCCAACCATAAGCAAAGCTTTAGCATGTTATCCACAAAACAAAACTATTGATACTTGTTGATATATCACTGCTGGTTCTGCTGTCTTTGCTGTGCAAAATTGGGATTATTTTGAAGAGCTGCCATATTAGATTGTAAATTCTGGGCAGTGCCCATATTACCGAATGCACCTTGTGAACCATGCTGCTGCTGTGACTGCTGCTGCTGCTGCTGTTGCTGTGGCTGCATGGCCATAAGGCCTCCTGGATTGGATCCCATATTAAACACTGCATACAAAAAAGCCCAAAATGAACATTTTTTAAGTCTCAACTCACATCAAACTCAAACCTCTACATATATGTATATCTATATGTATAAGTATATATGTATATGCATACATGAAAGAATGTCAAGACCATTATTCATACTTTGGTCACTTAAGATTTGAGATGCATGAGTCCGCTGAGGATTGCTACCAGGTAATCCAAACTGCAGAAAGAATTGAACTGAATGAGTTAGGTTACACTTAGAAGTTATGACGAAGGGAAAAAAGGAAAACTGAATGTAGTATATCAATACGGACAAGTATACAAATGCAGTAGATACAGACACCAATTACATACACAGCTTTAGGGACAATGGTTAATATGTGCCAAACAGCTGCCTGATCAGCAGCAAAATTATGTGTTTGGCCAATCCAAACTACATAAAACCTTGAACAAGAAGTGACAATTTCTAGCAGGATGAAAGGGAACAGAACTGAGAGCTGGGAAACAGGATTTGACAAACAGCGCTATCCTAATCCAGCATCTATGGCCAAACCATGCTCCCCAGACCACCTTGCTCTTATTTTTATGCTTATGTAACTAACCTCTCTAGTTTCTTAGTAAGAATTAACAGATGCCAAGAACCAGATGTGTTTAAAAAACCAGATATTACTTGCCGAACCTACACAAAGGAGAGGCAAAGACATCAAAGGCTTAGCTAACAGCTCTTTTTAGTCTCAATCTAGCTGAAACTCTATGACACAACTAGTTTTAATTGAAACAAATCTATGGGTAAAACCAATGATTCAGTTCATCACAAGTGAAAAAGTTCAAAGGTTTTTAAATCTGCACCAGATATGCCTAGATAATTAAGGAAATAGTAACCATCTCTATGGACTCGTATAAATCTCTAAGACCAAGAAATCATGTTCCTGTAAGAATTTTAGAGAAGAAAACCACACAAACAAAAAATTGTATACATCACCCACTCACAACCATATGAAACTGAAATTTTACAAGCTTTTGATATTTACACAAAGTGAACCTTAGAAATAAAGAAAACCACACAAACTGAAATCGTATACATCACCCACTCACAACCATATGAAACTGATATTTTACAAGCTCCATGATTCATGAAGAACATGAAAGCTTAGAAAGTCCTTTTTTCTTTTTAAATGACATTTATAATACAGACAAGATGAATTTCACAATATGCATGATTTGTATGAAGGGAAATCTGACTAAGAAAAGAAAACTCAGCAAAAGCATTAGCAACAAACCTGCATCCTTGGTAGTAGTGACTGAGATGACATAGTTGCGGACATGTTTGGAATCTAAACCAAAACGTTAAAAATACACATTTAAACCATGAAAGATATAGCTTCAATATAAAAAAGGAAGCAAATCAACATGTGTATTAGAAGCGCTTGTAATATATGGATGAGAACTGCTGAAATTGACGTGCAAAGCTGTGAAACAGAAATTTTTTTTTTAGCATATGTATAATCCACATTTCATAATCTTTAAGAAGTTACATTTCATCCTTCTGACCTAAATCTGTCTTATGCACAACCATGTTACATTCTTACATCCTTTATCAGTCAAAACTAAAATCTTTTTCAAATTTGACACATTGATGCCATGTATACGTCCATGTGGATAAATCCACCAAAACAACGAATGATACGCATTTCCTCATTGTATAATTGTATCTAATTTACCTTACTATAATAGCATATATTTTCCTATTTGATAACTTCTTCACCACATCGTCACAAAGCATTAAGTTGTACAAAGGAATATTATATCATGATATACTCCAGCATTAAGCTCTACAACAGGAAAATCAAAATAGCTGGTATCAAAATTTGAAAACCTTATGAAACCCAAATGAACATTAACCAACCAACCATGCCACTCATATCCTTCCATCATCTTTTACCAATGAGCCAAAAAATTGCCAAACAAAGGCAGCCCTTTTCTTTTGTCTGACGCAAGTCATATTTGTTCCCTCCCTCATAACCAAGAGCCTATCTTGAATCAATACTGCAAAAGGCTTTTCCAATCCTAGAAACTATAAGTTCAATGACTATGGTGGAAGCACTCTCTTAAAGAACATCAATAATTCCAGGATGAATAAAAACATAATTAAATAGACAATTTAGTGTTAATAAATAAAAGCACCTATAATTTGAATTTCTGCTTAAACTCCCTAATGTTAGACAGTGGACACACTTCCTAAGTTGAGAAGCATGAGCAAAGGTATCATCAATCTGGTATATCTTTCATTAGAATACAAAAATCTAATTCAAATGAATGACCTTATCCAATGATAAGTTTTATTTTAAGGAGAAAAAAGAACATCATAGATAATGTTTTGAAGGAACAAACTCAAGAACACAGATCATAAAACAAATTTAAGAGTTATATGGCTAACCATCTGAGTACTTGGTGTCCCCTGAGCAGCATTGAACAATGCAGTATTTGCTGCACTGGAGAACTGGCCTAAATGACAACTCAACTGATTTCCTTGATTGAGTTGGCTTTGACCTATGCCATGCTGCACATGTCCTGGAGGAAGCTGCCTACCCTGAAATTGCTGATGGCCCAAGGGTTGAGAAAACTGCATCTGACCATGTAACTGGTGGAAAGAGATTTTGGTTTCAGTTAAACCAATAGCATGAAGAAAAGGTGTATTTTAGAAGGGTAAAACATGCCTCCTCAAGAATAAATTGTCCCAAGTTAGATCCAAAAGAAGGAAGAGTTAAAACCACTCATTTTGAACGCTCGCTTCACATACCTGCATCAACACACCACCACCCCAAGCAATACCTACCCTCTACGCTTCAAACAGATAAAATAAATTGAAAAGGACTACAAGCCTAAAAAAAGTTCAATGGTTCCAATAAATTCAGTAAACAAAAGGAGGGAAAACCAAGATCATATTTTGTTTCACAATAAAAAAGACACTGGTGCTTTTACTTCCATATATTTTGCTCGGCAGCTTTCATACAAAAGTATTCATCTTTCAAGTGTAGCTGATTCACAGAATACCTTCATAGTAATTCACTATTGTAGTTATTTCAGGAGGCAGTTGCAAATCTTGTAAAATTTTCTCTGTGCAGTGAAAGTGATTAATAGCTAACAATCACTTAACATGTATACAAGTTTGAATGAGAACTGTAACATATAACAAACATCCACCCACTATTATTTTAACTTTGCAGTCTTTGAAAGAAGCATTTTTTAAAATTTTGTTCTCAGATCTGCTGTATAAAACTCAACCTGCACTCAAACCCCAAGCAGTCGTACTAAAACTTCTGGTTTATTTTAAGCTACCCAAGTGCAGGCAAGCGGCTCCAAAGACTCACAGAACAAACCCATTTCCTAAACTCTAAATACTTAAATTTACTAGGTTACGGCAATAATGATATTCAAAAGCACAACTCAGACCCATAACTGGAATGCAGTTTTTCATGCACTGATATATATGAAGCATGCATTTGTAATTCATAAGAAATTCCAGATAAAACGAGAAGCAAAGGAAAAGAAGTCATAAGAAAGTTACCGACTGAAACTTTTGCTGAGTCTGACCCTGCAGATCATGAAGCGGCAGCTGATTCTGTACCAAAGATATGATTGTTCTTAGTTATAATACAACTGAATGGCTGAGAAACATACGAAGCTATTCTATATTTCAACAAAACAAACATAAAAAACTTACTCTAATTTGCTTAGAATCATAAGATTCAGCAAAATTAACTGTCCCTTTACCTCATGATAGCTTTGAAAACCCTTTCAACCCAACCAAGAGTCATAGTTACTATGTAAAATCAAAGCATGCACTTAAATGCATATGTACATATACCATGAGTTACTCTTATGGCCTTACAGAAACATTAAAAGCACAAAAAATAAGCAAAATTTATACCTGTCCCAGCCCTTGCATCGTAGATTGCCTAAACTGTTGCTGAGCAAGGAGTTGCTGTTGATGCTGAGGCAATTGCATCATTTTTGCCCTTTGCTGCTGCTGCTGCTGGTGTTGCTGCTGCTGCAGTTGCTGCGTTTGTTGCTGAGGAGATGGTGTGTTCATCATAGTCGTTGCAGACCTTGGTGAGTTGGCATATGGGAGTGGAGAAGTTGTGGAGTTATCATAGGAGGTAGCACTAGTAGCAGCAGAAGGAGATGCAGCTGATCTACCAATAAGTTGTGCTCCAGTAGCCTGGCATAAGAAGACTAGAAGAGTAAAGCTATTGCATATAAACTTTGATCTTCAGAAAATAAGACAAATAACCAGAAATGATACAGAATGATTTTCATAGGATCAGAATCAACTGACAAGTCTAATCTAATTAAAATGATTAAAGTAGAATGTGTCTCCCATGAATGACTTAAAAATGGAGAGGATGAAACATTTATTAACAGGATCCCGATGTGGCCTTTGCTCTAGGCCAATGCTCACAATATTGTGGCTGTAATGGTTGAATTTTACTCATAATTACGTTATCCTACTCCTAGCACCATTTAAAGAGAATGATGAGAACATATGGAGGCCACAATCAGCTAAGTAACAAAGAGCAGATAGTGTGCTCTAAGAGAGTCCAAAGTAGACCTCATACAGACTTTGATATGAATGTTGCTTTTTCAGAATCAGATATTCATTGAGATGAAAATAATCATAAAGAGGAGCACAAATAGCCTTTCACCTTATTTGAAGAAAACATACAGTTTTACTTGCATGTAGGTTTAGGAAAAGACTGATTAAGGGGAAGTCAATGACTAACCTGTAACAAAGACCCCTGACTGCCAATGTTGTTTGACATAAGAGGAGTGTTCTTCATGTACATGCCTGTAATAGAATTTTAAGTATGCTACTAAACCGCACAAGAAACTTTCTAGTATTGAAATAGAATAAAAAACTTATAGTAGTTGTACGAAAATTACCAGATGGATCAGCGAAAGATTGAACTCCATCAGTTGCAGGCATAATGTCAACCAGATGAAGTGGAAGCGAAGGTGTAATCAGCTTCTGATCTGCAGGTAGACGCAGACCTGCATACAAAGACCAATCAATAATTGGATGATAAGGATGCTAAGATCAAAGTACTAGGCCTTTCTCTAGAACAAAAATAGTCCAACCAACTCTTAGATGCTAATTCTAAAGAGATTCATCTACAGTTCCATTAAACTTCATTTAGCCATAGAAATCAATGCAGAAAACACTCATCTACCATTCCATTAAACGTCAATTACTTCAACCACTGTATCAATTGACACCAAAGGGCATTCTTATAAAACAATACAAGGAAAACTATAATAGATTTTCTAAATTTAAACCTATTTTCAATAAGGGAAAAAAAATGAAACAACAACCATTGCATATGGCCCACCGAACTATCAGTTGAAAACTATTAGTAGCCTCCAGTTACAAAATCTAGAAAGATATCTCGTTACATATAATGGTCTAAAAATAGTTGCTACACTAACTGCTCACCTTCACCAAAATTAACAGCAGTACGGAGTAAGTTCTCTTGTTCTTGAATTTTAGCAGCCTGCCCTTTGTCTAGAGTAGGAAGAATAGCTGGCCCTTGACGAGAGCCAAAACAATATGCTTTGCGGGTATCAGCTAATACTTTCTCAGCACTTTCACATGCAGCCGCAATCATATCAATTCTAGCCTGTAAAACTATAAAAATCACATGCCTGAAAATAACCAGATTCGATCAGGAAAACAATGATTGTGTCACACTAGCTCACCTTTAACTTATCAATTTGTGAAGGTATCGGCAGATTTTGCATTCCTAGAAGCAACTGCTCTCGCTTCAAATTATCCTCCACTTCCATCTCTGGCAGTAGCTTCGAGGATAACATAACCGGTAATACTACACAGCCAATGAACTGGATTTAATTACTCAGTAATTACAATGAATAAAGATAAGTATTATTGCAAATGCAAAGTATCTCAATCAGCATTTTAAGGGGAAATAAAACAGCGAAAACTTGAAGCGTAAAGAGAAAGAAAAAAACATGCGTACTGGGAGCATTGTCAGCATTAACATTTTTGGGATGAACAACAAAAGCCTTTGAAACCTTTTTTATTTCATCCACAATGTTGAAAAGTTCGAGATTCACCATTGAGTATTGACCCAAAATATCCTGCCTGTTTTACGAACAAACAAAAAAGAAAAACCCTAAATATATAATATGAAAATCTGAAAATTCAAGGTTATAAAAGGAAGAATGAGAAGAGAGAGGACCATTTGGGGGTGGTATTTGTGCGAGAATAGGCGTCGAAGTCTTCGAGGATGCGAGTTATGGCCTTGAAAAGGGAAATGGCTCTGGTCTTTACAGATTCCAAATTGAGCTGTTGTTGAAGCGCCTGGTTCAGCCTCTCCGCCCCTACCACTGCCTGATTCTGCTGCTGTGGCTGCGACGCCGGCTGCGATGGGTCCTGAATCATTCCCTCCATTTACGTTTAGCTAATCTTTCTGTCTTCTTCAAGATTACAAACAGTTGCAGACACTATTCGTCTTGTTTGGGGATGGTTAATAAATGGGAAATTTTTAGGATAAACTACCAAGTTAGAGGGGTGAATTTGTTAATCGACTTCTACGGAATAGAATAGAAGTCCATGTCCAACATGAATTAAAATTTTAATAAATCTTTTAGTTTATGATCTCCTCATCCCACTAAATACTTCGATTGAAATTGTCTGCAAAAAAAAGGGTTGGAATGCAATAAACCCATCTTAAAATGTGGTTAACTATATATATAATACAAATTTTGCAATTTAATCCCCACCATTATATAGTTTAGTCATTTTAGCCACTTAAATTAAAATCACAATCAATAAGTTGACCTGACAGTTAAAATATTGGTATAATAATAAATTTAGTCTTTAATTTTTATATATTATATCAATTTAATTATAATTTTAAAAAATTAACACTTAAAATTTACAAATAATCTCAATTTATTCGATTTCTAAAAATTCAAAGAAATATATAAAAATACCTAAATATTTTCATAAAATATATAATAATAAATTTTAAAAATATATACAAATAAATAAATATTTTCAAAAAAATTATAATAATAAATTTAAATTTTGTATTAATATTAAATAAAATAAACCCCCCCTCCCCCCCCCCTCTCTCCCCCTCCACCAACTCTCTCCCTCTCCCCACCAGCATACATAAAATTGCAAAACTAGTGGCTACCTTTGCCGTTGTCCTCATAGGGGTGCTCTTGTCTTTCATGCAAAACTTGGGCTTGGAAAAGGAGATGATTTATTCCATTTTCAAAGCTTTTCTTCGGCTTTCTGTTATTGGGTTTTTTCTTCAGTAGGTGGAATCTTTTAACATTTAGTCTAGATCAGGATTATCTCTTTTTGGCTTACAAGTCTGTTCAATTTTATGTACGCCTATGGAGAAAAGGAGGGTGTGGGGAGAAGGGTGGATAAGCATGGTGGAAACTAGAAAAAATTTTAAAGTATCAAAATTAATTTGTATATTTTTATAAAAGTAAAATTATATTTTTATTATTTTAATAGTATAAATCTTTATAAATGTTAAATGATTAAATCAAATTTTTATTATTTTTGAAAGTTAAAATATAATTTTACCATTAAAAAATTTAAGGGTTTAAATAAAAAAAATTCATTTTAGAGGGTTGGGTTCGTGACTATGGGTGGGGAGAAGGAGAGGGGGAGGGACAGGTGGAAGGATTTTTATTTTATTTAATATTAATATAAAATTTAAATTTATTATTATATTTTTAAAAATATTTATTTTATATATTTTTAAATTGTGTATATTATTTCTTGTCAACAATCATTTTTATTTTTATATATTTTTTAAATTTATTATTTTATTTTTTGAAAATATTTATATTTTTATATGTTTTCTTGAATTTTTAGAATTATGATCAAATTGAGATCATTTGTGAAAGTTAATTTTTAAAATTATAACTAAATTGATATAATATGTAAAAGTTGAAAGTTAAATTTGTTATTATACTGATTTTTTAACTATCATGTCAACTTATCATTTGTGATTTTAAAAAGAGTAACCAAAATAACCGAACTATATAACATGAATGCTTAAATTACAATTTTTTTTTATTTTTGATTGCCTAAAATAAAAAAAATATTTAGATATAATTAGATGATAATATGTATAAATTACCCTAAAATATGATATTTTTGACACTAATGTCACATGCCACTAAACTTTAAGAGAAAGATATTGTTAATTCAAGGATAAATATTGAAAATTTAGAACAAAGAAGTAACATTTGTAAAATAAACATTAAAATGTCTGAAAAATACCAATATAAACATTAATGATGCAAATGCTAGTCTAAACACTTTAATTACGATTTTATGCATAATATTGATATTTTTCTATAAATTTAATTTGATTTGATTTTGTTATTATATATTATTTATGTAAAATTTAAAATATTTCATTTCCTTTGCTTTCCACAGTTTAACCAAACAATGATTTTCCTTTACTTTCCTTCATAAATTTGAACTGTACAAACAATTAATTAATATATGCTTTTATTTCTTTAACCTTCCCCTACTTCCATCATTTGATTTGAGCAGAATTTGTTGGTGGAAGCAGTGACCAGGTAATGGCGTCATTTTCTGCGGAAACTCAATATCCAAATAGAGAGAAATCCGCGCCACAACTTGATGCAAGCACTAAAACATAAGAAGAGAAGAAATTTCATTCTGTGGACAGTCTCTTAACCCCATAACAAAAATATTATGTTGTAGACATAATAATTTTAGTTTCATCTCAAACAATTTTATTTTCCTCTCTTAATTATAAAAAAACAAAAAATTTATTTTCAACATTTTAGTCACAAAATTCAACTAAAATTCACCTACCCCACCGCGCAATCTACTTAGAAATTGTAGTTATAATGAAGTATTCAGTAGTCCAGTCAACAAAGGCTGCGGTTTGTGTACAATTTTCTATGGACAATCACAGCCCACTCATCTCCCCAAAAATAGATGTTTTTTTTTTTCTTAATAAAAAAAGGTAATTTATAACCTTAAACCAGAAAAAAACTATATGTACTCGGAACTTAAAACATCCTGCTAGAGTAAACAACAAAGAGCCTCATCTGGAGTATCAATTATTCTAATGTTACCGATTTTATAGACACAAATTCTAGCTAGATGATCAATTATTAAAAATGGATGTTATTTACTCTTTGACGTTCAGTTCGAACTTGGAAGTCTACCGTCAATTCAAAATTCCAATCCTCACTACCACCATTGTTAGGTGAATTTAATTGCCACTACAACTGTCATTGAGTTTCAAATTTCCGTTTTGGATTATATAGGAATCGATAATAAATAAAAAAAACATTTTATCCAACTGTATCTGATTATTGCTTTGGATTATACATGACACGTGTCGTGCTAAGATTGATTGATTTTTAATTTGGAGTCGATGCCAACACAGTAAGTAGCACTCGAGGAAGACATGCAAGAATGTGCTAAAGCACAGATCTGGATAGACCTCTTTTATATTTATGAAAATTATAGAGTTCAAACAACCCATCATGTACAAGACAATTGTTAGTCGGACACAACTCCTTCAAGTGCAGAAGTTTTACGATAAGCTCTTTATGTTTAGCATTGCTTTCAAAAATTATTTTTAAGATAAAAATATTGCTAAACAATATAATTTTAAACTTTTTAAAAATGTTTTGAAAAAACACTTTTTTAATCAAAAGCAGATAAATATAAAATTTTAGTTTTTCATAAAAAATGTTTTTTAGAAGCAATGCTAAACTAGTGGTGAGATAAAACTTGAAAGAATTTAATTTGTTTCATCAAAAATTATTTTCAATAGTATTATGCACAATTAAAGTCTTGAAATGAGTAATACAGCCTGGTTAAGTTGAACTACAGATCCTAAACCAAAATACCAAGTAAAAGCATAGATGCTTATGTTACATGTTTGGAATTTAAGTTCATCCTCTGAGAGCTTAAATGTTTGCAAGGTGGAAACGAGTGGATGACTAATGGAAGAATTCTAGCAAGTTGGTGTCCCACAAATATTCGAGTGAATGGTTAACAAGTAGTAAAATAGTAAGTATAAAATATCATCTCTATAGGTACAAAATAGACAAATGTTGTGAAACAAATATTTAGTGAATTGGCGGACAAAATAATTAAAGGTGAATTAAATTAATTAATTTGATTAATTAAAAATTACTTAAGTAAAATTAAATAAAAGAAAAACACAAAAAAACAAAAGTAACAATTCACAAGAACAAATCTCAATAACATAAATGTGTAAGATTGATTATCTTTTTTAACTATGAAATATTAAAATCTAGTAATGACATTACGAAAAAATTCATGGCAAATTGGTTATTTATTAACCCATGAAATCATGCTTATTAAATTATTAAAAATAAAAAATCAAATTTTATTTTAAATAAAATTAAATTTTATTAGGAAATTAGAAATTAGTTTTTATAAATTTATTTTAGACTCGAGCTTATTAATTTTTTTAAAGAACAAGTTAATATTTTTTTTCTTAAAAAGCACAAATTAGAAGCCTACATTTTCAAAATTCAGATCAATTTCATTAAACCCAGTAGCTCCAGATTAGTTTTAAAATTGGGAGCCCAACTGAGATTACTGCCCAATTTTATTTATTTTTTAGCCTAAGTTAACGGGTTAATTGTTGGATTGCGATTTATAAACCTGTTTCAATATTAATATATTTATACTATTATTTAAAACTTTGATTGAATCGGTGTCACGGGGTACTAACTTGATTAGAAAATTATAGATATTTTTGTGTAATTTAAATAAGAATATTATTCGAGGGTATTGTAGTCTTTCCACTAAAAAATCATTAAAAATATAAGTATAATGAGATTCAAATCCACACCAATTACTTTAATAGATCATTTAATTTACTACTCAACTATAAATTTATCTTGATAATTTTATTATGCACACTTTATTACCTCAATCAGTTGTATATCCATATTTCTATGCTATTAATAAAATCTGGCTGAGTTGGTATCACGAATTACCCGAATACCAAGTTAATTAGGAAATAACTAATATAAAGAACTAAAATTAACATGTATAAGGATTCAACCCTTGCTTAATAGATTTATAAATAAATTATTTACCACTACACCAATAATAGTTCTCAGGTGAATTTAAAAAGAATTAACTTTTGGCATAAAATGTTTTCTCTCATCAATAATAGATTTTATGTGAAAACTCTTACGGGAAAAAACTACAGGCGAAAGAGGAGAAATTCACTAATGTCGAAAACCAAATAATACAAGAAGAATTTCGAGTACATCTATTTAAAAGGTTTAAAAATCTTATTCTAATCAATACCAAATGGAAGCAGTGTAATTTTATACGAATTCTACTTGTGCAGCATGATCCGTATTGCGAGAGCTCTATATTTTTTTTAACAAGTGATAGATTTAAATCACACAAATCAAATATATACATTTTGTGAATGGAACAAGGAAAAGGGACGAAAAATAAAATAGGTAAACATATACTCAAGGAAACTAATAGTTGTGGATAACATGTCATGTCATGGCCTAGAATCCATATCTATTGTTAGGTATTTTTGCAATTGTTCGGTAGATAATAATAATACAAAAAGGAGAAAAAGAATGTGAAAGGAATGTATGCAAGTATGATGGCAGGAAAAGAATGTCCGCGACGTCAGAATTGAAATTTTATTTGAAGAAGGGAGCGGTGTTACTGGGAAGGACTTTTTTATCATCATTTCTACGTTTACCAGCCGAATTTTAAAGTTAGTAGAGATTTTGGTTTCTCATTAGTCCTGACAATTAATTTTTTTTGTTTGTTTTTTTAAAATGTCTATTGGAATGAGTTCAGTAATTAAATCGATGGATATTGATCACGAATTTTAAAGTTGTTTTATATTTTGAGCGAATATCGAAACTCCGATCACTGATTAAAATAAGAGAGATCTTTACTACCTCACCTGACTCCTGTGATTGAAAACTAAACTTTTTTAATAACACATCATTATCTAAGTAAGAAACTTAACTCGAGTTTTCATGAAAATAGAATTTATTTTGAAAACATAAATCTCATTATTTTTCAACAGATAACTACGTTTAGTGGTCTGTATGATATATGTATTTCTACGTAGTCCATAGTCCCTGTCTATAAGGAATCACGAGATTTCTATTTGAATAAAAAAATAATAATAATATTTTTATAGAAAACGCAATGTCCCAGCCAAACTATACATGGTGGGTTACGCACACCCCCTTTGGGTAACCCTTGGTGCCTCCACACTTAAATGGATTTTAATTATTTAATTACAATCAATAAAATAATAATTTAAATAAATTAAATTTATTTTATGTCATCTCTTGTTCCTGGTAAGAAAATATCTTAATTGCTGATGGTGATACATGCAATCTACTTATTTATTCGTTGTTTTCATTCATTCAACATATCGGTTTAAATCCAATTTGTATAGAGTTGTGTTAAGCTGGCGAAGGGATCAATTGAATATATATAATTAGGGTTGAAATAATTTGTAATTAAGTTTTGACTCTTCGACTATTAAACATTAGTTAATTATGGAGTCAATCCATTGACAGAACCATGATTGAACTCTCTCTTATTATACGCCATTACAAAAGCAATTTACAGTTTTGCTTGTCCAATAGCCGTCGGTAGTGTATTTCCCTCATAAGATATCCTTTTTTCTCTTTTGATTAAATGTAACACCCTAAAATTTTTAATACCTCATTTGGCATTGTTTGGAGATTGTGTTTAGTGAATTTCAAGAAAATTCAGAAATGATTCAGATTAAGGGAATTCATAAGGAAATAAGTAGATATTAGAGATGAACATCAACGAGAAACATTGAAAATGTGACACCGTGGATGAAGGACTAAATCATAAATTTGACATAGTTAGAAGACTAAGATGCAGTTTGACCAAATCGAGTAAATATGAGTTAATAATGATAATTTGGCATGATAACAACATAGAATATGCATTATTACGATGAAGATCACTTTGGGACAAAATTGAAAAAGATGAAAAAGTACATGGACTAAACCATAAATATTCCATTTTGTAAAAAAAAAATCATAAATGAAATATTTGCATGAATAAACCATAATTATTTATTTGAAGTGTGAAATAGGGAAACTTTGAGGTATTAAGAGTCGCGCCTGGAATTAAAGAGAGGTAATAAGTGTAAAGGGGCTAAAGTGCAAGTTTCCCCTACCAAGGGCATTTTACACGTTTCTCATTAAAATTATATTGGAAATATATGCCATGAGATATTAGAATGTTAGGATTTGTTCTGAACCATGAGGTTGGGATTTTGTGTTTAAAAGATGGTTGGACTTGGATCATACTTTTTCTACATAAATTTGTTTTAATAAGTTCAATATTTAATGAGATAAATCATTGAAGTGAATAAGTGTATCTTTTTTATGTGGTAAAAATCATGGATTAAAATGTCAGTAACTAATAGTTAGTTATGACATTTGACAAAGCAAATTCTTTTAAGGATATGAAGTGTTTGAATTGAATTTTAAGACTTAGGTTTAGATAATGATGATTGTAATTGTAACTTGGTGTGAATATATATATTTGGTCATTTTGGTTGTGGTTTGAATGCAAATGGTTGGTTAAGGGTCATGTATTTTTTTTAGGTTGGTCATTTGATTGAATGGTTTTGTTTGAGATGTCTTTAATGACATATTGGTTAAGCTTAAGGTGGATAAAATTTTGGCATGAATTGATGACTTGAATGTGATTTTGAACTTAGGAATTTATCTAGATATGGTATGCCTTTTTTGTGTGCAAGGAATAGGGTATGAAATTGCTTGTTTTAGGGGTTATTTATGCTGCATATAGCTTGGGACACGGACAGATACACAGCCTGGGACACGGTCGTGTGACCTAAATTAGTGAGTTACACGACCTGGCATAAGGTCTGTGACACGAGCGTGTAGCTCAAGTCAGTGAGTTACACGGCCTGGCACACGGTCTGTGACATTGGCGTGTGACTCAAGTCAATGAGCTACACGATCTGGGGACACGGGCGTGTGGGTTAGTCACACAACCATGTTTTAGGCCACACGGGCTAGCTTATGTCACACAGTCTGGCCACACGATCGTGTGACCCCTGTTTCAAAATTTTTCAATTTGCTTTAAAACTTTTTAATTTATTTCAAATTGATCCTTGAATGTTCCAAACTTATTTTTGTGATCTCGTATGCTCGAACTAGAGTTTGTAACTATATTTTTGCCATGACTAAATTCTGGTTTGATTGTCGTGTATTAAATTGATTAATTGTTTCTAAAGTTCAATATAAGGGAATTTTGGGCTTCTCCTATATCATGTCCAATTACATGCTTCTTAGACTTTTAATCCAACAATTTATAATTCAATTCAATTCAATACATGTTTTTCTTTTTCCAAAATAAACATCATAAATTAATTTCCCAATTAAGTAATTTTCTAAACCCGATTCTGATTCTATTAAAATCATGGCAACTTTACTGTAAAAGAATCTTTGAGAAAATATATTTAAATTTTCTACATTCAACAGTTTCACAATGATCAATTAATTTAATTCAGTTTCAAACTTCAATTAGCTAATTAATTAATAATTTGAAAAATTATAAATTAATTCTCAAGTCATTTCCATACTAAGTGAGAAAACCACATTCATTTATGAATGTTTCTCATTTCTCTAACTTTATCATTTCTATCCATTTATGTTCATTTGTTTCAACATGCAATTCATATATAGTTTCAACGAGCTAGTGGAGGGATCGATTGGATATATGTGATGAGGGCTCAAGTGATTTATAATTAAGTTCTAGCTTTTTGCCTATTAATTATAAACTCATTTAATCACGAAGTCTTTCCACTTTAGTATTGCGATTGAGCTCAACCTAATGACATACCATTACGAAAGTAACTCAATTATTGCTCGTTCAATGACCTTGTCATAAGTTCATACCCTAATAAGATATTCTTAATCTCTTTGGGACAAATTCGCTCTCCCAATATGATCCTATTTTATCTCATGGTAACCATTACATCTTCCTTCATGAAAATTCATTTACTATGAAATAGTAACTAAGTCATTTATCACAAAGACAAATGACTCGTGGCCACATTTACTTTTCACTTATCATGTAATGTTAATGAGAGGATATTATTTACCCATTTATTGGGCTATGAATTCTACTATTATGAATGATGCTATATAGTATAAAAGTCGTATAACTAACGCACCAGCTGTTGGTTCCTAATCTATTTGAACTCAGGTTTTTACTTACACCAAAGTATATGAGCCACGCATACATAGTCCACCATCCTCTTAGGATTAAGTTATGCCACACTATTAACATCACAAGTGAATAAATTCACAAACTAATTTAGGATCTATTCTGCTTGGGTCCAATCCGATGTATTGTTAGTCCAATCAGTCACAGCTGTGTCTCTATCTTCTGGGAGTCATCCGCTTTGATGTCCAAGAAAAAACACCTCCCCAATTGGACTTGATAGATGACATATTAGTCTTTCAATTGGTTTGCTCATTTCTGATTAAATTAAGGACATGTTTAGGTTCACTTACTAGTATATATTTCTGTATTACGATCCGACCATGTAATACTGCTCAGTATTAGTTAAACATTAGACAACCAGTGAGCTAATATTTGTTTCTATTTTGTTTTGCATGCAAAATCCACATGAGGACATTATACAAAAAATATTAATGAAATTCATAAATAATTTTATTAATCAATTTGTTCGAAAAAATTACAAATATACAAACAAGTATACTAGAATTAGGGCACTGGGTCCAAAAGGCACAAAAACTCTATATCTATACATCACCTATATAGAAATGCACAACAAACCTTATTTGACATGCCAATCGTATCCTAGCCCTTCTATTAAGTTTAATTGGGCATGTATGACAATGCAAAGGTTATATTCCTATACTAACAAAATGTAAGATTTCATAATCTATCAGGTATAGAGCATATTAGAGTCAGAGCCAAGAATGGATTATAGATTATCATTTTCATATCCAATAAGGGTATTACAACCTTATATCGCAAAATGTTAGATTATTACACGTTAATAACTAAACCACATGCCCATTTTCGTTATTTCACATCCGAAATATATATAATCCACATATGTTCAACTTGTGTAATTCAATTCGTAATATCGAATGGAATTAAGTTAATTCAAGATATCAAAATACATTTAAACTCCATTTTAGTACACATGTCACTTTTGCATGAATTCTCATGTCTTGGATCCAATGTCCACAGCTTAATTTTTCATCTCATACTTATAATTTACTTATTTCAAGACACGACACATGAATAACACAAGTTCTCACAATTGTCAAAATTACATATTATCCCTTATGTTGCACAAAGCACATCAATGTTCATTTCATCATTATAGCCATGCCATGCTTATATAAGGTTATGACAAATTTTCCTTAATTATTAATTACTAAACTTAATATATTTTAACATTAATTAACAAAGTATAAATGGTAGGTCCCTTGAGAACTTACCTTTGAATCATGAATATGATAGTAATATTTTTAAAGGATTAAATTAAAATTTTATTATTTTTAAGGAGATTAAAGTATAATTTTATCTTTATTATTTTAAAATTTTAAGAATTTAAATGAAAAAAATTCATTTTAAGAAGGCTGAGACCTTTACCAACCCCTCTAGATTCGCCCCTCATGAGAGTGATGAGATGTTGAAACACAAACTCTTATCATCTCACTATAGTTCCCCTTCTCTCAGCACAAGTCAAATCTTAATCTCAAGTGATGGAGATGATGAATGAAAATGGCTCGAATAAGGTTTCTTTAAGGTGGGTTTAGGATAACTAAAGAAATTTTATGGAAGTTTGAGTGGAGAGTGGACAAAAATAGCAAAGAAATGAAAGTGATAATTTCTCTCTTGCAAGAGGTGGGGGACGGCAGTCGGCATGAGGAAGAAAACAAGCGGGGGTAACTCCTTTTGCAATAATTTAGTATTTTAAAATACCAACATCGGTCAAAGATCAAACCAAATTTAAATGGGTGATCCCAATTAATTTTCAATATTAAAATTAAAATTTTGCCTTGAAATACAAACATAATTCTTGGAAAAGGGTTGTATGGTAAATTAGAGCATTTTAAGGGTATTACAGTAAATGACTTGCTTAATTAAAATTTCAATTACAATCTTACTTAAATAGCATATAATAATTAGAGGAGTAATTCACTTACACTCGTGTAAAATTAAAGTGGTTTTACATTCATTCATAACTTATTATTCAAATAATATTTTAGCAATTTAACCGTTAAATTTATAAAAATATTTGTACTTGTCATACCTCTAAAATTTTAAATGAATTTAATATTTTTATCATATATATCTAAAATAATGTCTCTCTCTTTCTATATATGTTTAATGCTTGAATATTTTTTATATAAAATAAATAGCTAAAAAATTTTAATTAAGATAAACTTGACATGCATTATTTATATTAATCAAGTATGAAATATAATGGTTAAATTATTAAAATATTATGCAATAGTATAAACTCTTTAGTTTTAAATTAAAAAAAATCAATGTTCATAAAACAATAAGTACTAGTGTTAAAAAAAGTAAAAATTAATAATTTGGTATAATTTTTGAAAAAAATGAAAAGTTGTAATAATTCAAAAAATAAAAAATATTTTCATTTGTTTTAAGCACATGTGACCTCGCTCGTTTTCCGACCTAAGATTAGTTTTGGAGGGCTAGTACCTACCAGCCTTGTGGCTCCGCCACTGTACGTAGACTTAGCAGGAAGTTATTTATAAGTAGTCTCTTAACCCAGTCATGACGTTAGGCTTAGCTCAATCACACGTTTTGGTCGATCAAAGAATATCATAGCTCCTCTATAAGAATAGCTTATTACAACATAAATAAAAGATGAAGCGAAAGAATGGCATTTTCAAGCACTATGATTCTTCCACTACTTCTAGTCCTGCTTTCAGCTTTCTCGGCAACTTCAATGTCGGTTCAAGAAAACTTCATCCAATGCCTTGATGCCAATTCTGAGCATCCCATTCCCATCTCTGCTTTTTGCTCCCAAACCAACTCTTCATTTACTTCTGTCCTCAACTCCACTGCACAAAACCTCAGGTACTTGATGCCTTCTGTGCCAAAGCCCGAATTTATCTTCATACCTGTCTATGAGTCTCATGTCAAATCTGCTGTTATTTGTGCAAAAAAGCTTGCAATTCACCTAAGATTCCGCAGTGGAGGACACGACTATGAGGGCCTCTCTTATGCATCTGAAATGGAGACACCTTTCATTTTGTTAGATCTTATCCAGCTTGGGTCCATTGATGTCGATATAGATGACAATAGTGCTTGGGTGCAAGCTGGTGCCACGGTGGGTGAAGTTTATTATAGAATCTCTGAGAAAAGCAAGACTCATGGCTTCCCTGCCGGTCTTTGCTCAAGCCTAGGCATCGGTGGACACATAACAGGAGGTGCATATGGTTCCATGATGAGAAAGTACGGTCTTGGTGCGGACAATGTCCTTGATGCTCGAATTGTTGATGTTAATGGCGAAATCCTCGACAGAGCAGCCATGGGCGAAGATCTGTTTTGGGCAATCAGAGGAGGTGGAGGAGCAAGCTTCGGTGTCATCCTCGCATGGAAGATAAAGCTGGTTGCTGTTCCAGAAACAGTAACTGTTTTCACAGTTCCCAAGACCTTGGAACAAGGTGCCACAAAGATCCTGTATAGATGGCAGCAAGTTGCAGATAAGCTGGATGATGATCTTTTCATCAGAGTCCTCATTCAAGTGACAAAAGCAAGCCAAAAAGGTAAGAGAACAGTGACAACAGCCTACAATGCCCTGTATCTAGGAGATGCTGAGAGGCTCCTCCAAGTAATGAACCAAAGCTTCCCGGAGTTGGGTTTGGCGAGAAAAGACTGTATCGAAACAAGCTGGATAAAATCTGTGCTCTACATAGCTGGGTTCCCAAGTGAAACACCTCCAGAAGTACTGCTAGAAGGAAAGTCTTTATTCAAGAATTATTTCAAAGCCAAATCTGATTTTGTGCAACAACCTATCCCTGAAACCGGTCTTGAGAGGCTGTGGGAAATGTTGTTGGAAGAAGAGTCTCCGTTGATGATATGGAACCCTTACGGAGGAATGATGGCAAACATTTCGGACTCTGCAATTCCTTTCCCTCACAGAAAAGGTAACTTATTCAAAATCCAGTACGTGACCTCGTGGTACGACGGAAGCAAGGACGCCACCCGAAAGCACATGGATTGGATTAAGGGGCTGTATGATTACATGAGTGCTTATGTTCCCACATCTCCCAGGGCGGCATATGTCAATTACAGAGACCTCGATTTGGGAATGAACCACAAGAACGCTAGCTTCACCGAGGCTAGTGTTTGGGGCGCCGTGTATTTCAAGGGCAATTTCCAAAGATTGGTAAAAATAAAAAGCAAAGTCGATCCCCACAATTTTTTCAGGCATGAGCAGAGCATTCCAGTTGTCCTGGAAGAGGAGGAGAACCAGGACGGCGCTTAAATAAAATAGATTATCCTTGTTTACTGCTTTCTTTGCCCTTTCCAGTAAAGCAGACATGCATGTTTTTGTTAATAAATTGTCAAAGAGGTAGGACGAACCCTTCCTTTCGTTTTTCTACTAAGTGCTATAAAGTCGGTGTTTGATTGTCTCCTCAACCATCTACCCTGGCCCAGCGAGCAAGCGCCATACAGTAATAGTTATTAAATGAAACGGAAATTTTGCCGTGATAGTTGTCAAAGGGGTTTGATCTTAATTTTGTTGGGTAAATTCAGGCCTGAAGTAACCTCAACTTCTTTAAAGTAAACTTTTCGGTGGATTTATTTTCCTACTTATTTTAGAAGTTAGTCAGCAGTATTTTACCTATCTCTTCATTTGTTTGCTGCTTTGAGATTGAGAGTATACCTACCTAACCTTACGGTGGTGCATATATTTTCATCCCCAAGTCTTCCATCTAAATAATTAAATTGCTCGGTCAATGTAAATTTAAAACTATAATTTTTTATTTTATATGCTCTCTTTTTTGAAAAAAAAAATCCAAGTCTTTAAAATCTAATACAATGTTAAATAAAATAAATATAATTTTTATAGACATTTTTTTCTCTTATTATGGATGATCAAGCAAATTTAAAAATATTAACCAGTTTATTTTTTTCACAATGTATTATCAAACAATGACTTAGTTTTTATATTCTTTTAGAACTTTTTTGAGTTATTAATATTTAACTAATCTTTGGATAAAAAAATAACAAATTAATCTTTGAATTTATTAGTATAAGTGTACTTGAATACACGAAAATTTTTAAATCGCTTCAATAACTTTATTACATCGATCCATAATGTTGTATTTGTTAAAATATATTTAACAATCCACTTAACACAAATAGTTAAACATTTTTAATTTATTCAAAATTTGATATGTTTGATCTGAATGAAACATGAAATATGACATTGAAATTGTTAAAATATTAATAATAATAAAAAATTATGAAAGTATATAAAACTATTTATATTTCACATTTGTATAAGTGAATTTCCCCCTTTTATAAAAACATCAATATTTTCTTTTCTAAATTTATTTTAAATTGTTAGTTGTTTGATTAAATGTACAATTTTAATTAAAAAATTGACACATCCAAACTTAACCTATTAAGTGTGGGTTTAGATGGATAGTACGTTGCATGTAGCTTACTTTTTGTCTCACGTTACAGTATCGCTACAATATTTAATCTCACCGTCATTGTTGTTTTTATATTAACTGCAGATAAACGCATCGTCCATCCAAACCTATCTTCAATTTTTGACTATTTTTATTTTCTACAAATTTTAAAAAATATCATGATGAATTAATTTTATTACTTTTTATTTCTTTCCCCTTCCAACTTTGCACGCACATACAAGTGTAAACACCAAAATTACTCTAGACTTTTAAATAATAGTGATATCTTATTTAAATCCAAATTTTATTATTTTGTTAATAAAATTAAATTTATAAATATTTGAAAGCAAAGTTGGCATAACATTAATTTAATCTAAAATCAACAAAATTTATATATGAAATACTTATTAATCTATATAAATTTAAATTTAATAAATTTTTGTTATCTTCAATTTTCAAATGTTTTAACATAATAAAATAAATTTTAAAATTTCTCAATCAAATAAACATAATTTATTTTTAAGTGTTTCAGATTGAAAAATAATGTTCTCAAATTACATAGACAAGTCACAAATGTTTTTGAGCAACTCCAAGCCCTTCAAAATTGTTTCTAAGCCTTAAAATGCATTTCTTAGGCCAAGTCAAGAGACTTGGTCCTTCAAGTCTTGACTTCTAACAAATGTTTTGAAAATGGTACAATATTGAGACATATGTGTCAAGTCTCGAGCCTTGGGGTTACCAGTATCGAGACTTATAAAATAATAATCACATGCCTTGTAACACCTCATATCGGACTCGATTATCGGGTCTAGGTATCAAGTGTCACCAACAACCTGAATAACTTAACAAAATTTTTAACCTTATTTACTTACAGACTTAGATAATACCAAATTATACGTACATTATTACTATTCAATCTTACTCAGTTTCAAGAATAACGTCAGATTCCAAATTTAAACTCCTATGATATTCCTTATCATACAAACACTAGATTTTTACGGTCATTCTACCTTATTAAACATGAATAAGTATTTGCAAGTTTTAATTTGAGACTTTACTATAGACACTAAATTAATCCTCGAGGCATGGCCTCTAGGGGTGCCCCTCTATATGCACGATACAGTCACGACGCCCTTCGCATAAGACTTGGCAATGTCTAGTGTGATCCCTCCATACGATTCTCAAGTCTTTCCTTGACCCTATATTCAAGATAAAATACACGTAAGTTTATAACTTAGGTAGTAATGATGAATTGCTAGATGTCACTTATTGCTTGTAATATTAGAAATATTCTAGTATTACTACTAACGTTACAAGAGCCTATAAGGTCACACCTATAGTTGAAGCGAAAAAAATCTAAATACATTTGGTATTGTATTTAGCTGTCACATGAATTAAATTAATTATTGAATTAATTTAAGTTTATGGTTAAATATTGAACACATTATACGTACAAACTTGTTGATAGAGAACATTGTTAAAATTAATATATGAATTTGATTCATATAAAAAATTAATTGTATAAGGTTGACTAAAATTATTCATATAAACAGTTTTAATAATTTCGGTCAAAATATAAATAAATAAAAAACATGGAACGTGATATTCTTTTAGAAAGAATATAATTTTTTTCCTGACTTTCCATTTGATTCTCTAATAATAAGGGAATAATCTCTAATAATAATAAAATAACCTCTTAATGTGTTAGGGTTACCAAGAAATAAAATAAAATTAAAGGTCCAGAAGTCGTTTTTAAGATACTCTTTGAAAAGTTCAAGAGATTGTTGTTGTTCGTTCTTTGACTGGGTGGATTAAGTAGAGGCCAAGACGTTATTGTCGCGGCTTGGAATCGACATCTCCAAAAGGGATCTTATCAACAACGTTATTCATCACTTTTAAGTTTTGAAAGGTATATTTTTCAACCCTTGTTTCAACTCGATTCGTTCCTTGTACATGGATCCATGGCTGATGATTGTTGGAATAATTTTTCCGCTACGCCACGAGGTGTACCGGTGATCCAACATGTACGAGGTTCATGCCACATGTGGTGGAATTTGTGTCGGCATTTGCTTCAATATCGATGTCGACATCGAGGCGTAGTATACTAGCGACAGAGGTGCCCCGAAATATGTACCTATAAGAGGTGTAGATGCATGGTGCTACGGTGGTGCATAGTGTGGTGCATAATGTGGTGCTTGTGAATAAAACATGTGGTTAGTGAAATGAACAAGAATATATGGAGGGAATTGATCGGGATGTGGTGTAGACATCAGTGGCGGTTGTTGGGTTGGAGCAGAGTACGAACCCATCACGACACCTCCTTTGGACCTACGCTGTTAGGGTGATCGTCGTGGCATATTCGAATAAAGTTGCCTACTCCTCACCTCCACCGACAATAGATATGGCTTGTCGACGACTCTAAACTAAGACATGTACTCCAAACAGGTCATCATGTCTAATGAGAAAAAAAGTTCGCAGATGGGTAAGAATTCCATCACATGATCCCAAATATCGATGAATTCCTTGTGGTAATCTCACCAATTTTCGTCAGTCTTCCCTCATAGATCAAGCTTGTGCAGTGCTTCCATGCTTCGCAGTGGCAACGAAATTTTTTGCCTCCATCGAAATTGCCGCACCATTCGATTTGATTTGAGCATATCCACCTTCGCATAAACAACCAATGGCACCTTCGAATCCCACATACTCCAAAAGGCCAAAAATTTGAGCAAGACGCATTCTATGATTTCTGAATCAACTTATGATATTCATTCAAATTGTAGTGCACAATTATAATTTTTTTATGTATAAAATTGTAATTTTCAAATCATTGCATAATTATTATAAATTAAAAAAAAAATCAAAAACTAACCTCGACTTTCAAGCGTTGATCTAACAATAGTCGGATATCTTCAAGTTGCCTCGATAGTCCCATATAACTCGGCGCATGGTTCCACCTATTCAAGTAATATGTTAATTCAAACATATAATAAATAAACAACATTTACTATATTAACTACATGTTATTATCAATTGAATTTTATCTTGTCACCTATGGAAATGTATAAGGATCGTTCACTCAAGGACATAGAAATGGTAGTCGCCACCACGCCCATGATTGCAGCAGGAGCAAACAACCATCGATTGACATCTTACCCAGTTTCGTTGCTCGACACAACTCCTGGTACAATGTGGCCAACACAGTTGATCCCCAACTCAGTTGTCTGCATTCTTTGAAGTTGACTAGGTGTAGTAGCAACCTTATGTGTACCAAATTTCGAGATTTATCGGCATTAGAATGCCACCGAATAACCTCAAGATGAATGTTCGGGCGTATTGTTCTTTGACGACGTTGGTTGCGTACGGATTAAGTTCTTTGAAATTATTTTCTAGCCACTTCATATGATGTGTCGTCGGGAACAACAAATATAACCTATTCCGAAAATTAAAATAAATAATAGTAAAGGAAAGTAAGGTCTAATCCTCAGGGACTGGAGTGTAAAGATTCTTGTCTTCGAGATCGTGGGTGAAATCTTGCCCAAGAAAAGCGGCAAAATCTGGGGAAAATAAACAGAATTGAAAGAAGTAGAAAATAGAGGTGTCGAAATAAAAATAAATTGCATAAAATAAACAAAGTCGAAGAAAGAAGGATTTTATCAGTATTTAGAGATCCAGCTTCCTGTTATCTTGATCGTTCAATCATAGGCTTTGGATGGTTCTTCTCGTGCCCGAATAAGTCAGTTATAGTGGAAGAGAACGCCTACGACCACCAGCTCCAGATATATATATATTTTTAAAGGAACCTGACTCTAGCTAACTGTCGCTCCAATGGGATCGTCTTAGACTAGATCACCTTTTCCCAATGACGAATGTCACGCCGTTTTGTCTCTTTAGCTTGGTAACCTTTGACGCAGTAAGTTAGCAAATCGACTGTATAATCTCCTTAAAACACGCAAAGCGATCATCTTTGCAATGAAAAGATTACTTTTGTAGGGATTTTGGACGAAAGCGTCGATCCCGTAATACAGAGAATTGATGAATACTCGGGCAAGAGGAATTAAGCACAGGTTCTAAGCCTCATGAAGCTTGAAAGAATATTTAATAACATTCGGCTAGAAGTGTTTTTAGTTGCTCATGTTTTTTAGGAAGAACACAAGATAATAAAAATAGAGTTTTTTTTTATTGAACTAGGGTTTTTGGGAGATGTAGGATTTTTTAATGATTTGGAAGTGAATAATTCAATCACTCCATCCCATATTTATAGTACGAAGTGAATAATTCAATCACTCCATTCCCTATTCATAGTACATATAAATTTCTAGTTGAATCCAATCTAAACTTTAAAAGATAATTAGAATTAAATCTAAATATTAATTCCCTAATTGAATCCCCCTTAAACTCTAAAAGATAAATATAAATTAAATATAAATAATATCCTAATATTAATCCTAATAAAAATAAAGTTTTAAAATAAAATAAAATCAAGTCTTTTGTCCTATAAAAACTCTCTTCAAGTCTTCCACCTTTTTACAAATTCTCTTTCTCTTCCAAAATCATGCTTTTTGCCCCAATTTATCTTCTGTCTTCGATTTAGTCCCTACAAAATAAAAGGATCACAAATAGCCCAAATTAATAGATCATACTCGTAAAATATATATAATTAATATTCAAAAGTATGTCATATTTAAGCATTATCATCATATCTATCCGACCACATTGAAACTTGTTTGACACCTTTCTCAAAAATGCCTTGTAACGACTAACCCATCCACTAGTAAACTGAATCGTAAAACTACGTCCTCGAGTTTGATTGTATACTCACCATATGGAAGATAGAATGTGTGTGTCTTGGGTCTCCATCTTTCCACTAATGCACTGATAAGTGTAGGATTCAATTTGTAGCCCCCGAGCATACGAGATGCATGTAAGAATCACGCGTCTTGCAAATAACCACGAATTTTAGTATCTAGGCTCTTTGACAAATTATGTATGAATCCTTACAAAATACGATCATCCGCCTATTTGTATTGATAAAATAAACTAATTTAAAATATTTTAAAAATTAAAAAAATTAAATTTAACTTAATTGAAAACAATGAAATTTAAAATTTCTCATCATTGTCGCTTGAGTGGCGGAAATATGCTTGTTGTCGAAACGAATCAAAAAGCTTGTCATTCGTGAAGATTTAATCGAAATGAATATATGAAATAATTAAACAAAACTATAGCATTTTAAACTAGTGTATAGGAAAATTTTTAACAAAACTTGAGAAAATTGAAAGTTTAGAGAGAATAAATAGAGTTGAATTTGAGTGGAAAGAATGAAAAATGACCTGATATTTTTATAGGAATAAAAAGTTATCGTTGGCCTTTAAAAAATTTTACCGTTTGGCCACGTTCAAAAAGCCATTAAAAAAATGACTGTTGGAGGACAGCGTGTCTAATTGAACGTACTTTTACACATTCTTTTAAAAAACAATCTATTTCTTTAAATTTAAAAAAACGGCCTAATATGCAAATTAAAAAAAAACAATATATAAGTCTAATTTAGCCTTAGATTATACGAATATGTTATTATTGTTATGAATATTTTATTAAATAGATGTTCATCAAAATCAAGATAAATTTGATTGAACTTTAAATTCTAATAGTTATTGAAATTAGAATTCTATTTCATTTATACTTTTTATCTCTATAAATATATACTTTATTGTAACCATCGATCAATAAAATACTTTCTTGCTTTTTACTCTCTGATTCTCTTTGTGCTTTCTACCCTTTTATTTTATAACAATTATATAATTTTGAAAATAAAATAACCTACTATTTATATAGCAACTTGGTCGTGCTAGCGGTAGTATAAATTAAGGGTTTCCAAACTTCAGACTCATTTCGCGAATACCGAAATTTATTTAAAACCCTAAAAAATTAAAGGGATCATCAAAAACTCTGAAAGCCAAATTGAAATTTTGGGGAAAAAGAAACCATATAATGCAAGGAACAGACGAGCTAAGCATAGATGACCTGGCTTCAAATCTCTCTACGTATAAGGAACAGCTTCAGCAGGTTTCCAATTTTTCTTTTGTTTTTCTTTTCAAATTTCGAGTTAATACTTGCGGTTAGCTTTAATTTGTAGCAATTATTTGTATGCCGAAACAAATACATAACGATCCATGTATGTGATTGGACTGAACCTCTTGTTTTCGATGAATTATTTGTGTCTAGGGTTTTGTTCTTATTACTATTATGTTAAAGGATTATTTCATGATTAAATTAGCTTGTCGAGAAATTGGAAGAATTTTGTGGACTTGCAAAACACGACTAATTAGCTGATTTTGGTAAAAATCAGGTTAGACAGCTTCTGGCTGATGATCCTGGAAACGCTGAATATGTGGACATGGAAAAGGAGCTAGCTGAGGTGATTCTTGCTTATGATTATTTTCTTTTGTGCTTGTTCTTACATTTTATTTTTATTGTAGCTTTCTATTCTTTTCTTGTTCTTTACTCTGACTTGTCATGTCATGGTTACAATGCGGTTATTCTGTTTAGAAATGGATCCAACACTTACCGGCACCAAAAAGTGATCAAAGTATCAGTTTTAGTTTGTTGGCCTTTTTTTTCTCTTTTAGATGTTAAGTTTTTTGATAAGGTGAAGAAAATGTCATTTCTCTTCCTTCCCTCTTTTGAAGGAATCAACATGTTGCTCAATGAAGCAACGCCAATTAACTGCTAATGGTAATGGCTCTGCTGGAGGTTTGTTTTCATTTCAGGGTTGAAAAGGTGAGGGCGGTTAATATATTAAAAGAGTTCACAGCTGCAGAATGTGAACTTTAGGGAGAAAAAGAAATTTCTGAAATATATAGCTTTGGAAAGATGCCCATCACTTTGATCTTGATTCCTTTGCAGGTGTGCTATGTGTCGTGATGGCCAGCCTGCTTCTCATTCACCTGATTTCCGATGTTCATCTTGAGATTCTAAGTTCGAAATATGATAACAATTCGCCCTTTATTATTTTACTGAACATATATGTTCATGTTTAGATATATGCTTGTGCTGAACCTCTGAGGTGCAGGTGATTGCTCTGACAGAGGAACTGCTTGCAACTGCGAAGCAAAATGAGATTTCTGGATCAGATATTGGGACTAGTGGCAGTGCAGCCGCTGCACAATCGAAGGTAAATGAAATTCCTGATTAATCCTTGATTTATTTTTGTAGTTAATTGTGTTTGTCCTAGACAGTGGTTTATTCATTTAGCCAAGATTCTGAATTGAAATGGAAACTTTTGTTTTCTTTGTACTATTTATTGTACAAATATATGCGTGTGAGATGTCACGGATTTAATATTTTTCCTTATATCGAATTTGTCCGGTAACAATTCCTGTCTGATGAATGTATTTAATGCAATAAGTTCTTAGATGTCCTAACAGTGTTAGCATAAGATTTGGGTAGTTGGGACAAGTAGTTGAATAACATAAATTTTGCAGGAATTGAACTTATCTCCAATAATTTCTATGGGTTATTCTTTTTTTTTTTTTTTTCCTATTACATACTTGCATTGGAAAATTCATTATGGTCAAGCATATATTCTTGCTGGTGCGGGAGTTCTCTGTCTTTATTCTTTTAGGTACTAACATCGCATAGATTCTTTTCTATATCTAGGAAATGGTGAAAACATCAGATTATGAGGATAAATTTCCTGTTGGCACAAAAGTTCAGGCTGTCTGGAGTGAAGATGGAGAGTGGTATGCTTAGGAACAAGTATATTTTTATTTTAGCCAATGGTTTTTTCCCCTCCTACTTCATTTGCCTACGTTTTTATGTTTCATTTGTTGAATATTCAGGTATGATGCAACTGTTGATGCTGTTACGCCAAATGGGTATTATGTGTCTTTTGATGGATGGGGAAACAAGGAAGAGGTACCATTCTGGTTGCCACATGAGATTCTTACATAAATACATCCACTTGAATTTTAGTATTCTATTACTTTGACTTGTCTACTAGATTTTGGTTTTGTTAGCATCATGGCTTATTTTCGTTTTCTCTTTAAAGATGGACATCAATGAGTTTTGACGTCACGAACATAAAGAAGTTCAATAATCATTTTAAATACATATTTTTCTTCCTCTATCTTATAATATTCCTATTGTAGCATTCCGATCATGCATTCTTTATATAAAGAAAATTGATAATTCCATGTTAGCTTTATGGGCATAAATTGTTCTTTTGGAAGTCTAACGTGACTTGCACATAAACAAACTAGAAAGCACAATCATGCTTATACTTGTACAACATCTTTCACTACTGCATTAGTTCCACTAGTAACAAAATGAAATTTGAAAATTTTTAGTGGGTTCGACATTTTAGTGAGAAAGGGAAGTGGGAGATTTTCTTTTTTTTTTTTTTTGGGGATGTAATGAAATAGCCAAGTCAAGCTTCACTGTGCCTCTGAATTGGCATATTTTGCTGAAGTTGAGCTTGAGCATGTGCTCCAGTCATGCTTACATTTATCTTCAAATTCAGCAATTTAGTAGTGATTCGGCTTGGTTGGAACTAATTTGTGTCCAACAAAATAGTTAAGTCAATATTTCTTCTAGAAAACAAGATCCACAAGTTAATCTGAAACAACATAACAAGTCGAAATTAAGAAAAAAATTTTTTGCATGGAGATAGGCTGGAAAATTATGTGAAGGTCAAAAGGTAAAACTTGAAAGATGGAAATGGTTTGGGAATCTTGAAGAGAATGAGGAAATTTGAGGGCATGGAATTGGTAAGAAGTATTCAAAAAGGAGTTGTGCATGATACAAAAAAATGTTGCTATGATGATGTGTTTGGGTTAAAACATTGGTAGAGAATGAGAGAATGATAACAGGCTAGGTAAGAAGGATGCATTATTATAAAAAAAAAAAAGATAAAGGAAGAGCTTGGGGGTTGAGTCTTTTTAAATGGAGTTCAAATACTTGATCCAATAGTATTTGAAGTAGTAATTAAGATAAAATGTTTGACATAATTCAAGGTATAGTTGGAACTTTAAAAATCAAAACAAAAATTTTAAGAAAAATTCTACTGAAATTTTTGAAGAGCATAATAAGTTGAGCTAACCTATGTCCTAGCTTTGTTTTATTCATTAAACAACCTTAATAAGGTATATACAAATAAAGTTTCTCTCATCCCCTAATGCTTGCACATAGTTGTGTTCTAAACTCTTTTTATTTTGGGAAATGCCTAAAAGATGTAGTGAAAGTATATACTCCCTATATCTTTAGAAGTTTGGTAGACTAGTTTATTTAATAGATTAAATTCATGTAAAGACTTTTTTGCCTTAATTTTTTTCTTAGTATTACAAATATATTCTAACATAAGACACTTACGAATTGAAGTTTCCATCTTGTAGTTTCAAAACCTATGTTTTCCCCGAACATCTGCCAATTGCCTAATTTCCTTAGACTTTTGGAATCTCCAAAATACCCTTGTTGACATTGACATTGTATGATTAGATTTTATGAATAAATAAGTTGGTTGCACTTCTATGGAGGATCTATCAAACTTCTGACTCCGTAACAGTTAAAAGGACTTGCAACAGATAATGACATGCATTTGATTAGGATTTAAAATGAAATTATTAAAAACATGTATAATTGTGCATGATTTTTCAAATGAGTTAAAATTAAAAAATTATCCTCCAAAATCTTTTCAAAATAAAGAAAATGGGAGGCTTAAGGTACTTGACACTTTGATCTCATAATTAGAAATGATGATTTGGCAATTTATACCATTGAATAATCCACAGAGCTAATTGTAGAAGATTCCTTTGTGAAATAGAGGTTTTTACTGGAATTCTGGGCAGGTTATATGAGTGAAGAGGCTTTTATGTCTGTTCTGCTGATTGGTCTGTGGAGCTTTTTATCTCAACAGACTTTTTTCTTCTTTTGGCTTAGAGAATGAAAGGTTTGATTAATTTAACAGTTGAGTGCAGAAACATAATGAGCTTTTAGCTGTGTCTTCAAGTGTATACTTTATTTATTCCAAGTTTGCTTCCCTACATCTTCCATTTCTTTTTGGTCTAAGTTATGAGATGAAATCGGTATTTTTTGACCAAACATGATTGAACTTTAATGTAAATGCAGCATTTCTGGGTGCTTACGGGCATTGCGGTTTTATTTCCTTATGCCAACAATGACAACCTATGTTTTCTGCTTGTTTGTCAATCCTATTTGGTACCTTACTAATTCTTTTACCATGTGCAATTTCAATGCCAGGTGGATCCTGCCAATGTAAGGGCGATTGAATACAATGCTTTGCTAGAAGCTGAGAAGGTTGCTGAAGCTACAAAACAAGCTATCAAACGGAAGATTGCTCAAGCTGCTTCTGTTGATTTTCAATCTCGAAGTTTACCAGCAAAGCTTCGAATCACTTCTGATGACCCTGAGGATGTGGTAAGATAATCTCTGTTGCTGCTATATAACTTTTACATTATGCAGAGGAGAATCTGAAATTCAGTTTATTTCCATGTTTACTGACTTTTGATGTTCTTAAAACTGTCTTACTAACGTGCAAGTTTATGAATAATCATACTTGGTTATCCTGTATGAGTTGATTTTAGATTTATGTAGCTCAGACTTGGGTACAGTAATGTGTAGTTTTTGACTCTTCAATTGAGTTAAACTCAAGACTCGGGATATGGCATGAAAGGATATGAGAAGAGGATAGGGATGTGAGGACTCGTTTTATATGTATTTAATATAATTATATAAATTTAATAACGTATATGATTGGTTTGGTTTTATATATTATGAGGATATATATCTCATTATTTCTGTTTTTTATTATAAAAAAAATCTATCGAATTTCTTTTTAACCATTATTAATTATAGATACTTTTGAAAATTTTAGAATATATTAATGTATTATTTGGAATGAATTTATACATTCAATTAAAAATAGTTTGGACCTTCATATTTTGGGTCTTAAAACCCAACTAAGATAAAGGCCCTGATTTTTTTTGTAATATTTACTTTTTTTAACTTTTTACTTGGTACTTGGTGACTGATCAGCTTTTTATTCATTGATAATCGAGATTTGCATCTGATCCTTTTTCTCTTTCATCCTGCCTCTTCTTTCTGTTTCATCTCTTCTCACCTAGCCACAAGAGTCCGACAAATCCAACACATATCCCTTGTCCGTGTCGTGTCGACATGCGTATGGCTTGCATTTTGCTGAGTCTGAGTTTTAGACTTATGGTTTACATATGAAAATGACCTATAGTTGATACCCTTGAAAATTCCAGAGCTAGTAACGCATTTATTTTCTACTTGTGATCTCCAAATGCTGTAATTTTCAATCAAATTATTTTACCTACCACCTTTTATTGAAACGTTGGCAGAAGTTTATTTTCTATTGACTTGATGATTTCTTGCCCTGTGATGCATAGAAAGCTGCCAAACGGAAGAAGATACATGCTTTCAAGTCAAAGATGCGACTTGAACAACTTGAAGTGGCACAAAATAAGCGGCAGAATGCTTGGCAGCAGTTTCAGACAACCAAAGGCAAGACTAAAAAGGTCAGTCTAGCCAGCATTTTATGATATTTCCCGATTTTGAACTATTGTAAGCAGGTTGGTTTGGTGGATAAGGAAAATAAGACCTCCCAAGGATGACCCTCCTTTTTAAACGAGATGTCCCTTTGGTAGTGTTTGAATAAATCAGTTATTGTTAAAATGGTGAAGGTGTGATTTTCTTGATGGTGGACACTTACCTCTTGCTTGGCACATAGAATGGAAAAAAGGGAGGATTAAAAATTTGTCAATCTAATGCTTAAGCTTCAAAGTAAGAAAGTGGTTATGAATCTCAACTTTTTGATTAACAAATTATCCATCCTCACTCTTTTCCTGTCCTTTGTACCTAGAAAAGCCTTAATATGGAAAAGGTTGTAAGATAATGTGTTGGTGAACATAATCTCTTTTAGGATGCCCTTTTCAAGTTTTTCCTTGTTGATAATTAGCAAATTATTTAGATACATAAGAATGTGGACTGAGATGCTAAAATCTTAATTGAAGGTATTCTTTTTAAATGTATAATAGCCGTCTCATTTAGTGAGTTATTAATTCCATTCCATTGGCAGGTTGGTTTTTTCTCGGGGCGTAAGCGTGAGAGCATATTCAAATCACCGGATGATCCTCAAGGTAAGGTTGGTGTGACAGGGAGTGGAAAGGGCTTGACAGATTTCCAGAAAAGAGAAAAGCACTTGCATCTCAAGGGAGGTAATGTTGAGATAAGTGAGGACTAGGCAGGTAGAGTTCCTACTATACTTTTAGTTGCCTTAGCTTTCGTTCGCACTCTATTCGGTAGTTTGACAAGTTCCTAGTCAGGGGGTGCTGTAAACATGTACTTCCCATTATTCTCTGCGCCAGTATTTTGTGCTTGCAACTTGTTAATCATAGTATAATTGTTCTTTTTTCTTCCTTTTCTAAGAGAGATCTCACAATCATTGTCTCAGCCTTTGGTTGTTTTCATGATGTTTCTACACTACTATATCTTTGTTGGGGGAAACTAGGGATGTCAGTGTTGGTATATATATATATTTTTGAGTATTGGAATTGTTTATAAATGAATCCGAGCTTAGTTTAGTTGTTTCATGTAGCAAAGATTGTTGATACTATAATGTGCAACCCTTTTTCTATCATTGAGAAATGATAATTTTTTTTGTTTTTTCTAAAAAGTAATTATTAATGGAAGTATTATGCACATGTTTAAGTCTAGATCAGGGCATACAATAAGGATTAGAAATAAGTAAAATGTGGGTTAGTATATACTCTCCTTTGAACTCTGTATCTGTATTTTTTTTTTTTTTTTTAAATTTAACTAGTACTTAAATTTCAATTTTGTCCCAGTAACTATGAATTTGATGATGTAGCATAAAAGAAGCTAGGTTTATTCCAGACATGAAATAAATTTTTATTTTTTTTTTGCAACGTGTAACAATTAGTTAGCATGTGTCGTGTATTTTTTAAATTTCAAAATAATAATATAAAATTTTGATATTTTCATAAAAAAATTAAAATATATAAAATTACTAAAAACACACAACATGAAATAATTTATTTTCTTTTTAATTTTTACATGTAATAACTGATTGCAATGTGTCATTGTGTTAGTGGTTGTTAGTGTCACATCGTTTTGTACTGCAATGATAGCAAAAATGATATCAAAATGTGTGACAGAATTGAAGTTAAGGTACTAGTTAGGTGCAAAGTATATATTAACCCAAAACATATCTTTTGGTTGAAAAAAATTAAAGATTTAAATGTTTTAAGTTGAAATCTCATTATGTTTGAATTTTTTATTGATTATATATATAAAGGAAAACATACTCGTAATAATATAATTTTATAAAAAAACATGCTTTTAGTCAACTCTAATGCTCAGTCAGTTTTTAATATGGATATAACATTTATTGAATTATAAAAGAAGGGTAAAGTATTAATAATAACGTGATTAGTAAGATTTGAATTCGAGTCATATTTGAAGTAGTGAATATCTTGACTATTAAAATAACACATGAGATTAACATTTTAAAATTTTTGATAAAATAAGTGGTACTTTTTTGAGAGTTGATATAGTGATTTTTTGAGAAAATTCGATAATGAAACCAATAAAATGAACTTTAGAGAGAATTATTGTAACAATTCAATTTTAGAGAGAGAGTTTTTAGTATAGTTTTAATTTCTTAAATTTTTGGTAAAATAAGTGGCATTGTTATGATAGCTATAGTGATTTTTTTGAGAAAACTCAATGAGACCAATAAAGAGAGCTTTAAAGGAAATTATTGTAACGATTTAATAATTAGCTCAATAGATCAAATTAAAATTGTGGGGGTGAGTTAGCTTATAAAAAAAAGTTGTGAAACTTAGAGAGAAAATATAAAAAAGTAAACACAAGAATTTAGAGTGGTTCGATTTCAGTTGTATACTCCACTATCTTAATTTTTTACAATTAAGAAATTTTTCAAATTCATTAATTAGATCAATCTTTGATGACAAGATTTAATATTACAACTCCCTTAAGAATTTTATCCAAATCTTATGACATTAATCCTCTCAAAGAGATATAAATTAGCAAATAAAAAAATAATCCTTATAAGATCTGAGTGTTTGCGAATCAAACTCAATTACAATGAAAAACACTTGAGAAAAAAAGCGGAAGTAAAGCTCACAAGTGTATAAAAAAAATATAGAAATGTTTGCACAAAGGTTTTGATTGATCTTTTAGCTTAAATATTCTTTCTTGATGTTGTAGGACGTTCAGAAGTTGATATTTTGCACCCTCTAATTCATTTTCAATCGTTATGGTTGTTGAAAAAATAAATAGACGTTGAGGATGAAAATATCATACCATTAAATTCACCTACAACAAAAAATATCAATATTTTTTGTACGATTATCAGTACTAGAAGCATTTAATGCTTGATTCAGGGACAGTTAAAATTAGTTTTTAACGATACCAAAAATAATTTATTGATACATGGTAAAAGTTATCGGTACTTTTTGATATTTGTGAAAGAACATGAAAAACATAATGCAAAATTGGTATCGATATTAAATTTTTGTATCGATAAAATTCAATAAGTATCGATAAAATTTTAAAGGTTTCGATACTTATTATTTGTGTTCAAATTTTGATTCAAAACAGAGATCAGTTTTGGTATCGATAAAAATTGTAAAAGTATTGATACTTTTTGGAAGATACAAGGAGCAATTTTAAAATTGATTTGAAATGATTTTAATTAAATTCAATAGTTTAAATTCGTTTTCAGAACTTTGTCAAAAATATTCCAAGTGTTCATAGCATTTTCTAAGATGTTTGGAAGTTTTAAAATCTTATTCATGCTTTGAATTCTTTGTTCAAAAACAAATTTTTATTTAAAGATATTTTTGTTTGTTATATCAAATTAATTTATCAAATAAAGTTAGTTCAACAATCTCTTCCTTTTTTATATAACAAAACATTTTGGTAAATTTATTTTTGTATTTGTTACTCTTTTTGAAGTTCAATTTGAATCAATGATTTGATTTTTGTAAAATTGGAAACAAGGATTTTAAAAACAAAAATGGTCACTTGATGTTGGAATTAAAAGATTAGTCCTAAAGAAAATAAACCAAATACCAATAATTTACCTCTCTCTTCTCCCTTTTTTGTAATATCAAAAATCAACAAAGAGAGACTTTGTTAGTCCAATAAAAGAGTAAATAATTTGAAAACCAAACAACTAACATTAATGTACCAAAATAAATCGTCAAGTATCTATAAATAAAATACCAAAATAAACACAAAGTTTTAACATGGAGATAAGAAAATGTGCAATGAAAATGAGTGAAATTCATGAGAAAATGAAATATATGCATCCTAGTCTTCTTGAGGAGGAGGAGGGAATTGAGACCATAGAAATGCAATATTTTCTTCCATCCTAAACATCCTAAGAGTCTAGACCACTAACATTGTTATTAACACGCTCAAAGGTATCATCTACTCGAGTGCTGAAACAACTTCTCGATTAAGGAAGTAATAGCATCAAGGGTGAAGGTAGACATGTTGTTGGACAGAGGCCGAGCTGACGGTTGAGTGGAGGAAGAAGCCGGTGGAGGGTCTTGCTAGATTGGAGGAATGTCATCATGGTCTTCTATAAGTTCTTCATCATCATCGTCTTGAGGGACATGGTGGGCTTCTTTAACCCAATTTTTGGTAATAGGATCCATTTTAAAACTAGCTCTATGAAGGGTAGAAAAGCTAATAGGTTCGTATTTAACGGCTAAAGGAGGATCAATATTTGTAGGGATGTTTAGGCATTTAAAAATGTATGACAAGAACGTGCCAATTGGTAATATCATTAAATAAGATTAAAGCTAGATCCGGATGCCTATTGCTATGAAAGGAATCAATCCAGCAATAGTCGGTAGATCAAAGAACGATATGTTTTGAAATAGGACGTAATATCCATGTAATTATAAAATGCAAAATGCGATCATGGACATTCAGCTCGGAAGTAAATGAGCGTCGAACTGTTCAAGGCCGGATTATAAGGACCTTTCTCATTCGACTCACCCCCGGGAGGAAGTTTCAAAAATTCTCAAAATTTTTCTAAAAGTGAGACGAATAAGAGTACTCATAAGAAAAGAATTAACAGCAACCACAGCCTCACCGGATTCATCATGTTTGAGTTTAGCATTTGAATAAAATGCTCAAACAAGATTAGCATGAGTCGGTGAATGAATTTTTAAAAAATCGATCCACTGCCATTCGGTTAAAGTGTCAAGAAACAGAAAATTGATTTTGGCCAAAAAAATTGATATCAAGGGTGGAGAAACATTAACTTTTTGTTTTAAAAAATATTGATTAAACAAATCATGATTATCTTTAAAACAATCATCAAAAGAATTGGGCTGACCACTAGATGAAGATGAAGGATCGGAACAAGGATATTTCCCAACAGATATTCTAACTAACTAGACAAGATTGACCTTATTAGCACTTAAAATTTTTGGTTGGGGAATTTTATCGAACACTTCGTGGACAATAAGTTTAAAGAAAAAATTTAAGAGTTCGGTTAAATTTAGGCAACCTCCTGCATGAAAGCACAAGTATATATTCCAAATCAACCCAAAAACACAATTTCTAACCAACAATTTAATAAAAACTCAACAAATTTCGTAAAATAAAGATTTTACCTCGAAATTGCTTTGAAACTGTGAAATTTGAGTGATAATGTAGATTGATTTGTGTGGTTTTAAAGAAAAGATGAAGAAATTGAAGATTTTGAAGAATGGGATTGAGAGAATTTTGAAAAAGGGAAAATTTTTAAGGTTTTGGTTAAACTGTTGAAAAACACGCTGTAGGTACCTTTAAAATCCTACAAATATCAATACTCGATATTTTTAAAAAAAGTATCGATAAAATAGTATCGATATCGATAAAATGCTGAAACTGTTTTTTGAAGTGTATGAAAATTTTTCCAACATGAATTTTAAGTTCTAAACGAAATTAAAGAATGCCAAAATTTGAGTATGATGCATATGAAATATAGAACGCAAAAATTAAATATTAATCATTCAATAAAGTCTAATTTATCACAATCAAAGGCATTCAATAGTAATATAACAAGACCAAATGAGTTAAAAATAGATCAATGATGTAAAGACAACTCCCCTGACTAATTGCACAATAGAGCCATTTAAAAAAAAAATTATTCATGCTTTTTCAAATGATTTTAAGCCATAAAATATTCTAAAAGAAAATTAAAGTGCAAGAATGTATATGAACACAAATTCAAGGTAAGGTGGTAATACCTAACTCTCTTTTAAGTGTTCAAAATCTTTCTTTATCTAAAAGTTTTGTAAAAATATCAGCTAATTAGTTCAAAGCTTCAATAAATTCTAGAATAAGAAGTCTCATATCTCGAGAGTAGGCTTAATCGCCTAAGACTGTGCAATTTGTCAAGCTAAAGTTCTAACCCCGTGATATTTATATAGAGATAGATGGACATTCACACACAAAAAAAAAATTAAAATCATGAACTGTGTCCCATTATCTTATGCTTAAAGAATGTTCACAAGGTAGGAAACCACAGCTTTGTAAAGCACAAGCCCAACCAAATATATGCTTTTGTTGTTAAAGCAAAGACTTAGATAATGATACTATAATTCAGTTATCGGCTATGCTTTTAAATTTGACTAAGCAAGCCAATGCTTGCTCAAATTCACCCTCTTCCAAGGCAATGGTGAAGCGACAGTAACCTGGAATTCCAGTCCATGATCCACTGTTGATGCACAAGCCCGTTGTCTTGGCAATGGCTTCCCTCAAGGATGCATCAGTTAGCTTAATTTCATAGGTGGCATCTATTTCACCACTGCCTGTATGTTTAAGTGAATGGTTGACCTTTACAGCCTTCCCGAGGAAAGAGGGCTTTGCCACCATGGAAACACCAGCACAGGGTCTAAGCACATCCCAACCACAATTCTCAAGGACCTATTACAAGAATAGTAGCAAAGAGAAGTTAACTGCTAAGGTTGAGAAGAAAATACAACCTACAAAACTAGCATTCAAAACAATCCACTCAAGGAGAGTAAATAAGACATTCCAAAGTATAGGATAAACTTGATTAGGCAGTAACTTGATGTTAGAAATATCAGTTTAGTTATTGCTCTAGCTCAATCCTTGTTTCTTGCAGTGGTAATATTTAAATCCACACCTGCTTTAAGTATTTAACTATATATTTCACACCATTTTAAGAGATACAGAAGTGTTCGAAATGTATATTCTATCCAAAAAAGCAATTGTTTGAAAAGTATAAGAACAGGAGAGAAGGCAAGATCACAAAAATGCAAAGGAATGTTCAACTCTGACGGTTTATATGCACAGGGAAATACACAGGCTATATTGTCTAAATTCTGAAATCCTGTTTTTGTTCATAAAAGAATGCACTATTTATTTAAGATTCTTACTAATTTAGAAAATAATAAAGAATATCATATCGCAATCCCTTATATATTCAAATACATTTAGTACTCTATCACAAAGACACGAGAGCAAATACCTTGGGATGTAATGGGGAGAAAAGTTACCTC
This sequence comes from Kokia cookei, assembly GCA_039519145.1. Taxonomy (NCBI): domain Eukaryota; kingdom Viridiplantae; phylum Streptophyta; class Magnoliopsida; order Malvales; family Malvaceae; genus Kokia; species Kokia cookei. The sequence continues at coordinate 57,323,437 of CM076903.1, forward strand.
TTTTAAACGCTTAGCTCTGTTTTCCAAAATTCTTTTTTGTTCCATAGCAACATCCAACAAACCTCCTTTCTGCTGTCTCAGAAACAACAACTTCTTGATTGTATATTTATCTGTACAATGAGGTTTGCTTAAGCCAGGAAAGCTATGAAATGCTTCAATTAGAAGTGGTTCATTTAGAGCCAGAAAGGCAAATTTGAGTGCTCCACTAAGCAGTTTCAGAGACAGCCCTCCAAGCAGAGAAACACAAAAAGAAGGGTTGCCAGAGGAAGATATTTTTGACAAACAGCTCCCAAGATTCCAGCCACCCCAACCTTCATATTCGAATTCCAGTCCTGAGAATGAAGTATCAATCACCACTCTTGCCCCAAATCTTGCGCATGCACTTAAAATATTTTCCATCTCTTGGTTACTGTAAAGCAAGCCAGTTGGGTTGATTGTTGGACCAGAAATATATACCCATGGCTTTTTCATAGTCTCAAGCGCTTTAATGAGTATATCCTCTGTCAGCTTAAAGCCTCGCTCAGAGTTGGTAGGGATATGTACAGTGTTCGCTTTCAAAAATTTGGCAACAGAGACATAATTTCCATTTGAGCCAGCAGGAAAGCACATAGTTCCCCCTTCTTGGATGCAGCAAAGGACAAGCTTACTGAAAAGAGCTTGTGAGCAGTCTGAAAATATAAATTCTGTGCTGCTATAAGTTGGGAACCCATATTCGGTCTGAACAAACTGCTTTATACAAGGAGTAACATCAATTTCAGACTCAGTCATATTTTGCCGGGCAAAACTTTCAAAGATAGCAACCTTAACCGGAGAAGGAACAGGAAGGAACCACTGATCCACATCCATATGTACAAGGGGGTACCCATCATCAGAAATGGATAATTCAGCATTAGTAAGGACCGAGATTGCAGAAGTAGCAAACCCAATCACCTCAACTGATTTGGACTTTTCAGATCTCCTCTGTAAGAAGGTAGAAAAAGCTTCACCACTGAGAAATATTAGATTCAGAAATAACAAGGCATGGTTATAAATTTATGTAATAATGCCATAGTGAGGGTGCACGGGTGTGTGGGTGTTTAATTCATACTATCCCTTTGGTTCTCTTCTCCTCTACTGCCGGTTTGGTTTCAGGCAGGATGATAAACAATAAAACCATTGAAGAATGTTCAATAAAAGAACCTTTTAGAAATCACAAATCAAAACTTTTCCCTGGCTCCTCATCCAGGGCTATCATGAGCAAGCCAGGATGAGTTCTTCCTTCATCAGGCTCAGCTCTGCTAACCCAAAAGATCTTGAACAATTCAAGCTCAAGTTAAGCTTAATAAATTATGTTCAAAACGCAGCAGATTTAACCAGAATCTAATCAAAATACAAGCTCTAAGTGAAACACAACACTCGTCAAGTTCTCAGTCTAAGCTAAACAGCACATAATTAGTTATTCTGAAATAATATTTTTTTATAAATACAGACGGTTTTAATCTACCATATATCTACTTTTGATTGGTATAAATAATGGATTGAATTGTGCTAATTGTAAAAGACATCAAAGCTAATAGGAGTCAACAAGGCAGATAAAACAAACTATGGCTTATACAGTTTGTTTTGAACATGAGCATATCAATTTTTTAACTCAGTTTTTTTACCGAGCCTGGAAAACTATTCAAACTCATTTGTTAAGCTTCATAGATGACTATAAAGAACTCTAACTGAGCTTGCTTTCAAGTTTGTCAATTAACTAACTAACACTTTCAGATCAAGGAGATGTTATAGTGCTTGCCTTTTCCTGCTGCTAAGAGATAAGAGTCCCAGTAACTTTTGTTGTCAATCTGAAATCTATCTACAATTTATCCAGTATAGTATGCATACTCAATGGAATCATGGTGTATCTCTTCTATATACTCAAGAATTAATTCACAAACCTCTAGATGTGGATGTCTGTCTGTAAGTTGAAAAGATAGAAGCTCATGAAAAATACAACCATAATAGTACTGGCTAATCAATGAGGTATTCCCTTCAAGTATTTCAACAGTTTTTGACAAGGCCTTCAAGATGGCCTCTTCTTCTGAAATTATGAAGGCAACTTCCAAATCTGAATAAACCTGTCAAGAGGTTTTTATCAGAAAAAAAAAAGAAAAGAATTTTTCAGTAATAACAAACTGAAAAGAAATGGAAGAGATGAGAACTGATAGTCAAGTCAATGGCTACTGAATTTAACCACATAAATAGAAATCCCCATTGTGATTGACCTAGTTTCCTTAAAATATACCTGATTCTTTACCAGGCCACAAACGATTGCTGCATGTGATGGCAAAGGATTTCCTGATAGATATTTTAGTACCCCAATGGTACCTGGAAGGCTGGATAATTCGAAGTGATCAGATATGTCTAAGAAAAGGCGAGACCCAATTTCTCCAGTCGCATCTAATAGTTGCACAAAGGCTGAACTAGTAAAAGCCTCAAAATGAGCTATCCCAGTAACCACAACCTGTGGCTTCAGCCTTTTTATAAGCTCTATCATTAAATCTGACTGGCGTGGTGCTTCAATGACAGTAACTACATCATCCGACAGGCCATTTTCTGCAGTCTGCAACTATATCGATGAAGAATCAGTTACTGGGGATTTGACTTGCATGGTTATACTATTTGGTACGAGTATTATCTTTTACAGATGTTTTAGTATATGAGTTAGCAATAAACTAATTCATTTGGTAATCTATTTTTAGCAAAGAGAAAGGAAAAATTTTCACTCATTTCTCATTTTTTACAAGAGTTTCTACAATCTTTCTAATATAAGTTTAAATGTGTACCATTCTTTATTTTATGTCTAATTATTGTAAACATATATAATAATTAAGTTTTTTCCTCGTGTTATTACACTAGTGACCAAACGAGGCATTAGGATTTAGTTGTTTAACATAAAATGCTTCAGTTTTAAGAAGATTTTGGATACTGAATATTTGAGACTAAATATTGATGTTTTATCTCTGCTCTGTTCTTTCTAGTTTTCTCCCCTAAATCTTCCATTTCTCTCCCTTTTTCCTATGTTTCTCCCTAATTGATTCTGGTTACCTTTGGTTTCCCCTCTAATTTGTACTCACTCTATTTCAAAGTGAATGTCCACTTTTCAGATTTCGTTGCTTACATTAAAAATTTTAACCTACCTAAAGTTAGTACTTCAATGAAGAGAATTTCATTGTGGGAGTGGACATTGTTTGGAAACATACTGGTAAAACATTAAGGTGTACAACTTTGAAGTGAGGGAGCCACGTATTGTTCTACTTCTACATACATTCTCGAGAAGAAGCAAAAGAAACCTAAGCGATATAAGATTCTTTCCAGTACCACCAATCTGTTGCCAATCAGATCAAATTGATTTGATTTGATTTGATTTAATTCAGTCAAAATAAATCAGTTAGGAGGATTTGAATTAATTTGAAATATTCAAACATTCCTTCTCAGGTTGTTTCTATTGTTTAGGTTTCGATTTATTGTTATTTTTCTAATAAAAGGCATATTTGGTTGTAGTCACAAATCTGTCATAATAATAGGGAGAATTCGACCAATGAGCCAACCTTGGGGGTTGGGCCTATTTAAATATTCAAACATTCCTCTCTCTGAACCTTGATCTTTCCCTAGCAAAGCGTAATGCCAAAATTCGGAATGGCCTGCAAAAATGAATCCTCAGTTTCTGAGGTTACCTCTGCTTCATCACGAACTATTAATCCCAGTCCAAGCAATTGATTCGAAGCACCATTTCAGCAGATCACATGTCACAAATTTAACGGACAGAATTTTGTCCAATGGTCATATTCCATGATGATGTTCATAGAAGGAAAAGAAGACTATCTCACTGGTAATGCAAAATCAGCCAAATGAGTGAGATCCAGAGTTCAAAAAGTGGGAAACAGAAAACAATAAGTTCAGGTCTTGGTTAATGAATTCCGTGAATAATGAAAAGGGGTAAACATCATGAATTACAAAACGACAAAGGAAATGTGGGATATCATGAACCAAAGCTATTCCATCAAGGAGAACACCTAAGAAATTTTCAGACTCTAACCATATGTTTGGATTAGATTAAGAGAGAAAAAAAGGAAAGTAAGAGAGTTTGGATGGACCTTTCTATTAAGCAAAAGAAAATAAAGGGAAATTGAGAATCCCTTCCTTTCCCTTAAAAAAGCTTAATTTTTATTTACTCTATACTTTTTTGGTACAATTGTGTTTTGAATCTAAGCTATTCATGGGAAAGGAGTACGCCCAGCTAATAGGCCACAACTTGATGTTCTATTTACTATAATTTGAGGTGTTGATTAATTTGACAGCAGATAATTACTGTATATAGCTAATTACTAGCGATTCAATTTATTCTATTAGCTTATGTTTAGGGATTTAATTTTCTTTTTTCCTCCTATTTTGAGTATATAAATACCTATATATTTTTCTCATTCAATCAATCAACAATATATAGAAGTTCTTCTCCCACTCTTCTTTTCAATACTCCTCTCTGATTTTAACATGGCATCAAAGCAAAATTTCCAGATTTGGAAAGAATTTCTCTCAAAATTTTCGAAATCCCAAAACCCTGGATTAAAATTTTTGGTACTTAACCCCTTAGGCTTACCGTTTTTTCTCACTACCCCTACCAAAGGAATCGGAACCCCATCACCGGCAAAACCCCAGATTTCATGACCAACAAACCTGCACGTGAGCCCTTATGCACCTCTGTTAGCTTCTAGATTCTACCTAACGTGCTGGTGCATAACATCCACTCTGTTGGAGTTCCTTCTTTCAATTGCTGCTGTCAAGCTCGGTGCATATTTACAGTCCACCTTCTATGATCTTGATGTCATTTGGGGCAGGTTGGACATCTGGGTATTAAGCTACTGTTTTGGGATTCTTTTTTGCTATTACCAGCCTATCTTTTCCTACAGGAATTTCCATTTTTTCCTGCTTGTGATTCTCTTTTTTTCTCTTGCATTCATAAAATGACAAGAGGTTACTTATTGCTACCAGCTCTAACAACCCTTCATTTCAAATTAGTTCCATAGAGCTTGATGGGAACAACTATCTTGCACGGTCTTGATCATGCCAAATAATCCCACTTTCAATCAATGGGACTCGGAAAGCTCTCTTTTTATTGTGGCTCATCAATTCCATGCAACCCTAGATTTCTAGAACATACTTGTTGCTCAACACTATCAAAAATATGAAAAGCAGCTGCTGTCACCTGCTCACATATTGGGAATAATGCACAAAGTTTTGAAATCTGAAATAATGTTCACGGTACTAAGCAAGGTGAGATGACAATTTTTTAATATTTTTCTGAACTAAGAAACTTATGGTAGGAGCTAATTTACTATCAAGACTTTCAAGAAAATTGTATTGGAGACGCAGTAATGTTTCACAAGTGAGTATGATTTTCTGGCCAAGTTAAACAATGAGTATAATCAGATCAGGGTTCAAGTCTTAGAAAAACCCTGTTTCCTTCTCTTGAGCAAGCATACTCTTATGTTGAACAAGAAGAAAGTGTTATGCTCTATACAACACCTCCTTGATTTGTTCACAAAGCACTTAATGGAAATTGAGTCCATCATTTATGTAACAAGCCGAGCCTGATAAATCTATGCTCCAGCTTGATGGGAGTGCTACAGACAGAATCAAATAGTTAGCTCATTATTAGGGATTAATTAGCTCATTTACATTGATTTATTTCCTTTTATAAATCCTATATCATGTGTATATACACCTCACAAAATCAATAGAAATCGAATCATCTTTTCCTCTCAACATTCTTAGACAATTGCAAAAGTTTACTAACGCCACTTGTTTCAAAAATTTCCTTTAACTTCTTAAACAACCTTTTAACTAGCTGTGAACCAACTACCAATCCACTATTAACACAATACCACTTGTTGTTGGGGTTTCTTTACGTTTTAAGTTTTTTTAAATTACTTTTTTGTTTTTGAGTTTATAAATTTAGGATTTATTTTTTTTCTTAATATTTTATTTTTAATTATTTAAAAATATATTTGTTCAAGGGATTTGGAATTTTGGTTCACATGAAAGTTTGACCTTAATATTCTTTTATATATATTTTTAAAATTACTCTATAAATTTTATTTGTGATTGGTTTTTGGATGCGGTTAGTGCAAACCTATGCATCTTGGTGGTAGCTCGTAGAAGACTTGGTTGGTGGTTTATTTATTCATGTGGATATTATTTATTTTATATATATTAGGGTTCAATTGTTGTTTCTTTTTTACCGGAACTTCTAAAATATATAAAAAATAGTTAACATAAAAAATATTAAAATTTTGTACCAGATGGTAAGGGTAAATATGCACAGGTACAAACCATATTGGCCGAAATGTACCAAAATTGACTGAAACGAAACTTATAAACTATGTGATATAGGAATGGTACAAACTACTATGCTTCCTCCCCCCCCCCCCCCCTCTTCCGATATTTTATCCTTGTTCAATGCCTTTAGTCAATTGTAAGCAAATTGAGTTTAAATACCTATCTAAGTAAGGTAGTAACTAGCTTGCGTCATTTACACACCTAATTCAAGATATGCCATACCTCAATAGCTAAAGATGTTAACCATTTCCTGGGTAAATTCTGAGTCAAATGCTCATCAACAATTGCAAGATGAGGGGAAAACAGCCGAAGAGCATTCTCAATTGCCACAGTCCTTGAAGGAAAGACAACAACATTCTTGCATATTAAAGAAAAAGATGTCAGAAGAACAGATGATAAGGTTCCAAGAGATGCTAAATCAGCATTTGGTCATGCACTACTTTAACAAAAACATAGTATTAAGATGCAGACTTCTTTTAAATTAGGAAAACAAAACAAGGATTGCAGCTGTATGAAGTATCTTACAATGTGCAAAGATTTTAAATTTTTGCATCAAAATCATACATTGTACTGTAAAAAATCCTACATCAAGTATTACTAAAGAACTTTCAATCCACTTCACTGGTTGGCATTCAAATTCTGACAGTTTTTGGAGTTCAATATAAAAATGCAGGAAACCACAAAGATATTAACCTCAATTGGTAGCAGTAAGAAAGGGAAAGCCAGAAGATCATCTTGAATGCCATTGTACAGTAAAAATCTTACATCAAGTATTACTAAAGAACTTTCAATCCACTTCACTTGTTGGCATTCAAATCCTGACAGTTTTTGGAGTAAAATATAAAAATGCAGGAAACCACAAAGACATTAACTACAATTGGTAGCATTAAGAAAGGCAAAGCCATAAGATCATCTTGAATGCCATTTTATTGATCAAGCATCACAACGCTAAGACCAGAAATAATCATAGGATAGCCTTAAATGGTTTTGCCCAATCATTCATTGTAAGAATAGCCTTAAAAGGTTTTGCTTATATCAGACAGCAGAATATGACTAAGGATACTGAATAAACCATTGAATAAACTCAAGAGGATGGCCTTAAGTTAATTGTTGTTATATAATGCAAAAGTATACCATGAAAGGAAAGAAAAAAAACATGATAACCTAGAGTTGTATATAGATCAACACAATTTATCCATGACAAAAGGTATGTTTTTTAGTAACGAACCTACTTTACTTCCCTGGGAATAATTAATTACATTCACTGCCTTATTAAAGCCTTTTAGTCTTGTACCACTTAAAAATATAAAGGAATCAATCAAGTTCCTAAAGAGAGACTTGTCCTAGTAACAAAAATATGTCATCATCAATTATTTTCTCCTTTTAAAAGACATACAAAATAACCAGAAAAATGTAAAACAATGTATTAAACAGATAGGATTTATTTATCTTTTAGAAAAATATCAATAGAATTTCCTTTTAATAGACAGTTAAATGACTGATTACCATCCTAATATGATATCTGATGTAAACATTGGACAGGGTTTTCAACATTTTTCTATAATAATGCCACAGCCTTTTCTCCTTTAATTAATTTGCCTTAACACATAATAATATTAAAAAGGAAATGACAAAAATTTTGATTTGCAAAAGAGAAAACAAAACTTGAGCAAATAACTAATATATAGCCACAGGAAAAATCACTGATAATGTCGATCAGAAAAAAGAAAAGAAAGGGAAAGAATTAAAGAGTCAAGTACGTATTCTTACATCAGAAGTAAGTGGAATATGGTGGTAAGTTTTCATAAAGCCAGCAATTAGATTACGAAATCTTTTGCATCCAGCTGGTGGCTCATATGGGAAGCAGGAATTCTCTTTCAAAACACTGGAAAGATAGGCTAGGAATGGAATCTTCTCATCCGCAACTAAATCATCTTCAAAAGATAAATCTAAAGAGCTACTGATCTCTTGGAAGCCACTTTTAAGAAATTCAAATATTACCTTGATCTGTCAGTTTAAAAGAACAATCAGCCATTTTATTTTTCTCCAATCAGAGAAAAGAAACATCCACTTTCTAAAAGTCAAAATCTTGATAAATTGCCACCTGGTTTGGTTGACGAAGTTGACAGCTGTAAACCGATAATCCATGAGAGATATGGCCACCAGCCTTTCCATAGGCCCATGCTGTGCGAGCACAAATAGGTTGATCTCCAGAAAGCCCCATAAAGAACTCAAAACGGTGTGGACTATTCTTCTCAATTTCAACTAAGGCTGAAATATCAGTGTCCCCAGCCTGTAACAAGATCTCAGCTTACTATATTTGGATGAAAAAATAGTTACAAGTGAAAAGGGATTTACTTGCCTGAAGAACTTTGGTTTGCCAAAGCCTGGTGACACGGAAACCCCGTCTTTCAAACAGGCGTTTACAAACTCCTTGTCCAGGACGGCCTCCCATATTGAAGATCATAATACCTGTAGGTTTAATGACAGCAATTCCTTCCTCAACTGCCCTGGCAATCAGACCTAAGCCAAATTGATCCTCAACAAAACCCTAGAAAGGAAAAATGAATGAAATTATGAAGTTGATTTTTTTCTTATTCTTTTTATTAGAGTAACTTGGAAATATATTTACAGATGTGAGAGATATCATGAAGTTGATACAATACAAGATAGAGTTCAAAGTCTGCAATTTTTTTTCTTGACAGAAAAAGCTCTAAAATTTTGTGTCCTGAGAAATTGTTATATGCCTAAATTTCCAGAGTTAAGCCAAGTTGATATTGAAAGAACTCTAGATATATAATAATAAATGAAATAGAAACCCCCAAACATTGTTCTTTCCATCTACCAATGAAACGATACAAGAATGAATACACTAATATCTACTCTGACTAATTACTATAGTTTATCCATTATAAGCATAATCGAGCATGTGATATCTATTCATGGATGTAAAGGTTTTTTTTTTCCAAAATAATGGTCTGCAAATATTACAAGAACCACTGATATTGCGTTCATGGATACAGGGCCATACCGAAAATGCAAAAAATAATGAATCACAGAAAGTCAAAGAGCAAATATGTTTAAAAGGAAAAACTTAGAGAAAGGGCTTCAGCCTTAAACTCATGTCCCTATCATTGCTTTTACTCTTCTTTCAAACCAATAAGCTTTGGAGATCGTTCTCCTGGTTATTCCACCTAAGACCTAAAACAATCCTAGTAAGCATACTAAAAGGGGTCTACTAGACATTTAACTAATTTAATAGATTTCCAGATGAAAGTTGATCAAACAGAAATAATTAAATGCAATGACACTACAACCATCCAGCCAAAATTCCAAGCATTTGCCAATAACATTAACTTACACCCCTATTAGATTAATTATAAGTTTAAGCTGCTAATATGAATTTCTGATGTTCAACTATCTTGATAAGCTTACAAGCTGAATTGACAGGAACCAATCACTGGAGATTTCTAGATGAAAACTACCACACAAGAAGTCAGCACATTATTCCAACTCTTTTAATCAACAAGAGCAGGGAATACCCCTAAATTTCTTTGGAAGAGCAGCAGACAATATGTATGTCTTGGTTATAAGTAAAGTTTACAGTCCAGAGGAACCTTAATCATAACCACAACTATACATTAGCATTTAGTCAGATATAGGCTTGTAGCACATTATTAATATTCTAACCCACTAAACATTAATTAGTGTGGAATCAATAAGGTGTCATCCAACCTGAAGTGCACAATAATTACTCAAAGAGTGTAGAAATTCCTCGCTTGCATTTTCCGTGATTATTTTGGACATGGCCTCTGGATTTGGATTAAGAATCTGAAAAAAAATTTACAGGAAGTAATGTGGGACAGGGGTTTCATGTAACTTCACTATTTACTATATTAAAACCACATAAGTTGACAACTGTGACAGTACCTGAGGTATGCATCCAACAATTCGTTCAAGTTGAATATCATGTTCCCTACAATAAGATAGCAGATCAGATTCATGAAACTCCACCCTATCCAGTAAAGTTTTCTTTTCTGCATCATATATCGGTTGGCCCTTCTCATCAAAAGCATTCATGTATAAGTTTATGCAAGAAACCTTCACTGCTCTTGGATTTATATCAAGGCCATAAACCTGCAGAGTTTAATTCAGGCACATAAAAAGATTCATAACTCGGATTGAATACCTAAATTGTCCATGCATAAGGAAAATGATAGGGTACAAAAAGAAAAAAACACCTTAGCAGGCAACCATTTCTCAGCAATGGCTATAGTTATCCATCCATTTCCACAGCCAAGCTCAGCAACTGTCTTTTCCTTGAAAATGGAATCTGGGTGTCTATTGAGTCCTTCATAAAAGGTAAACGACCAGTCTTCTGGCATAAAAATGCTAGGGATCACCATCATTGTCAGTTTCTTCCTTCCCTGATAGCCTGAACATAGTGCAAAATATTTTAACTATGAAGCACAACAAGCATATCACAGGCTATTTATAAGAAAGTTAATCATAAGTAAAACAGATGGAGCAGAAACCACTGCTGAATACAGTGGGATTTAGTGTCCGTACAGTTTATGTGTGCGCCTGTAGGCAACGTAAAAAGAAAAAGAATCCAACCAAAGGCTAAAATCGCTAGATTATGTTGCTTGAATTATACATTCTTACCTTCATACCGATCCAAGTAAATGTCCTGGATCCGGAAATGGTACTTGTGGAAGCAATCATCGGAGGAACCGACCCGGGATTGAAGATCCGAAAGGAAGACCCGGGCTTCAGTGCGGGTCTTGGGATCCTCAAGCTTCTCCAGAAGCGATTTGAAGGCAGCGTAAGCAGCATCACCTGACTGCTCGCACTGCTTCAAAAATTCCTCCACAGTCATTTCCCCCCGCGCACACACACACACACACTATGTTTTCCTCCTTTTTCGGTTTCCCAAACCAGAGGCCAAAAATTATTTTCTACTCTTTCTTCTTCTTCTTCTTCTTTTTGGCAATATCAGCTGAGAGATAACAAATATATAATAGTGAATAGTAGCATTAGTAAAACACGAAAAAGAAAACGAAAGAAATGAAGGGCTCTGGGATTTTTGAGTTCCTATCCTATTTTGTCCATCATCCTCCTGTTCGAAACTACGAAATACGATTATCAGGACTTCGTGACTCTGAAAGTTAGACTAATGGCTTTTCCTGATCATTAAATAAATTATATTGTAGATCACCTTAAAATAGAATCCATTTTATTTTAAGTATATATTTTTTAATTTAATCACCTCAATTAAAATAATAGCTTAAGTTAGTCCTTCTCATTAAAAATTTTGTTAATTAACTAAAATTAAATACCTCTCTCTAATTAGTTCAAAATACTTATCTTTTGTTTATTTGCAATATGAAAATTTTAATGGCCGCATATTCAATATTTTAATCCTCTTTAAGAAGAGAAAATTCAACGACGGCGACAACTCTATCGTTAGATTCAAATGAGGACACATTCTATTGTTGAAACAACTCAATCCGATTTCATTCATTTTCATAATAATTAAATCAATAAACATGGCATGTATATTAAATTCCAAATTATATGAATGAAATGCACATTCACAAGATCAAATGGGCTCACTCAAATTGACTTGAGGTTATATGAGGTCAAACATGAAGTCAATATATAAATCCCAACTCAAATGATCAAATGAGAAAATTGTGTCCCAAGATAGAGAAGTCATGCCTCAAGACATGCCTTCGTTATTTTAAACCTCTAGTTTCGTAGTATGTTATATTGGACAATTGGGTTCATGTTGAGATTTACTGTCTTTAATGTATATTTTTGTTTATATGTACTTGTATTTTTCAAACAAGTTGGTTTAATAAAATATCCATCAGTTTCATTAATATATTTTTTATTTTGTCCTTAACAGTTTCAACACACAAAGTAAAACAAAAATAAATATTGACTTAATGATTATTCAATATTTAACTAATACTAAAAAGTATTACGTGGTCGAATCATAATACAGAAATACAACTTATATTATATTTAATACATGTGCAATATAATAAACAATAATATGTTATATTTCATACCCACTTATTAATATATTAAATTATGTTAATTATATTATATTTAAACCAAATAATTAACAATTATTAAACATCAATATTATATTATCAATAATTTAAAATTTATATTTTTATGATATTAATAAACTATAAATTAAACCAAATCATATTAAATTATTTTATAATTTTTATTTAATTTTAAACAATTTACATTCAATATTAAATTTTTTAATAATTTTATTTAATACGTGCGTAGTACATAATTATAAACTAATTAAAATAGTTTTAATTTAGGTATTGAGTAATATATATTCAGACATCCAATTTTTATTGCTAATCCATGTTTTATTTAAGTATTATAATTGGGAAAATAATATATATATTACAAATATATTATATTACAAATTATATTTGCCTTGTACTAAATGTATTCCATTCGTCCAATTTTTATTTATATATTTATCACTTTATTTACAGTACTTTTATGGTAAATAAAAATAATATTATTTTATAGTTTTATATTTTAAGAAGATAATTTAGTAAGAAAGATAAATAATTTCCCAAATTAAAGAAATAATAAATAATAAAATAAAAAAATTTCGCAATATAGGTTTTTCCACCTTGTTATATTTTATATAATATATATTATTAGAGGCAAACACCTTTTTTAATTAACTTTAATTGATTTTTCTTAATTTTTCTTAGTGTTTTTAAGCCATACCTTTTAAAATTTTAAGTGGCATGGTCGGTAAATACCATTACTAACCCTTGAGCGGAAACAGTATCAGAGAGTTGAAGGGGAAAAACTAGAGATATACACAATGGGCGGCAACGGCGATGCGATCCTTATGTTGGAGGCACCGCCTGAAACTGCTCGGCCATGGGCCTCTGCTTCCACTGCCGAGACTTTGGACGCATTACCCTACATTGACGATGACTACGGGAACCCAATGGTCAAGGAAGAGGTTGATCGATTGGTCGAAGAAGAGATGCGAAAGAGTATCAAGAAGCCGGCTGACTTCCTCAAGGATTTACCCCCTCTGCCCTCCTTCAATTTTCAGGTTATTTTCCCCCCAATTTGGGCTTTAGGTTTTTCTTTATTGAAGTGTTAAAAATCCATGTTTGGATCTCAGCATCACCCAATGGTTGGCAAAGAATACGAGCGCGTTCGAGCGGGTAGGCCACCCGTGACCCTTGATTTTTCTTCACGGTATCAAGTTGAACCACCGCCCATGAATAAGAGAAACGATGAAACTGCTTGGAAACAGGCACTTCAAAGAGCTCAGCGCTCATTGCAACATCAAGTAATTAGGTCAGTTTCTTCTCTTAGTTATTTGAGTAAGCAAGAAAGAATAGATTAGGATATTTTATGAAATTACCTTTTCTTGCTTTCATGCTATTGTTATTCCATGCTTCTGTGAATCATTAAGAAATTAATTACATGCTTCTTTTCTTCTATTTTTACTGTGTTATTTCGTTAAGGACTTTAGTTTCTTGGCAGTAGTTGCTTTTTATTCAGGTTGTGATGAATGAAAATCCCTCATCAGTTAAATTTAGGGAAGTTTGGGGGCCATTTCACCGGAAATTTAACACTGTACATATAACTTCTAATGCTGTTTGCATGCAATGTTAAGGTTTTTTTCTTGTATATCGTTGCTTGGTTTCAGGTTGGAAAATTTGGAGTTGATGGTAAAATATGGCCCTGATATTTGGAGACAGAACAACCAACGACTTGAAGGGTTTTTGGCCAGGTTTTTCCCTAATATCACGTTTGAAATGCAACATTGATGTTATTTTCATGGCAAATTGAAAGTGGTTTTGCTTCTTGTTTGAATTGGTAGATTTAACCTAAGAGGCTTGGTCTTTTTGCATTTTAGGAATATGAGACTTATGGCAGAAATGCGTTTTCTGATATGAAGGATATAGTGCTACCAGTTGGCATATATTGAAGTTCTCAATCTATGGGAATCAAATTTTGGTTGTTTTCCTTGGCTAAAGTGACAGCCTTAGGCTGTATTTGGCAAGCATGTCTAGCATAAAAACCAACCTTGTTCGATTCCATAGGGCCTCAACAGGTTTACAGTTTAGCATTTTTGTTGATTTCTACCTTTACAGTCCAAAGTTTTGGATTTGTATAAAAAGTGTCTAAAAATAGGATATGCATATGTAGGATAACTAAAAAATATATTAGTACATTTTCTAATACATAAAATTTATTTAGTATCTTTAGATACTTAAATTATTTTTAATAGTTAAACTCTTACGCGGTTAAACTAATAACCTGAAGTTGGACTTCATACGTCAAGAAAAATATAAAGGTCCAGGTACAATTCTTTTGTCCTTTTTGGGCTAGGTTAAGATAATTATTTACTTTAGGTAATGATTGTAGGCCTAAAAGTTTTGAAGCCCAATTGCAATAGAAGAAAATCTTATCATACATTCCACCTAATTTTCTCCATTTTGACAGCAGGTATAACTCTGTCTCTAAGATAGTGTTCCCATTTTCCGTTTGTTTTCCTAAGCTACCTTGTTACCAGAGCAGAGAAGCCCATCTTACATCGACAATTTTCACAACTACATTAGCAAGCAATCTTTTTGTCTGATGTCTGTTACTTAGCTTTGTTATTATTCTTTGTGAGAAAAAGAGTCCATTTTTTCAGTGTCTGACGTGTATCTTGTGTCAGTACCTGTGGCATATCATATTGGCATGAGTATGGTGCCCAAAGTGTTTAGTTGAGGTTATGTGGACTGTGCAAAAAAGAAAATAAATTCGACTTAAAAAGAGGATGATATTTAGTGTCACGTTTGGTGCCCATTGTTTCAGTGAAGAGGTTTAGTTTGTATACTAAAACAGCTTTTCCATATATGGTAAACTGTTGCCCCTGGTTTTGCAACATGGAAATGGACTTGAGGATATTGATGCACTGCTTATTTATTCATTTTTTCCCCTTTTTTCTTTTTCTTTGGTTTTTTTGGGAGGGGGGGGGGGGAATTCCGTGCTTGTTAATTTGTGTTACATTCCTTTCCATGATTCAATATCAATTTGTGTTAGGTAGAGTTATCGAACTTAGGAAGAAGAATGATCCCAGAGAATATGCTGATCATGGTAACTTATTTGGGCATAGTATAAAGTCAAAAGTTCTTAGAGAATCATGGCTTATGTAGATCATGTATTAACCAAAGCATATATGGAGATAATGGAAAAGGATAAAATGTTTTCCATGGGAGAAGATGTTTATGCTATGGTAACTGAAGTTGTACTTAGAGCTGAACTTTGGAGAGGTTGAAACTCTATAGTGCTAGCATCTGAGTCCTCTGATCATGCTATCTGCATATTTTGTTGTTTATGTTCACATACTCGCTATATTCTTTCTTTTTCTTCCTTTGTTACTCAGCAGAATGCAAAAACTAGCTCAGCAGCAAAATGAGAAAATTGAAACTGTAAACCGTGAAAGAAAATTTCATCAGGTGATTTTAATTTCAAACACGCCCCATCCTACCTTGATTTGGTGCAATCTTGTAATCAAGCTGATAAGCATATTAATTCATCTGACTGATCAGCAAAACACTGCATATGAGCTCAATGCTTTATCCGCGCAATGGAAGGAGCTTTGTCTGAAAAACATTGAAATTCATGCTGCTTGTTCTCATATTGAAAACCATATAGAAGAACTGAGGAGAGAAGCTGCTGAGAGGTATCTACCTTTTCGAGTTGGTGTGCATTTTGCATACTAGGCTTTTTCTAGCATGGAGCCTAATTAATCTCACCATTGCAGAGGCTGGAACTTGGAAGATAATTTGGAGAATGGTGCTTTGTCACCTTCAACATAGCAAGGTATGCTTCCTGTCATGGTAGTATTTAATTCAATTTTGATGCTCTGCTCAGTATTGGTGAACGACTTAAGTTTTAAGCCACAATTCTTTTATTCCTCGCTACTTTTCCTTAAGTTTATAAAACTTTTTCTTTAGGACACGAGCAGGAGGAAAATACAGGGGAAATGTTGAACCTTACACCTTGACCTATTAGTGGTATGAGCTCTAGGTCAAACCTAAGATGCTGTAATATTTTATATTTCTGCGAGGGTGTTATAGAAGAATGTTTAGGGGTGTTCTCATTGTGGATTCACCGAGATCTACCTATTATTAGTCCATTTATTATGGGTGTTATTATTTATGTTACCTGGGTTTGGGGCTGACTGTCAGATGTATGTGCCTGACAGATTTATGCCTATTTTTTCTCATATTATTTGAGGATCATAACTCAAAATCCATGTTCCATATGTGTTAAACATGGCTCGACAGGTGCTTAAGAAAAATAGAGTCCCGGTAACTTATGGTGTTTTAGAAAAGTAAATTTGTATCATCTTCTTAATGATCTGAAGATACTAACAAGGTATGTTGAAACAATATGATATTTTATGATAACTAAGCAGTTTTTAAACTATTTGTTCATGAGTGGACCTATCCATGGGTTTGGCCAGGTTGCGGTAGGTTTACTATTCATAAATTAATAAAATATTAAAAAATATATTTTTAGATTAATATTTATATATTTTAATAATTAAATTTTAAATATAAATATTTTCGTTTTATTTAAATTCAATCTAGGCAAGTCTGAAGTGAAAGAACTCATGTCCAAGCTTAGGTTGGGTTGGGGCTATTGAGCTAGATGGGCCACCTGATCCATGGACAGATCCTTTTATGAGTTAGGAGAGTTCTATTGTCGAGAAATAAGATTCAGTTTTCACTCAAAATTGTGAAAAATTAAGATTTGAGTAAATTAAAAGAAGAAACACTAATGTACTTGAGTGAGAGAACTGGGAGTGGAGGCAAGGGCTCGTGTTGATATGGACATTTGAAAAACCACACCCCAAAACTTAGCTATCGAGGTTGTAGAGCCTAGGACCTTATAAGCCCCACCAAGGAAATCCCATACTTGTCTAGGTGGGATCTAAGTCCACTCTGCTCCGCAATCTTGGTGCCCATGTGAGTTGGCAATGCAATAGCTTAATCTAGCCCCGGGCAAACACTGCTGGATTGATGTCACCATCTGAACTGTGGGTTGACTTTACCTTAATTTTTTCCAAGCCTGGGGTGAGCACTGCAATACCAATGTCACCACTTGCGCTGCATGATTGCAACTAAGAGACGTTATGATTGCTTTTAATACCAATCAATATGGACTTTGGGAGAACCAAACTCCAAAAGCTAGATATTGAGGCTGGAGAGTCTAGGTTCATACAGCCTACAAGAAGATCGCATACATAAGTACCCGTGCTTTCTTTTGTGGGATACAAGCCTGGGCACATATGATGTGTCTTAATAATAGTTGTAGGATTGACATCATCCAAGCAGGTACAAAAGGATTTACGACGTTTACCATCCCCACCATATTAGGACCTAGTTTGGAGTTATTTGTATGTAATCTCTTGTGACCATTGATTTCTGCCTGGTAGCTTTATTGCTGTACAGCACTATCCACTACTACAAACATTATCATTCCTTGTAGCTACTAAGCTTTGCCTTCTGTGAGCCACGTTTCCCACTGTAAGCATATGGCAACAGTGTTTTCTCCCTCCCCCCCCCCCCTTCCCCTCTTTTTTTTTTTCTCAAATTCATAAATTTTGGTGTCCAAATCAATGGAGAAAAATGAATGAACTGCGGAAAGTCAATATCTCCACAACAGAAGCAGAATTATGACTCCCCTTGAGTTAACATTTTAATATTAGCATTGGAATATAATTATGACAAATTATATCGAAAATCTGGAGTAAGATTAGTATAAAGGATTTACATATGGGTTAACATGAGGCATATATGGAATTCATGCCATTATTGCTTATTGCTTTTTACATGACAGGTTTCAAAAGATTTGAGATTCATTTGGCTTAGTGAAGCTCAGAACTGCTGTAGCGTCCTCGAAGCCACCTTCCCAGATTGTGCTTGCACATGGAGGGAACGTTGTAGCAGTTTTTAGGGGCCAGTATTACATCCTGCTTCTACTTGTTAACTCATTTTCCCGCTATAAATGCATTCAACTGAATTGAAGTTTTGTTTGTACCATGACTCATTAATGTGTCAAAGACTGGACCGATGTTCCTTAGTCCCCATAAGAACTATGATTTTCATTTAGAGAACTTTTATTATGCTCTTCTTGATATGCGCCCAATCATTTTGGTTGTAGATGGTCACAATTCTTAATATCTATACTATTTATCAAGTGTTTTAAGGAGTTGGTGTCCCTCTCACTTGAGTCACCAATTCGGTTAGAAAATTAAAGAAATGTCTTTTTGTAATTAAAATAAGTTATACCATTTCAGGATATTTTAGTCTTTTCATTTTAACATTTTTATTTAACATGCACGAGTTATTGTCTCCATTAACTGTATATTTATATTATATTTTTATTTTAATATGTACGAGTTATTAGTTTCATTAGTTGTATATTTATATTATTTATCAAGTGTTTTATTGAGTTAGTCACCTTCAATTGAGTCACTAATTTGGTTAAAAAATTATAGAAGTGTTTTTTCATAATTAAAATAAATTATATTATTTGAGGCTATTTTAGTTTTTATTTTAACAAAGATCAATTAAAATATGCATATGGTGGGATTTGAATCCACATCAATTGGATTAGTAAAATTTTAATTTTATCTCTTAATTAATGTTTCGTTTTAAAATATTTTTTTTATATTTTTATTTTAATATGCACAAGTTATTATCTCTATTAGTTGTGTATGTTAATAATATTGTTAATCAAGTTCGTGTCACAAGTAAACTTGATATTAACAATTATTGAGAGAATCATGATAAATAATTTCGTTTTACTCACAATTTAATCTTTTTTAATTCTAATAACGTACATATTTCATATGTTATTATGATTAATTAGTTTTAAATCATATGTTTCATTATTTATTGTATGTTTTTTTTAAACACAAATATGTGTTCTAAATCCATGGTTTCTACTCGCATATGTTCGTAATAGGATTTCTAGTATTAATAATGTTGTTAATTGAGTTGGTGTCACGAGTAAACTTAACACAAACTCATAATTGTTAACAAAATCGTGCTAAATAATTGTAATGCATTTAATATTGTTTATTTGATGTATTTATATGTTTAAATTTTGTTTTACTCATAAATTAGTTTATTTTTTATTTTAATATTGTACATATTTCATGTCTTAATTAATTTCAAATCATACACTTTATTCTTTATTGTATATATTTTTTAAATACATCTCTATATTTTAAATCCATGATTTTCACATGTGATAAAATTTTTAGTAATATAATATGATGATTTACCTTATTGAATATCACGTTTAGTTGTGAAAACACGTTATGAGGAGAACTATGACATTAGATTCATAATTCACCTTTAATCATATTTCATGTAAGCTTTCCCAAGTTGAACAAATAAAGTAAGGAATCTCAAAAAAAAAAAACAATTTGTAGAAGGTGAGTGAGTGGGAAGAAGGGCCTCACACATATTCTACTTATGCATGGTGAGAAACGTGGAGAAGAGGAAGAGTGAATCAAACAATTTGGATGCTTATCCACTTTCATACGGTTTGAACAATTTTCTTTTTACAAGCTCCTCATTTCACGTTCGGCTAAACAAGAAAAACATCCTTATCCCTTCTTCCTCTAGTCGAGTGGAGTGTAGAAGAGAGCTTGCCAATTTGACCTTCAATTCCTCCATCTCTCTTTAAGTTCGGCTAAAAGCAAATGCCAGGGGGAAATGATAAGAAGAGAGCTAAGTTCAGTGGCGTATCTAGAGAACTTGGTAGGGCCTCCGGTCTCTCCTAAAATAAAAAAATTGTTCATTTAGATTTTTAAAAGTTTTAAAATTTTAAATTAGTAAAGGTAAAATTATACTTTGTTCCCTCCTAAAAATGATAAGAATTTGCTTTAATTCTTTAAGATATAAGTTATTAACAATTAAAATTTAATTTCCTCCTCTTAATTTTTTTTTTTGGTTTCGCCTTTGACCAAGTTTTGAGCTTTAATAAGCGAAGTGGTGAAAGGTTTGAATTTGTATGTTTAGAATTTGCAATATGTGTTAAGTTAGTTGTTTTGAGGATTAATGTTGTGTATGTATATGGTGTGAAGAGAGTGGTGAAAAAGGGAAGTGATAGCAAAAGAAATGAAGCTTGAATAAGGAAAGAGTGGAGTTAAGGACATTTTGGTAGCTTAGAATATTTGCAAGTGCTTATTGAATTTCAAATATGGTAGCGCAATGTTATATCCGATATCCAAAAGTATCATCGATCGCTTGAATCTCAATTTAAGAATCATATGTTTTAGTCTATTATTAAATAATTTACAACATTGGAGAGTATCATTCATCTATTCATGTTAAGCTCCAATCATTTAATAATGCAAGCGGTTAGCAGGTATTGGTACCTTCGTACTATGTATAGGTATTTAAGCATTGAGGTATTGACACTCCAAAGATAGGTATTGACACCCCTGTTTTAGATACCAACACTTGAGATGTAGTAATAATACTGCTACTTCATGGCACAGTTACATTATTCATACTTAATTACAAGGATCACATTATTACTTATGGACCATACTTTCATTTTTTTTTTTTTCTTCATTACAGTATGATCACCCATTCTTTATCCAAATTAAGTTCACCATAACCTAACCAACATATCACATGCACATTTACAATACCCCATATGTTTATTTTCTCCAATTCAGGACAAGATCAACTTGTATTTACCAATTCTGATGCGAGTCTCAAGACCCAATTTTAGGCCTATGAATGTGATGGATTTACACCATCTTAAGGTGGTCCAATAACAAGGTCAAAGGACAAACAAATCAAGTCAAGGATGAATCTTTTCAAGGAAATAGGAATGATACATGCACGGAATAGGTGAAATTTATTAAAGTCAATTCAACCATGCTGCCAATTTTCAAGCTGAAAAGATTAGTCAAATTGAGACGACGTTTTAGATGGGATCTAGACATTTATGGGCTTAGATATCTATCTCTTAGCTTTGCAATGCACTTTGAATCACTCGATTTCGAGTTTGAGAGCTCAAGTTAAGACTGTTCTAGTAAATGCTATGCGAGCAGAATTTCTGGACGAGATTATTACGAAAATTATGAGTTTTAAGCTTTTAACTCAAGTTCAAATCATATTGAGTTCAATGAGTCAAATATTGTATTTATTAGCTCATATTATTTCATTATTTATTTATTCCGAAATTTTGATATTTTTAAGTATTTTAAGTTATTATTTAGAAGTTTTATGTCAACAAGAAAATTTTGTTTAAAATTACTTCTTGGAGGGAAAATTAGAATTATTTAAAAGGGGCTATGGATTCGTCGAGTTACCAAGACTCCTTAGGACTTCTATGCGCCATCTATCTTCTTTATTTTTTTTCTTTGTTCAATTTTGTTCTTGTTTAATTATTCAAATATTTGATTTATTTAATTATTTTTATCTTAATTATTTATTTTAATTGCTTTTTTTTTTTTAAATTAGATTTAACTTGGATTTGTTTACGTTTTATGTTGTGTCAAAATCCAAGTTTTTTTCTGATCATATAGAGCTCTAAGACAAATTTGCGACTTGAACAAACTTACGATCCTGTTCTGCTCTCATCTTGATCATTTGGTATCAATATATTGAGCGTTTTAGATGTTTTTTTTATTATTATAAATTGATTTCCAACAAACAACCTCAAAACCATTTTTAACCATAATTTTTTTCAAATTTTTTTTTTTTCATTGTATAAACATTTTTTCAAATGATCTAAAATTTTGCATGTAAAACCTTCCACCCAACCCACTTGACTGGATCCGAGTATTGAATGTTACTACGTCTAAGAGCTGATGTACTTAGACTCTTTCTATACTTTCCTACGTAACTATTCTATCAAATACCCAATAAAATTGTTACTTAAGTTTTATTCTGAATTATTGAATTAAAATTAATTAAATTGTTTACTTTATATTTACTAAATAATTTTTGAGAATAAATTTAATTATTGATTTAATTAAATAGACTTGTTATTATTATTATTATTTAAATCAAGGGTAAACCAACCTGCTAAGTGCGTCATAGGAGACTTATTTCTCACCAATATAGTAATATACTTCAAAAAGAAACAATAAAAAAGGATACAAGTTCAATTGCAATAAGGAGGAGTGTTTGTTGTTCATGTCAATGTATTAATTAAACAATAAGCATAATTCCAAATAAGCTGCATAAAAAAAAAAAAATTTAAACAATTAGCTCAGTTTCCCCTCGTATTTCTTTTATGGCGCAAAACCAAGAAATTGCATTGAAAGCAAATTCCCAAACCAAGTTGACACCTTGGTGTTATCCGAAGATCAAAATATTTAGCAAAACGGTGTACTCAAAGGCCTGGTATTCCTGAGACATCAATTTAGAGGTTGTCTTTTAGCCAGTTAGCAGCTCCATTTGCAATCGACCTGCAACAAATCACATTTTCTACGATCATTATACCAGAAACTAACAAAGAAACTCGGACAAAATCCACAATCAAAATGAATGAATGCGAGGAAACATTGACAGAGAGATCCGATAAATCAAATAATGGTTAAAAAGATTCGTTGCATCTGTTTCACATATTCTAGATTGAGATAAATTTTAAGAAGATGGTGGCTGTAATCGTTTTGTTGCAGAAGATGTTTGAATGAAAAATGGTAAAACATGCAACACAAGGTAGGGAGCAATGGTTCACCGGATCTTGCACCACTATCGTACATACCCCATGCATCAATCTTGAATTGAAATTCCATGTCCCAAGCCAAAGAAATAAAACTTAATTGCAAGTTTCTTTTATACATCTAATCTATATACTATGTTGCTCGTACACAGACGTTGGGTATGGATATGGGTACGTGTCTAAATATCCTTGTCGATTATGTTAAACTCAAGACTCGAGTTTTGGTTTGGTTAAATATTAACAGGCGATGATAAATACGTGATGCTACTTTTCTAGTAGTATATAATATTATAATACTTGTTATATCTTTTATACTTTCTATACTTTACTTTTATCTTTCTATTTTTTTTTCTGTCAAATAGTTTTCCAGATTTTCATTTAATATCTTTTCTTTTCCTTTCTGTCATTTCTTCTTTCTTTTTCTTCCTTTTCATCTCACCCAGTCACTAAGAGTCCAACAGATTTGACCCATATTCCGTATAATTATCCGTGTCATGCTGGGTTGACACAGGTGGGGCTCCCATTTTGGGAAGTCTGAACAATTGTATATCTATATAATCATATCCATAGCAGCACATGCATGAAGAAAGGTAAGCATGTTAGAACGCATGCACACACATGACATGTGGAGAGTAAGAGAGATTACCCGGCAAATTTTTTTAACTTTGTCCACGGATCATTCTCATCTGCTGCTGCTTCTTCAGTTTTCTCTCCATCGGTACTAACCTTACTTTCACTAGTTTTGGCTGCATCAGTATGAGAATGCTAAATTTGTGTAATCCAAGCAATAAACTATGATCTTGCGGAACGTACGACAAAGAATACAACTTTTGCATATAGCCCAGATGGTGACGATGACATGCTAGTGTCGCAATATATTTGACTCAATAAATGTTAAAAGTTTAGGCCATATGTAACAGTGAAGTGCATATGAATTCAGCAATTTAAATAATAAACAAAAAGTCATTTTCACAAGGCATAAGCAATTGCTTACTTGCAGTTGCGGGTTGAGTCCTAGGGCGAGTTTGAGAGCGGCTGCCGTTTGTATTACTTAGAGAGGAAAGTTCCTTAAGCAATTCTCGCTCCTTAGCACTGCATGCAAGGAAGAATTACAGCATGAAGTTACTAGAAATAACTAATTTCAATAGATCTGAGACATTGAGGGAACGGGTTGCTCAATAACAGGTTAGGTCAGGCCAGGCCACACCATTATAAACTAGTCTAATTTAACAAACTGAAGACGTGTTTATTTCTAATGAAAAACAGAGGATCTATGAGTCTATTACTAGTCTAATTTACCAAACTGAAGATAATTCATATGGTCTAGAAAGAAAATATAAAAGAGAATCAAATGATATATTTAATTCAGAATGCAGTTCAGCAATCCTATTTCCACATAATTAAATGCTAATAAAAATTTATCTTATACCTAATTCTATTTGGTATGTTAACTTTGATTGTGAACAAATGGTCACCACGTATAGATGGTTTGTTCAGCTTTGGTGCGCCTTTCCTTGCAAGTACTAATACATCCCCTGGTTGAGTCCCCGGCGGGATCTGTAGGTCAGTCATCCCTTCCACTGTTTTAACCTGTTTAAGTGAAAGGAATCAAATACTTGATGAAGTACGAGATGTCGGTTAAGGGAAAATAAGAATAAAGTTACACCAAGTATGTTACTGGGACTCAAGTGTGTCAGATACAGGCATGTCTCCAACATGGGTATGTTTAAAATTTTTAAAATTTTTACAGGTATTTGGAGGGTCATAAAATGCCATATGGCTGTCTTGCTGATTGAACAACAAAAGACACCAAAAATACATATTTGGATCTTGTTAAAAAACAAAAAAGTAGGAGATATAGCTCAGAAAACATTTCACTGTGCAGGGCAGTGATGAGACTAGGCAAAAACTCTCTGACATAAAATGGCATATGGCTGTGATGCAGAACCTAGATGAGTAACTTGAGCATGCATCAGGCTGTCTCCCTGATTGAAGCTATGTGCAGTGCATTTTAGGATGACACCTTGAGAATGTGATTTCATAAGGGAGATAGGAATGGGCTTACAAGTAATGTAATAAAATAAAATACTGGAAACAATTATCAACCAGATAAGAACCAGACAATCAAAGAGATATGTAGATGCAAATTTTACAATCCAAAGTTACGCATTAATTTTATAAATACACACATATGCTTTTTCATTCAAACTTTATTCATTTCTTTAATTTATAAGAATTAATATGAAGACTAAAGCATAAAAAATTTAATGCATGAATGTAAGATAAACGCAAAAAATAGTGAGGAACTACCTTGACAACAGACCCCAGTATGGCATCAAGGTAACTAATGGAAACTGTTGACAAAAGATTTATGCCATCTCTTTGAATTCCTGGGACTTCTTGAACATCTAGATATGCATAGAGATCTCCTGGAGGGCCCCTGTTAAAACCAGAGCATTTTTTATACTCAACAACAAGAAAATATCTAAGAACTAAGACTACAGCCTCCTTTATCCTACTTCTGCAGCTAAAAGTTCTTAGCTACTCAATGGTAAGTTTTATTCCTTACATAAACAAATTTATCTAAAGTAGTAATAAGCAAAATGTAACCATTTGAGACATGAGACAACGTCCCTGAAAATATTATATTAATAGATTTACTTCATTAAAAAAAACACAAAAGAACACTAATTGGGAAGAAAAGGAAAGAAATAAAGTGGAAGGGTTAAAATCACAATATAATAACATTTCTGTGACAATACTTCAATGAAAAAAAAGGGACCATCTACACCAAATAAATGCAGTAGAATCATAGCACAAGTGTAAGAAGTTAATGTCATTCCAAAATGTCAAGGAATTTGAGAAAAGGAACATCACTATCATTGCAGCTTAAAATCAAACTTCACCATTCTTAACTTTAAAATGTAAGACTGGAAGTTCCCATGCATATTAAAATTCAATATAACATGAACAGGCTGTCATGATGTAAGATATAGTTTTGGCTAGTATTTTAACTTCCTGAAGGTAACCACCAGTTCCCTAATTTTACAATTAGCCAATAAACTAATGTTGTATCCTAAAAGTAACAAATATAAATCTACACCTGCCATGAAATCTAGCTGCAACTCTCATATCAGGTCATTATGGATGACAGAAATGAGCTTATGTATATCCAATAATAAATTATAAGAGCAAGAAACTATCTAGTATAACTGAAAATTAAAAATGTAACTTTAGAATGCAATTGGCATTTAATACCCGAAAATCTCATCAATATTAGATATACAATAAAAAGTCCATCTACTTACCCTTTTGGTCCAGCATCACCCTCACCTGCAACTCTGAGGATACTGCCTGCACTAACCCCAGGAGGAACTTTGACTTTGATATTTTTCTTAACTCGTATACGTCCTTTACCAGAGCATTTTCGACAGTTTTCAGAAATAACTTCACCACCCCCACCACAATTTGGACAAACAGAAACCTAACATATTGCAATGGAGAAGTTATATAAGAAGCATCGTATAACAAAATCATCAGACATTGGTTCAGATCAGAAATCAAGATTGGAACTGCAAACCATGGAGGGAAAAAGGACAACCAAATCATTATTTTTAAACATGATTGCTTCTCTATCTAGCAGGCTAGCAGACACATTAAAAGGTCTCTATATTCAATACAAATATCGTCCTGTTCAATGCCTCCTTTGATCTATTTGTTCTGCACTGGAAAAAAAAAGGTACTGGGAGGTTTTTTCTCTCTGCTTTTCGAGTCAAATTCATCAATTCAAAATCAATAAAATTACTACAACTTAAATGAATGTAATCCATTACACAATAGCATCATCAGTTTTCCACTAGAACCAGGTTAGACAAAAACCCTTCCACGGATGAGATTGAAAAGTTCATTGGCAATGTCTTCCAAATTTATCTTTTAATCCTTAAGAGGCTTTATCATTTTGGTCTTGGAATTTTAACCATGTACCAAGTACCAACATGGCTCTATCACTATTCCCGTGTGGTAAAGCAGTACACATTATTTTGTCCAAAACTGATCTTTGGAGTCAAACTCTCCACTTTTACCTCTTTTCTTCACGATATGATTTCCGATTTTTTAGTATAAAATGTGACCAACTCAAGTACCAGTGAGTGAACCCACCTCCAGTAAACCACTGTCTACAATTTATGTATAACAAGCAGATAGTAGTTCATTGTTACAACTAAATAGAATGCCTAGTACCGCCAAGGTCCTGATCTTAAAGGATGTTACACACTTAAAATGTAGAAAATGCCATGATGAGAAATGATCATAAAAAACCTTACTTCCTCATAACACCCTCTGCCATGATGAGAAATGATCATAAAATGCCTAGTACCCCCTAGCCCCCAAGAAAAAGGCGACCAAGAGCCAATTGGACAAGAAAATTTCCAATTACCTGTGAAAACAAGCCAAAGGGCGTCTGCTCAGTCCTCATAACCTGACCCCTTCCACCACAAGTTGAGCATATCCTCATTTTTGACCCAACTTTTGCTCCAGTTCCAAGACAAACTTCACATGTTTCTAAATGGAAAAGCTCAAATTCCTTTTCAGCTCCAAAAATAGCCTCCGAGAATTCTAAAGTAATGTCGTAACTGAAAATATTAGAATTATCAGAACAATATCGATTATAAAAGCCTTTGAAAAAGGATGTATAGATGCATAGCTTCAGAAAAATGAGAACATATACAAGAACCTGCAAAAAAAATTTTATTAACATTATTACCAAGGGCTTATCTGACATAAATGATATTTCTTCATAAACAAACTTACAAGACATATTTGAAGTTTATCAAAAAGAGCACTTAGGTAAGTGATAGGATGATGGGATGGGATTTAGTTGGATATCGTTGGTTTGACTGGTTATATTTTTTCTGGTATTAAATAAAAAGAAAAGAGCAGAGAGAAGCATGATTTAAGCATGACATGAAAACAATTAAATGATTAGAAAATGAAAGATTGAAATAGTGTGATCACACAAGGCAATAAAACACTGTCAGCAACACAAGAAATGCACAGATTGGAAATAGAGATGACCATAGCCAAGCTTGGTAAACATGCTAAAGCAATCAGTCAATCAACACTCAATATAAACAAAGTGAATAATCAAGGACCGGTAACTATTATCAAAACATCAAATAAAGATCTCAACTTACCGTATATCATCACCTTTACTAACCGTACTACGACGGCTTGTTCCGAATCCAGTTTGATCCATGCCAGGAAAACCACCCATACTTGGTCCAAAGAATGTTTCAAAGAGATCAAAGGGATTAGTCTGCAGGAAAAGAAAATTAATGTCTTAGTTTTACTTAGACAGACAGAAGTCGAGAGTCTTTGATGCTGCCTAGGTAATTGCATGCTAGTTAGTAGAGCATCAATCATGACATTTCACAACATAATAGGTGCATAACAGTTTTATTTCCCCATCTATTGTGAAACACAGTCAAAACCCTACACATAAAGCAGACTATGCAAAAAAAAAAAAGTCACTGCTTAGAGGTAGACATAGATCACAAATTGGCAAGTACAAGGAAATAATGACTCAGACAGGCTGTCCGAAAAAAAATGATTATCTCACAATGATTATTTGAACTCAACATGTTAAGAGGCAATATTCTTACACCTGGGCAACCAAATATTTTGAAATGAATAACCAAAATTACCTTCCCGTGAAGTAATAAACAAGGCAAAGCATGTCTAAACTTCCAAGCATATGCCAACCAGATATCCTTTGCAATTATGACTTATGAGTACAAGCTTAATTAGAAAATCTCATAGTAGATGCATACCGTATAAGCACTGGACTGGCCCCCTACTGCACTCTTGACTCCAGCTTCACCATATTGATCATACAAAGCTCTCTTTTTATCATCTGATAACACCTGACAGTGTTGCACTTCATTGTTCAAAAAACAACATGATGAATAAATTTGAACATGGTAATGTACTTTTACACAAAGAAACCTCTAGCAAAGAAAATTTGCAGCACTCCATGCTCCACATTGAAATGTCGCTAACAGAGGACTAAAATATAAAACAGTTGTGCTGACCAACATGATAAATATCAAGACTTTTATATCCAATCGTAGGATAAATAATAGAATTGAATCTTAATATTTCAAGGCATGTTGAATCAGTATCAACAATGCATTTAAAAACTCATCATGAAAGACAATTAATCAACTTGACAAAATAAAAACTCACTTTTTGCTTCCCTATTCAAAGAAGAATGTATATCATACGTGTTTTATCACCTCCCAAGGACGAAATGGTCAAATAAATTTAGTTTGTGGGGAAAGAAAATTTCAGATGCTTTTTCAACAGGCTTTACATCTAATTCCTCCTTTACCAGGATTCTGAAGTTGTTTAAGTTTGAGAGGACTTTATAGGGATCCTACATGAGTTAGCCTAGATGTCTCACCCAAAAGGTAAATAACAGCTTGACATATCATTGATCACAAATCACAAGAAAAAATAAGAAAGCTGGTATTCATGGTCCTTATAATCTAAAAGGTTCCATGCTGTAACAACACTTTGGTCTAAACCTTTTGCACATACCTCATATGCAGCACTAATCTCCTTAAACTTTTCAGTTGCTCCTGGCTCCTTATTGACATCAGGATGATACTTCAAAAGAGGATGAAACGTTACAATGTCAGATTACCAAGACAAATGAAACAGAAGTGAAGAAATAGACAATTCATTAATGTTCACAGTGCCAATACAAACTTAGTAGCTTCAAATTTATATGAAAGCACATTCACAAATAGAAAGAGATAATGAAATAAACCAGCAAACTAGGAAGAACACCACTTTACCTTCTTGGCAGAGTTATTTCCGAGGGTTCCATAGCTTGATTGAATTAAGCCAAATTAGAAAGTTCAAAGAACAATATAAAAGACACCAGCTTGAGATAGTGGTGCATAAAGTACAATTTGATTCCTAGTGGTAGCTATTCTGCCACTGATATTATGACTAGCAACAGATTACAACAAGTGAACTTGGAATAGGTCAAAGAAACAATGGAAAAAGATAGGCCAAATGAGATTAAATTAAACACAAAATAAATTTGCCAAGTAATTGTCACCCCATGCATGCCCTTCTATAAAACCAATAGAAAAGATAGAGCATTGAGCAATAATGCTGAGCGCCTCACACTGATAGTGAATTCACGTTACTAGAAAAACCCATGATATGTTACAGTTTAATCACTCAAAATATGAAGAAGAAAATAGGTTTCTGCCAAAATGATATGACCAAAACAATCCAAGGAACAATCAAGTGTCTTGCCCCATTAAATATTCATTCATATCCACCAATTCCAACAGTTAAAACTTGAGCCTTGAACTCTCAGTCCGAGTTTCGGGTTCTGCTGGGAAAATTTTCCTCTTTTTTCGTAACTCAAAACCTAAGAAAAGAGCTTTTTCCTTCTCTAATACAAAATATCTTCTCTTAGAACTATATTTAACTATTTCTAAAAAAAAAAAGAGCAGCAACAAAATCCAGAAAGGAAATGCAAAACTAATAAATAAACTTGTAAAATTTAAAGAGGTCGGGGGGCAACAACAACAATTGAACTGAGTGAAGTACCTGACGAGCCAATCTACGATAAGCGGCCTTAATTTCTTTACCGGAAGCTGATTTGGGTACTCCAAGAGTAGCATAATAGTCCCCAGAAGCAGCCACCACGGTGGTCCCAAAACGGTGAGTACCAGCCCTATTATTGAATCTCCAAGAACATGTAGAGGAAGAAGAAGAAAAAGTCACACAAGCGAAGCTGTCGTGGGACCTGAGACGGGTCCCAGCATTGAAGAAAACAGAACAAGAACAAGAATAAGAAGAGGATTGTGAAGTGCTGGAAGGGCGTTCATTTGGAAAACCAAGAGATGAAGGCAGTAGAGATAGAGAAGTAGTGGCAGCCATAAAAAAGAAAAGAAAAGAAAAGAAAAGGTTAAGTTTCAAAGTTTTGGTAGAAGGTGTTGGATAAAATTGATATCTCAACAACACAAAATATTGCTTTTGATTTTGTAATTCATGTTTGATTGTTGAACCAAGGTTTATGGAAACTGCAAAAAGAGGAAGAGAGTGAAGGTAAAGGAACGGGAGGAGGGGATAGCCACAAAGATTGGATTTTGTTTGGTTGCAAACTTTGTTTTAGTACCCGGACTGGACTGAACTAACACGTTTTTTATTGCTACCCAACAATTTTTCCTCTGTTCTTTATTTTCATTTGGGTAAACTACAAAATAATCACTTTTATTTACCTCAGATTATATTTTAATCACTTATGTTTGAAATGTTATGTTTTAGTCATTTATCATTTTGTTACGAAGTGATCACTCTGTTATTAAACTCTATTAATCCTACGTGGCAGTCCAAATGGTTTTTAAATGCCAATTTGGATGTCTAATTAGGTTATTCTTTTTTAGTTGTAATTAAATTTATTTAATTAAAGAATTATTCTCATCTCAATTAGACATCTAAGTTGGTATTTAAAACTTATTTGTACTGCCATGTAAGATTGCCGTTAGAAAGGTAACAAAGCTTAACGACAAAGTGACCACTTCGTAATAAAACAATAACGTAAGTGACTAAAATGTAACATTTCAAACATAAGTGACTAAAATGTACTCTGAAGCAAACAAACGTGACTATCTTTGTAGTTTACCGTTTTCGTTTTTCTTTTTTACCCCTTGGAATTTTTTTCTTCAAAAGGGAAAAAAATTTACAACTATAACAATTTTTTAATAAAGTAGGATTTAGTTTTTGAATTTAACGACTTTTTAATTTAGTCTTTGAATTTATTTTTATTGATATTAGTTTGAAAATATGGTATTTTTTAATTTAGTCATTCAACTTGGATTTTTTTAGAATGTCAGTTATCGTTTAATGATTTCAAAACATATATAAAACTTTAGCAATACAAAAGTATTAAAAGTAATAGTTTTAAAAAAAATATACATGATATGACACAATCTTGAAATGCTATCGTACAATCTCAAAGTGTCACATAATAATATTTTAACAGAATCAAAGTTTAGAGACCAAAATGATATCGTACAAGCATTAACACTCACCAAATTAGCAATCTCACTTTTACACCTAAGATCTAAACAACTCTTCTTTAAATTTTCCCTTTGAAAACTTAGGATAAAAACAAGTAACTCACTTGATTACTTATAAAATCCACTTTGAAAAATAGGTTCTAATTAACAGAATATGTGCTAAAATTCTCCACACCATTTACCCACACAAGCCTTTCAATATATAAGAGTTAAAGGTTTGTTAAGATAAAAATCAATTACAATCACTCTTCGCATCAAATTAGCAAGATAACCAGCAAGGATAATATCTTTAATATGGCCAGGATAAGTCTTCAAATATTCAGGATATATCACCAAGTTACCGATCCAATCCAATCTACTCAGAGTAGAGAAGTTGATTTCCTTTATCCAATCCAAATCAATCTTCAGCATGTGTTCTTATAACAAATTTGGATATCATAGATGGGCTTGTACAAGAATAAAATATCAACAAATATCATAGTCCAATGATTTGGTTACAAAAAATTGACTAATTTAAACATGACAACTTTACTAAGCAAACAATGTCACAACCAATTGACACTGATCCAAGCACTATTAAAAAATTGCCTTAACAATATTCTCTTTTGGCAAATTTTTGAACAAAATCAAAATAGGAGAGCATACTCACAAATAGAAACAAATGCTCCCCTACATGACTCTCCCTTAATTAATCAAACTTAATAATCACGGAAATGAATGCATTAACAATCAAAGTACAACATCTACATCAACCTTGTTCATCTTACTCCCCCTTTTTGTTCAAATAAATATGTCAACTCCCTTTAATAAAATGTTTTAGTAGGGGTGCAATGGATGCTAACTCATCAACAACTTTGTATGTGAGAGATGTAACTCGTGGAACAACAAGGATTTTTACCATAAGATCTTGAGGCAGTAGAAACATTTATGTTGATTTTCAAAAGTTGTTGCATCAATTTCCACTTCACGTTACACTCGCACATCAATCAACTATTGATCTTTTCTCACCCATACATGTTTCTGGCTATATCTTGGCTGAGTTGTAACAGTTCGTCATCTTAAATTACTCAACAACTTATAACTATTGCTAGTACCCTAAGTGTAATATTTATATCCATGTACACTTGTATTTTTCGAACAAATTGGTTTAATAATATTACTATTAAATACATTAATACCCTTTATATATTGTCTTCAATGTTTTTGCATGTAAAGCAAAATGGAAGCAAATATTGACTCACTAGTTAGTTAATGTTTAACTAATATTAAGCAGTATTACGTGGTTGAATCATAATAGAGAAAAACAACTTGTATAAGTAGATGAACCTAAACATATCCTTAGTCTAATCAGAAATGAACAAACCAATTGAAAGACTAATATATTGTTTGTCTAGTCCAATTAGAGAGATATTTTGTCTTGAGTATTGGAGCGGATAACTCTCAAAAGATAGAGACATAGATGTGACTAATTGGATTGGCAGCACATCAAACATGACTCAAGTAAAATAGATCCTAAATTTGTATATGAATTTATTCATTTGTGACGTTCATAACGTGACATACCTTAATATTGAGTAGATAATGGGCTATGTAAGCATGACTCACATACTTTGATATAAGTCAAATACTAAGTTCAAACAGATAAAGAATTGAATTATTGCATTGGGTATATGACTTTTGCAGTGTGTAGCATCATTCACAATAGTGAAATTCATAGCCCAACTAATGGGTAAATTGTTAGAGTATGGCCAAAGACCAATCATGAGATAATTGTGATTACATACTCATTTTACCTTGTTTGTTAATATAAGATATTATCATTGTTATTTCAATTTTTTTTTCTCTGTGTATAAATAAATTGATTAATAACAAAACCTAGAGAGTAATATGATTATTCTTAAAAGATCCTTAGTCAAGTATTATCGTGAGCTTGGACAATAATAATGCATTAAAATTGATATGTATTTGATTGATGACAAAGTGTTGTAACGTAGCAAATTAAGCTTTTTCAACACATTTAAAGAGCTTTTTTTCGAGCAAATTCTTACAGAGAAAACTCAAAGAATATTTTATTATGATTTTTTCTTTAGATTTCATTTGGCTTTTTAATCATTATTCTTTAAAATATGTTCTAACTGATTGCTCTCCCTTCATCGCCGAACTTGAATTGTTCAAAATTCATCAAAATAGATCTTCTCTTCGAAATCGGCTTGGACTCTCAAGAATCGTAACTTTTCAATTCGATTTGCGTGTTCTTTCTTACTTGTTCAATCTGTCTTACTTGCTGCCCTTTCATTTTTTTTTTTTAAATTACATCTAACTTGGATTGTTGCATTTTCAAGTTTAGACAAAATGCAAGTTTCCTCATTCGTCCAGAGTACGAGGCCAATTTCGTGTCTTGAACAAACTTGCAATCTCATTCTGAACGCCTCTTGATAAAAGATGTGCAACGTGCTTTAACCTAATAACTCAAAAGAATAATAAAAAGCAAAAAACAAAAAACAAAACATAAAGCTAAGAGTTAATGGAAATCCCTGAAACTAGAGCCTCCTTATATAATTTAGACTTGATCTAGAAAAGTTGGACACAAAATTTAACCTACAAAATATTTTTTAATTTTTTTTTTCATATTTTTCCGGTTTTGCACTTTTTCAATCACTTATTTTTGTGAAAAATATTTTTTAATATTCTAAAAGAGTAGACAAAAACCGGTATGTAAAATTTCATATCCTTTGAAAAATATTTTTTTCTTAAATTTCTACTTAAAAAAATTTGTTTTAAAGCTATTTGCTGGAAATCAATTTATAAGAACAGAAAGAACACCTAAAACGCCCAAGAATTTGATACCGAATGATAAGGAATGAATGCGGAACAAGATTATTGGACTTTTTTTTTTAAAAATTGAAAAGATTAAATTGCCATTGAATAACATAACTTAATTTAATTATGAAAGAATATTTCTTTAATCTTTTGAACCGAGTTGATGTCCGGTTGAATCGTGGCACCAACTCAATCGAGGGTTTAATAATAGTACTAGAAATTCTATCACAAATGTGTACCTGTGGAAACTATGTCACCCATGTGTACTTGTGAAAATTATGTACTTAAAACACAGATGTTAATTTAAAAATAATATATAATAAATAAAGATAGATATAGTTTGAAATTAATTAATAACCACACATGAAGTGTGTATAATGTTAAAATGAAAAAAATAGATTAAATTATGAGTAAAATAAAACTTAAATGCTTAAATACATCATTTTAAGAATATCAATGTTACATTTGGTAGGAGTATTATTTCTTCACCATGTTTTAGTATATGAGTTAGTAATAACCTAATTTTAATTGATAATTTTTAGCTACTTGCATTACTTGTTTTGAGAAAAGAGAAATAAATTTTTCTAAAGTCTTATTTTTTACAAGAGTTTTTACTATTTTTTTAGTTTCAAGTTTAAATTTGTACCAACTATTATTTAGGTATAATGACTTTTTTAACCCACCAACTTTACAAAAAAAACATTTTAACCCTTCATTCAAATTTTCGCCTCTTTTAACTCTTACAATTGATGAAAAAGTTCATTTTTGTTAATTTCAACGTGTATGTCATCTAGAGAGTTAATATACTTTTTTTTTTGTAAAGTTGAAATACCAAATAAGTCATTTTTTTGTGAATTATAATAACAAAACAAATCTCAAACAACAACCATAACTAACGCGACTCGAACCTAAATCACTCTTGAAACGATAAACAACCTTAACCATCAAACCATAACATGGGGTTCGAAGGCTAAATAAGTCATATATCTATTATTTATTTTATGTTTCATCTAATAAATAAACTTTTTCCTTCTCTTATTACACTAGTAACCAAACAAGACATAAATGCTTGACACCAACTCAATTAACAACATTATCAATATATACAATTGATGGATGTATTGAAGCATGCATAATACATCTAAATGTAAATATTATATTAAATTAAAGCTTTAATTAATGATAAAATTAATGTTTTATTGATGTAAATAGTATGATTTCAAATCCAATCATTTTTTTATTAATTTTTTAAAATAAAAAAATAAATTACTCTCGAATAATTTAATTTAATTAATTATAAAACAAAATTTCATAATTTGTTAAGTTTATCGTGACGCCTATTAAATCGAAATAAAAGAATCAACATTAAGGTTTTGTTTAGTATTATTTCTTAAAAGTATTTTTGAAACAAAAAAACACTTTTAAAAAAAAAAATTTACCAAACAAAGTATTTTTTATACCAAAAAT
This sequence comes from Kokia cookei, assembly GCA_039519145.1. NCBI lineage: Eukaryota > Viridiplantae > Streptophyta > Magnoliopsida > Malvales > Malvaceae > Kokia > Kokia cookei. The sequence goes on from CM076903.1 coordinate 57,359,964, forward strand.
ATTTTGAAAAAAATACTTTTTTAACCAAATTTTTTTTTTTCAAAAATGTTTATTGGCTGAAAAACACTTTTAAAAAACATCTCTCAATTCTTAACCAAACCGAGTCGGAAGAAAGAACAAGTCAACAAATCATCAGAAGTGAACATTTCCCGCTGACACTGGGCAACCGTCCCAACCCGTACGGCAGCCTCACCGGCTCACCCTCCAAAACTTCCACCAAGTTCGCACATGTAACGAATTTGGGACGTGCCAAACAAACAGTGAACACTGAGTCCAAAAACGCAAATCGCTTTTTTTGATCGTCCTCAAAAAAAGACGGGGCCTGGCCTGGAAGATAAAAATAACCAAAGCTTAAAGATCTTTCGTATTCTGAGAGATGTGGAGAAGGCTAGTGACTTCACACTTCAAAACCCTAGCCACTGTTCCATGCCGATCTGCTTCTAAGACGCCATCGCCGCCGCTGCTCCGTTTCAAGTCTCACGTTTCTCCATTCCCTTCCGCTTATTTCCTTACTCGCCGCTTCTCTACTGGTTCAGGTAACTCTAATTTACTTAGATCCTCGTCAACGAGACATTTTTATTTCAAGCTTTGGATATTTTGGATCACTAGTTAATGTGTTTTGATATCCGAAGAAGATGCTAAAAGCTAGATTTCGTGTATCCGACATTGATTTCGATTGGTTTGGATTGTGTAGCGGGTACTGCTGTGAAGAAGAGGGTTGAGGATGTAATGCCTATCGCTACTGGTCATGAGCGCAAGGAGCTTCAGGCTGAGCTTGAGGTGAGTTTGCTTTTTTCACTCTCTTTGATTGGTTTCAAAATGTGACAAATTTTCTTGAATTGAAGATTATTGTTATGAGTATTATGACTAAATTTAATTTACTGCCTCTTAGTTTATGCGTGGAGTTGCTGCTTTTTTATTCTGAATTTAGTTTTTTTTTCTTTATTTGTCTAGGGAAAGAAAATCCTTGAAGATGTAAACAATCCAGTCGGTCCTTTTGGCACAAAGGTTAGTGTGGGTTTCAATGTCGTTCACAGTCTATTACACTTTGAGAACCAATATTAGTTCACGTGTCTCATCATATATGGAAGCAATGTCATATGGCGTTTCAAATACTAACCATCATCTCCTCTTCTTGTTCTTTTGCTATAAACCACTCGCTTTATTCTGTTTGTATGCAAAGTATTGGCCTTATGTGCACTTCTATTTAAATGGTTTACCTTTTATCTGATGTTGCTATCTCTTGTAACTATTATTTATCCTTAAGCTCTGATATTTCATGATGTAAGTAAATATATAGCAAAAGATGTAAATGGGTGCATTATTTGGTATTGTTGCCACATCATTTTTTTAAAGTTATTAATCAGTGTTGTCAAGGTGTGCACCTTGGCAACAAAAAGCGCCTTAGGTCCTTCAGGGCTAGGCATGCAATGCACATTTAATCAGTTACATGCTTGGTGCATCTAGACTCTCTTCTTTGTAAGGTGATAGGCACAAAAAGGCCCTTCTTATTGTAGTTCTCTTTAATTAGCTGTACTTGTAAAAAATGAGATAATATCAAAATCTCTACTTGTCAATATTTGAGTAGGGGTAAGCAAAATCCAATTCCATTTGAAAAAATTGATTAAATTTTCTAATGTCAAATTATATTGTTCAAGTTTTTCGAATTTTCGAATTATCTCGAATAAATAGTTTAGCTCGGATTTGAATTCTACAACTGGAGTTATTTGAATAACTCATAATTTGAATAATAACTATGATTCAACCCTACCTATTGTACATAGTTTTGATCAAGTCATCGGTTGAAAGGTCATCTGTAGTATGATTGGCTGATTGTTTTACAACGACTAAAGGACTCATTTTCTGTGAAATTTCTCACTTTTCTTCTATTGTCTTTTATTTCACTTGTTGATAGCTAAAAGTAGAATTAGGTACTTACCATGATAGTGGAAAAATTGTGATAATGTACCTACACTTGATTGCAGTGAAAATTTTAAAGTGAACTCTTAATTGACATGAAATTTATTCAACTCTAACAGATTTATTCTACTCGAAAATCGTTTTTTATTCAACTAGAGTTGGTAAATTTTCAAATAAAGCTTGGTTGATAAAATAAAACTCATCAACTTGACTAATTCAAAATTGTATCACTTGATTCAACTTGACTTGATTAAATGCTCACCCCATATTTGAGTGCTCTACAATAAATAGTGGATCATAGGGAAATCATCCATATTGACCAACAAAAGAAAAGAAAAGAGTTTCATGTTTTGCAGGATAAATTGCACAATTCTTGATACCATTATCATAATTATATATCTAAACCTCATTTTATCTATATGCAAAGGCACATACAGAAACACACATGCATGTTGCATCTTACTTCACTCAACCAAGTTTTTTTATCTATTTATTTTAAATCTAGGGTAACTAATACTCTTCTTTCGTGAATTTATCATTTTGAATTTGCACTTCTTTATATGGTGATGTATTTTTCCTACTAGAAACTGTAAATATTGATCATTTTGAAACATAAGAGTGATGTCATGACTTGACTTTTGACGGTAGAAATATATTTATCTGCTCATAGGAATCTCCTGCTGTCGTTAAGTCCTACTACAACAAGAGAATAGTTGGATGCCCAGGAGGTGAAGGTGGTAAGTTTCTTTCATCAAGTCTCTGTTTATGCTTCTCTAAGTTTTAACTTTGGTTCTTGTGTGCCTTCTCTGATTTATATAAAATTGAGTCATTCTGCTTGAACTAATATTCCATCCCATTTGATTTGCATGTTTAAAAAATGCAGAGGATGAACATGATGTTGTCTGGTTTTGGCTGGAAAAAGGCAAACCACATGAGTGCCCAGTTTGCTCACAGTATTTTGTGGTAAGTGGATAATTGAATTAGATAACTTTTAGTAGATGTATTAAGCTCGCGTATAAATTTCAATTTTTTAGCATTCATTGGATCCATATCCATTTGAGATATTTCTCTTAGCTCATGCAACGATTCACTAAAATCTCTGACAATTTGAATTAATTGTTAATGACTGTGGCCCAAATTAATAGTATTTGTTTATTTATTCTTAGGCAAGCCTGTCTAGAGCGTGTTTGATCAACCTGTACGTGCATTAAGTATCTTATGTATATGGATGTAATGTTGTTTAACGTGGTTTTCATTACTTATCTATAACACCGTAAATTGGTCAACAAATGCAACTAATAATCATCTATTAGGTTGAGATTGTAATGTCTGAGCTATATGATACTATATACTTTCTTTAGGACATTGTTATGCTTGAAGTACTCATGTTGTTTCCTGCATTGTAGGGTTTTACTAATTATTTCTTATGATGTTTGGCAGCTGGAAGTTGTGGGCCCTGGAGGTCCTCCAGATGGACATGGTGACGATGATCATCATTAATTGCAACCTCCAATTTTTCTTGTTGAAATAAAATTTTGGAGAAGATGATGGAATGATGTCCAGGCATACAATGCACCTTCAAATTTTCAAACAAAGGTTGTCTTTTTTTATTTTAATTATTCCTTGGCTCTCATGGGTATTTGGGATGGTATCCCCATTTTTCTCCTGGTAATTTAGACACAGGGTGGTAATGATTTTTAACTTTGAATCTTCTTAGGTTAACATTCATGCATTGCCAAATAATCCATGGGTACACCTTACCATTCTTTGGTGAAACTTCCTGCTGCTGAGTTTTGAAGGAATCTTCTTACCATATAAGAACCGTTAATTTGATTTCATTGCTTTTTGTTTCTTTTATTTCAAGTTACTGGTATTATCGTCACCAGATGTTCCATTATCTTTTTCACCCCAATTAATCTGTTGGTAGTTGGTGTTATGATATTTACTTTGGCCTCCTTTGTTTCTTCACTGTTTTTTTCCTAAGATGAAAAGGATGTTATAATATTTACTTTAGCCTCCTTTCTTCATTATTATTTTCCCTAAAATGAGATTTATGGTACTCGAACTTGAGTATTACTGTCGAATAGCTATCAAGAATTATATTACTGTATCATGTCTGAATATGTCTAACACGACAAGCGTTTGAGCGACAGAAACAGGATTCACTTGCCGCCGGTGGTAGATAATAGTAATAGTAATAGTAATAGTAATAGTAATAATCAGAATAGTTAGTTTAGTAGTCTGTGTTTCGCACTGGGTATTATAAATCGCTAATAAATAAGTCTAGAAACAAAGCAGGTTAAACGGAGAAAGAAAGTTAATAGCATATACGTATTTTTATTGCTAAACAAGTCTGCCCTTGTGTTTTATAACTGCTGACCACTGCCTTTGGTAGTAAATGGTGTTTATACTACACTGAAAAATGCTTCCTGTAGAAGATCTACCCTCATCAATTCTTATATGCATAAATCAAAGGGTAATTTCCAACTGTAGATGTGAACCATGTTAGAGATTAAAGGGTGCTTGAAGCAGCAGATAGCAAACTACTGCCCATGCGAACGAAGGCTATGCTAACTGGCTTTGTAAGTTGAAGATGAATCTTCCATTTATTCTGCATTATATATAATATCAAGTAAATAACAGCTTCAAAAATGTCGAGAATTAAGGCTGTCAAACAAGTAGCAACATAATTTTCCAATAACATTACCCGTTTCCAATGTCCCCGTCTTAAACCGGGCAAAGCATCACTTTATCATTGAAATTCGAATTTTTTTTCAACTAAATTTTTTTGGATGAATTATGAAATCAATTAATCCAAGAAAATAGCAAAATTACTACAAAACAACTAAATCATTGTACAGTAACTATAATTTAAGCTATACAAACAAACAAATCAATAATATTCCAAGAAGCATCCTCCTAAACGAGCTTACAAAACTTCTTTAATCTGCATCAAGATAGCATCTTCAGTTAAAAAAAATAAATCAAAATATCTTTTCTTCTTATGTCTCCATATCACATACAAATATGCATTCCAAGCAAGCTTAAATATAACAATAAATAAGGATTTTCTTTTAAGTTTCAATATTGACCAATCTAACTCTTGCCCCCAAGTTTTCACAACCCTATGAATGAAGCAAAGCTGCAAAATCGACTGTCACACGTTCCTTGAAAAATTACACTAAAAGTGATCATGCGTCTCTGCAGCATCCATATAAAAAAAAACAACTAGTATCAATAAAAACCCTAAAAAGAAGCAAGCGGTCCCAAGTAGGGAACTTATTGAGAATAATCATCCAAGAAATAAAAGAATGCTTGGGAATATGCAAAGGGAACCATATCAGATGGTGCCACTCCACCTTCATACCACGAGTTCTAATTACTCCCCACAATCAAGAATTATTCACTATAGCATTAGCAAACTGTTGAGAAGTGGCAGCAACCAAAGGCTTCAACTTTAGCATCCTCCGCCAATTCCAACTGCTCATTGAAGTAGGAGCCACATTCAAAAAACTCCTACCTTTTAACACATATTCACTAACCCAAGCAATCCAAAGAAACCCCTCTCCTGCAAGCAAGGCACGAATAAGCTGCAAAATGCAACCTTGATTCCTTTCTACCATATTTTTAAATCTCAAGCCCTGTTCAGATTTAGGTAAACAAATCACCTTCCAACAAACACGAGCCCCTTGACTCAAGCTAACTTTCTTTTTCCAAAAGAAGTTAAGACAAAATTGACAAACCTTCATGAGAACACTCTTAAGCATTAGAAATTGATGGCTCCGATAGGCTTGCATGCTAAAGATCACAATCTTAATGAGTTGTAGTCTACTAGCGTAACTCAAGTACTTAGTAGGCTACCCTAGAATCCTATCTAGCATCCTATTAGCTAGAGCAGGATAGTCATATCGTGACAGCTTCCAAGAAACAAGAGGAACACCAAGGTACCTCATTGGCAGCCTACCAATTTTGAACCCTGAGCAAGAAGTCATGAGAGCCAACTCCTCTTGCGGCACCCAGCAACAAACAATTCACTCTTGAAGGCGTTGAGTTGAAACCCAAAAAGTAAGTAAAATTGCTTAAGCCATTGAATCAACAGTACCCTTAGAAAAATAAAGAAGATCATCAACAAACATGAGATGAATCAACCGCACTCAAAGGCACTTGGGCTGATACTTGAAGAGAGCATTTTTAGCAGCAACATCCAATATTGTAACGCCTTCAACCCAACCCGATTCACTGGATCCGGATCTCAAGTGTTGCTACACATAACACTTAACAAAATTGTCAAAATAGTAAACGGTTACTCCTTATTTATAAAAATAGTTCTTTATCATTTTATTTTAAAGACTCGATATCAAAGAAACAAAGCAAAGTATTTAATAAAATATTACACCAGACATGCAACAACTGATCACAACACCAAAAGTTTGTTAAGGACAAACTCACAAGGTGTAATCTTACAATACGCCACTATCCAAAGACGTCCACTGTATGCATAATAACGCAAATCATCGCTTCCTTGGTGCACTTCTGGCGTAGGCGAATTCATTCTTCTAGTAATACCTGAAACATGAACATAACATTTATAAGTTACAATTTGAAATAAAAACTACCTTTAAATCTTTCATGCCGAACTCTTCATCCCGGTTTTTTAGATTACCCACTTCTGTCTTTGGCGGATATCTCACATCATCATATAAACACGTGCTCATATTTCTTAACATAACTAAAGGGCTAACTCCAGATCTTACCAGACGAAACTACCTATTTCCTCTTAAAACATTGAATATACTTCCTAAGAGAAAATTTCCACTTTCCAGAGATTTTCTCTTCGCATATCCTCAAACAACTTCTCCGAAACAGTCGTTCGCAGACATTTGTTCATTGGCGGACACTTTCTATCTGGACTCTCATTTGGTGGATTCCCATGCTGATGTTTGACATTATCAGATTATCAATCAGATCATCTCCCAATTCAATACCCAACATGCAATCCCCTAAACCCAACCTGGATGTTATAGCTGAATCTCAAAAATTGCATTAGCCATGATGATGACACAAAAAATCATTTAACTATTTTCTCTCGACAATCATCACCATTTTAAAACGTCATTTTGATTTGCTTAAGAAAAGTCAAGTAGTGTCTATAGATTTTCGTTTGAAAAGAAATTGTCAAAACAGTTTATCTTTAGAAAACCTCAAGTGTCTATGATTTCCATAAAAAATCATATTATCGCAGCAGAAAATATCATAACTAAAACTCATTTGTCATTTTGAAAATGTAAATTTGATATATCTTGTAAAACACCAGTTTCGTGTGTAGGTAGTGTTCGAGTTTTGAAAACACCATTACTGAGTTGAGTTTGACATTATTATGAAAAAACCATTGTTAATTACCAATTTCATAAATCCTCTTAGGTGATGGTTTAAAAAAAAAAACTTAAATCATGCAAAACAATCCAAAAATCAAAATCCAAAGTCCACAAAAATAAAGAAACACATCCCAAAATGTATCAAGTGCACCTCTGTAAGCTAAGTCCATCCTAATCTCGATTATTATCTGAAAAGTCAAGGATCAGCTTAAAAAGTCCAGTGTGGATTACAAATCATAATAACAGAAATTAACACATAATAGCATCAGTTTTAGCATATCATACACATACAAAATATTTAATCACAAAATCACATTTATCAGAATGATATCAATGCAAAACTTTTTTAGTAGCAATGCAGATTTTTCAGAAAACAGTTTTTACTCATCTCCGCTACACACCATAATGAATTCCTCAAATATTGCAGTCGAGCTGTTAGAAACAAAATATTATGGTCGAGCCACCAAATAATGCAAATATATTTTTAGATACAGAATATTGTGGTCATGCCAAAAAAATTGCAGATATATTGCCAGATACTTCCTTTAGACAATATTATCTAAACCTCATGCAGGCATACTTTACATACGAATCAGATCTTATTACGGTTTAACACAGCAACATGCTTAACATGCGAGTCATAATAATAGTAGCATGCTTAACATGCGAATAATAATCGGAATAATAGCATTGGAAGTCTTGGGAGTTACTTACACTTGGTAAGCATGATGGTGGTATGGGTTTTAAAGAGCTAGAGACTTTCGACCTAGCTTTGCTAGCGAAACAATATTGGAAACTGCTGCATGAACCTGAGGCCTTATGGGTGAGAGTACTGCCAGGTGTCTATTTTGCCAATTGCTCTTCCTCGAAGCGAGAAAGGGAGGTAAGGCTTCTTGGGTGAGGAGTAGTTTATTGGATGGTAGGAAAGTTTTGAGGTCTCATTTGATTTTGAAAGGTTTTGAATGGGGAAACTGTTCCGATTTGGAATGACAGGTGGGTGCCTAGCATTACAGATGGCAAACCAAGACACCCTGGCCATCTGGATGTGCCTTTAGTTATGCGAGCGGTGGAAATTATGTGTAAGGAAGAAGGTAGTCAGGATTTATCTAATATTTCTTGTTGGATGGATGATAATATGATTGCAGAAAACTTAAAAAATCCCAATTTATGATACTTAGGAGGAAGATAGACTTGTATGGTCGTTTAGCAAAAATGGAGAGTATTCTGTCAAATCGGGATATCATGTGTTAAGGAAAAATAGCAGAAAAAGTTGGGAGTCGAAACCCTCTAGTTCTCATTCGATGGACACCAAGTTGTGGAAAACTATTTGGAAGATGGAAGTCCCGAGTAAGTTGAAAGTTTTCTGCTGGAAATTATGCTCTAATGTTGTTCCATCGAGGCTCAATCTTTGGAAGAGGAACTGTTCTCCAACGCCTTTATGCTTGCTGTGCGGGATGGGGGAGGAATCTACTGAACACATCTTGTTTGGATGTAGCTAGGTAAGGGGTATTTGGTTTGAATGTTGTTTTGGTTTGCGAATTTATAAAGAGTATATTCATTCATTTGATGCATGGTTCATGAAATTCTGTCAAATGTTGGGGGGGTTGAGGGTCTTACCACTAGAATCGTTTTTATATGATGGTTTATTTGGTAAATGAGGTGTGAGGTCATTCTTGGTGGTAAGTAGATTGATATAAACGGGGTCATCTGCAGAATAAAATCTGCTACTCAAGAATATATAGCAGTCAGGTTCGAAGGTTCGATTGAGAGAGATTTTAAGCAAGAGGATACTGTTGAAGAAGTTTGGGGGAGACCACCTGAAGGATGGGTAAAGATTCATTGCGATGGGGCCTTCAATGTTAAATATGTTATAGTTGGTGTAGGTGTCATTTGTGGAGACTGTAGAGGAATGGTCCTTGATGGAGCAGTTGAGAAGATGACAGCGGATGAGGCTGAGGTTATAGAAGCTCTGGCGGTCAGTGAAGGGTTCGAACTTGCTGTTAAAAATAGATTGGAGAATGTGCTTCTGGAAACTGATTCTCTGATTGTCATCTCGGAAACAAAGAAAAAAGATTTTGGGAGAAGGTGGAAGCTGAAATCGATTCTGAAAAGGTTTGATATTTTGAAAAATCAGGTGAACAACTTTTTAATCCAAATGATCAAAAGGGATGCTAACAAAGCTGTGGAGTGGGTAGCGAAGCATGCTAAAGTGGAAATGTGTTGGGAAGGTTAGATTCATCACCCACCATCTTCTTGGGTGTTTATTTTGAACAAGGATGGCTTGCCAGCTCCACCTGTTACATAATTTCGGAGTTGGCCCGACTTTGGTATAGGTAATTTTATGTCTGCTCTTTTATCTTTGTTAGGCTCTTATTTTTCTCTGTTGTTTCATTGGTGTTTTCTCTTTGTCGTGGATACTATGATGCTTTGTTTTTTTTCAATCTATACATGGATCTGTTTTCTGGCCAAAAATAAAAGTCTGAATTTGTTAATTATTTTGCTGATACAGATGGCGGGAAGCAACGGTCAAAATCCAAATGCACTCGCATTTCCAGCGTTGTGTTTTTTTACTCAATTTTGGAGGATCACATCACTTCTGCCACGCTTCCCCCCCCCCCCCCCGATACATCAATTAACAATAATCTAATTACAACATTAATATACAATATATTAGAAAAAAAAATAGTTATTTTGAAAAAAAGTTACTTTTAAAAAAAAAAAAAAAAACTTATTTCTAGGTTAAATTTTATACTAATTAATTATATTTTATGCTTAACCATTTTAACACACATTATATAAACTTTTTTCTTATGTTATTTACCAAACGTGTCATTCAACATGTTTATTTCGTAGGTGTGAGTGTGGATGTAGCTTTGAAGCCTCAGTCAAGATGCTTTCCATACAGTGTCCGCTACTGCTGCTGGGAGTTGCACAGTAAGATGTTAAGAAAAGATAGAAAACGTAACCAACCCCACATGATGTAGAACTGTGTAAAAAGTCTTTCATTCTTTAAATACCAACGACCTACTTAATTTCTAGTCCAAAGGAAACCCCCCCATGCATTGCCAACCTCATTTCTTACCTACTTATCTTGCACTTAAAGATGCCGCTACCCAAACTCAAGCGTCGGCCCTCAACCAACAAAATTTAGCAGGTTCAATATATCAAAAAGGTGAAAGAAAACCTAAAACTTATGCCAGCTCCGCAAATTCTACACTTCCTCATCTTTGTCTACCAGTATCCTTTTGCATGTTTCATAGCACATGAATGAAATCCCAGCAGCAGGTACCAATTTCATGCTACTTGGACCCAAACCTTTATATAAACCATGAATCCCTTCTTGTTTCAAAATGCTCGACAGTGCATGCAACACGTTCTTGTACACCTGTCTTCCGTTCAGCGCCCCTACTTGCATTTGCTTGCGAGCCACCTCAAGTGGGAATGTTGCACTACTTGAAATGGCCCCTGCTAGTGATCCTATTAAAAGGGTTTCGATGTTGCCAATCTTCTCCTCCTTCAAAACTTTACGGTACATTTTCCGTAAAGTATCATATGCAAAATAGTTAGTGGCAGCATATGGAATTACTCCAATGAGACTAGGAGCAAGGCCTCTATAAAGTTCACCAGGGCCCTCCTTTTGCAGTATTTTCAAGAAAGCATCAAGTATACCATCATACATGTTTTTCTGCAAAATCAACAAATCTTGGGTATAACTGAAAACACATTTTTATGAGCCTGAATAACAAATTTTATATTGTTTCTTACCTCAATGGTTAATCGAGTCTTAACCAACTCAAGAGGATAGGTCAACAATGTTGAGCTAACTCCAGCACATGCTCCTGCAACTAATGAAGAAGGAATTGGAATCTTTGGTTCTTCCCCAGGCGTGGGTGATAACTGCTTATTCACAGTATCAAAAGCAAATAGCTGCGGTACGTGGGGAATCAATGTTTCAACAAGTAGAGAAAAACTGTAATTTTCATTTTGACTAAAGAAGTGCAATATGTTTCGAGATACATCCAACATGGAATCCTAATATCCAGAAAGATGCAGCTAAGCTTTTCCACAACTATATTGCTGGTCTATACTATGTTACTCATTCTCAAATGTGACTTATCATATATTCAAATTTTCAAAGGCGGGTCTTTGGAGGATCATATCCTAGTACCTTAGTTGGAATATGTGTCAGATGCAGATACTTCAAGAAAAATGAAGAATCAGAGTACCATAGGGTGTAAAGACTTCAAACAGGAAAAAATTATCAGCAATGGCTCAGATTCTGTTTGCTATTGGTGTCTTCTGTGAATTCTGTATTATATCTACAGAAAGGCTCAAATCCTAGTATAGTGCAATACTTTATCATTTTATTTAGTTAATTCATCGAGATATGAACATTATACATAGCAAGGACAAAATTTACAAAACTACTCTCTGCAACAAGCCAACAACCAAACACCCTCTGGTTATAGTAAGAACAAAAACATGGATGAACTCTTACAGAAGATTTGCTAGAAATCTCAACATGAATCGTTTTGTAACAAGCATAAAACTAAGGACAGCAATATTCACCACCGAGTGGTCGGGAAAAATAATGCCAATAATTGCCTTATCCATCTCTTTCATATGTTTAAAAGTTCAATAATTAAGAATATAAGAACCAGAAAGAAATGTGCAGAAGAAGAAAACAGCATACAAAGGCTTGTTTACAAGCTGGTAAGGAATAAAATAGTACATGTTTCCATTGGACAACTGAACCATAGAGAATAGGTACTATGCTAACAGAAGTTTTGCTAACCAACGAAAAAGGTAATACAAATTTAAGTGTAGAATTGATGCCAACATAATTAACCTACATCAGTACATCTTACAAAGTAACATCTTCAATAGTTTTGACTTCTGCTCATCTCCTTATATTAATTATGTTCATCCTCTAGGAAGATTAAAACCATTAAGAAGACTAACCTTAGAAAATTACTAGGTGACTGGCATCTAGTATATTTAAGTGGGTGGCACCCTGTATATTTACTATTTCTTTATCAAGTTGTTTAACCAAGGTAAACAGAGATCTGTTTCACCAACCGATCAATCAGAAAAGTACAACTTTGACCTATTTAAGGTAACAAACTTTACTTTGGCTTTAGCAGAGAGCCATATGAAACTAGCATATATAATTATATATGCACAAAGACACCCAGCATATATGAACCAGAACATTTTACTGCAAAAGGAACACCACAAAGCTCTGATTAACCAACATAGCAATATCCAGCTCCACAAAACCACAAACAAACAGCAAAACATCCATAAAATAATAATTAAGAAATGGGGGATTGAGTACCTCTATTGCCTTGCTAGGTGCAACCCGAATCACGTTAGCAAAATTACCCCTAAACAACCCCTTCCACCCATCAGTCTGCATTATATTATTGAAAACTTCAAGTGTAGAACTCCCACTACTCCCAACCATCAAATGCGTCCTTATGGTCTCCAATGGTGCGACGCAAGTCCTTGAAACCGCCCCAGCTATGGCACCGCTTATTAACCTCCTCATTGAAGGATTAGAAACCTTGATTTTTAGTTTTAATCCAGCTTTCTTCTTTGTCCTGGAAGCTGCTTCACCTTCTGCTACTCCAACAACACGTATTTCCTCTTGTGATGGTAAATATTTCAGAAATAAATCGGAAAACGGTGCTTTGATTCCACCATTGTCACGGGAATTTGGGGAATCCGGGGATACGCCAAATCCTATTCCCATCTGACCAACGCTTGCAAATAACCCACCTGGATAAGCATTAGTCTGTTCCAGATTCCATTGAGACCCCAAATTACATACAGCGAAAAACCCATCTTTCTTGCCATCAAACATCTGAACTCCTCCCTCGCTCATGATTAGAAACAAAAAGAAAAACTATAAAAAGGGTGTTTTTCTAGGGTTTAAAGAACACCCAAATCCGTGGTTTTCATTGTTTTGAGAGAAGTGAGAATGTTTTTGAAGAAATGGGTGCCTAAAAAACTCCAAATTTGAGACAAACCAAGTATTCTAAACAAGCTAAATAGAATAAGAGAGACATGAAAAAAAGATTAGAATCCTAAAAAAGGAAGAAACAGGAGGAGGAAGAGAGGCAGAGAGAAAAGAGGAAAAAGGTGAATGAATATGATGCTCTCAGGTCAGGGTTTCATATTTTCCTCGTTCTCTCGTATTGGAGAACCCAAAAGCTATATATTATATTATATGTTCATATAATATAAAGGTAGTATTTATAGGATTGGGGTTAGCTAGGTTTGGTTTGGTGGGTTTGGTGGGTTTGGTGGGGGAAGTGTTCGGTTTTTTCTTTGCGGTACTTGCAATCTAACAAGCGGAGTGAATGCGAATATGAAGGTGTTCTGTAGCTTTGGAGATTTCAGTAATTTGCTGCGCCTTAAATATTGGTTTTATAAATGGGAACTGAATGGACAATGAATGCTGCTTATGAATAACTTAATGGAAATCTTGTCTTTTACTTTTGCGGCCAATTTAGTGATATGTAATAAGACCAGCAAAGCAGCTGTAAAAGTAGAGACAAGGCGGATCCTTGTGCTGATTGCGCCTTTCCACTTACCACTCAAAGGCACTGGATTCTGCAGAAGGCAAGGCGGATCCTTGTGCTGCCTGCCGGACACTGCATATCTCTCACGGGATCTTTTCCTTTTCCCTTCAGTTTCCGCCAAACATGACAGAGGACACTTGCCACCTTTCACTTCTTCTCTAATACTAACAATTTGACTTTTTTCCCCTTCAAATTAGGTTTTTTCCAGTGATGACTACAAAGGGATCCATTGCAATCTGCGGAAGGAAAGGGGGATAATGAGAGTGTTGGAATCGTTGGAGGAATCCAAGTTGGAAACAAGTGTATGCCATTTCACTTCACCCATTAAACCAGTTACAAATCTAAAGTGTTAAATGAACCAAAATATTTAAAGCTTGTGGATTCTTATTTGTGCTTTTTGATTGACATTTCCGAACTTCATATTTTGTTATGGATTTATATTTAATTTATTTGAAACCTATATAAACTATTTAAATCCCAATTTTAAAAATGTTTTTTTATATAAACTGAATTTTCCATTTGTTTTTCTATTTTTATAATTCTATATTTTTTTAATATTATTTCATTATTCATATTTAAAGATACTAATTAAAATTCAAGATACGAAACTTTGTACGAAATGTTTTTAAATTGTAGTTTAAAATTATTTCTCAATTAATACATTAGATAATATGTTGGAAATGTTTTTTTTTTTAAATTAATTGAAAATGTTGTTGTACTTTACATTTGTTCAACGTAAAACTTTCTAAATCTAGAAGTAGGATTTCACACGCACGAATTATATGAATTTTATTATTAACTTATCACAACACACCATCACATTTGAAAGTTTTGTCAACCCAAAACTCCGTGTGTTGGCTTGATGGCTTAGAATGGTCATTGTTCTAAGCGTGGCTTGAGTTTAAGTCATGTCAATCACGTTGCTGTTAATACTTTACCCTCCTTTTCTAATTCACCCAAAAAAAGTTATCAACTCACACCTCGTTGCAGAAGTCCCTATCAATCCCTCACTCATGTTAGACATAAAAAATTTTCAGGATAAATTACATTAATTATCCCTAAAATCTATTTAAAATTACATCTTGATCACGCAAGTTTCAAAAGTTATATAATAATCATTAACATTATTACTTTTCTATTAACTACGGCTAAAAGGATGATATGACATATTAATTTAAATGATTAATTACTGATTTAGTTCCTGAACTACAACTAAAATATTTTTTTAACTTTTCTTAACAATATTTCTAAAAAGAATCTTAACAAACAAACAAATAAACTATAAAATATTTAAAAATTTTAAAATACTAGAAAACAATTTTCGAAATAAATAAAAAAATATATCGTACCTTCTCTTCTTTCTCTCTTTTTTTTTTTTTTTTTTTTAAATTATTTCTTGAACCTAAATGTAAATAAATTATCCAAATTCGTTATCCGAATAATGAATACAAATTCGGAAATGGATGTCCGAGGAGTCTATTCATAATTTTCAACGTACTTGATATGTTGGTTTAAATTAAAAGCTTAGGTTGGATGTGTTAGAATAGTAGAGATATTGCTTATTGGTGCCTGAGATGATTGATCATGATTATGGCATGAAATGGTTGGCTATATGTCACAAAGGAAATGTCAAGACGGAGTTTAGTTCATTAATTTATTTGTTTGTTTGTTAGGATTTTTTCTTTTTAATTCTTTTAAAATCATTGCTAAAATTTTATTTTAAAAAAAAAAAATCTAAATGATATTTTAACTACAATTCAACAACCAATTTAGTAATTAGGATAATTAATGTTTAAGAGACAATTCGATAACGTATTTGATGATGCTTGACTCTGTTATGTAAGGATGTGGTTTACCCTTTACTTATAATCATCTCATCACCACAAGACCATGCATACCCTAAGAAGAAAACAACAAACATATATCCACCTCAAAACTAAAAAGGCTGTGATAGATTTTCACTTTCGTTGTGGTAAAAGTAAAAGAACTGGGAGATTTATGACACTCGGTTCAAAAATAAACTAAATTACTGCGTCAAAAAGAAAAAGAAAAAGAAAAAGAAAACAGAAACTAATCAAATACAAAACAACTGGATTCCTTTGGGTGACAGTTCTGCCCAAGACACTCAATGGCAATACCCATGCTATGGTTTCATCTCTTTTTCTCAATAAACAAACAAACCGCTATTACCTCAGGAGAAGTATACAGCTCAATAAAATTTTACTGTCCCTGGCAGCTCCATTTCATTAAATAATACAAGTTGGTCGCCTCAAAAAGGGGAGGAAATCCTCGATATCCAAGTGCTTGATGATAAGCAGAAGCCCTTGCGGTCACTGACGTTAAGAGTAGACTGCAAAATTAGAATAGACTCTGACAAACCTTGACCTCAGATGCCTGTGCCTCCAACACAGCTTGCCCCGAAGGACTTGAGCTAACAATCCTCATTGCTGCATCAAATACAGCTTTTTGGTACAGGTCATCTTCCATCTTCTCAAGGATTTCCCTTACCACATTAAAATCTAATCCCCCAGCCAATGCAAGTCTCCCAATTATTTCTCCAAAATTATTTGGTGCTTTTGGTAAATCAATGCCAATATCATCCAGCAATGCACCATAGAGCAGGCACCCCGTCCCTATGTCTTTAGCTGTAAGAACTTTCTTAATAAACAAGTATTCTATAAGCTTTGAAACTGGCTCGACACATGGTGGGATTTTCTCCAAGGCAATGGAGATTGCTTCTTTCACAACCTCGGGATAGTACCTTGGAGATTTTAGTTCCTCCACACACTGCAATGCTTCATCCAGCAGCCTAACACTGAAATATTCCTCTAACAGCGCCTTTGTTTTTCTACAAAGTTCATCTTGATTCAGTCTTGAAGCTGGTGTAACTGGTTTCTCCAAAACTGAAGAGACAGAAGCCACGGGAACAGGTTTGGCAGGAACAGAAGGTTGTGCCACAGGAGGGGATGAGCTTCCCTGCAACAGGGCACTTGTCCTACCACTCATTAGGCCACCACTACCTTGAGGCAACAACCTTGGATTCAATGAAGTTGGTTTATTGGTTGAAGGTGAAGGAACACGCCCTCCAGGTAGCATAACCAGTCCATCACCCCTTGGCATTGATCGTGTTCTAGGAACCTCCCAGTTATCATTGTCCATTCCAGGCATACCAGGCATTCTCCGAGTTCCCGGCATTCCAGGCATCAAACCCCCAGTACCAGGACGACTTATGGGAAAACCCCCAGGACTCATTGGACCAACAGAAACAATACGACTATTTCTAATACTTGCAGTAGCACCGGGACGCAGCCCAAGATTTTTTTCAGCTTCAGAATGAATTTCAGTAATTGTTTTGGCTTTCACCTGCAAAAATCAGTTAAACATGAGTTTGATATCATAACCCCTTAAATTGGCATGTCAACAACTTCTTTCTAATCTAACACAGGAACTTGATGGCATTTTGGAGTGTTACCTCTTCACGCCTTGGAACCCAATTGTTAGCACGCAGATCAAGAACATCACGAACCATAAATCTCAGTCTTGAAGCAAGCTGAGGATTTGTGACCAATTCCTTCAGGCTATTGAAATACACATCATTTATGCGTCGCGATCTCGGGCTCTCATCAAGCTGCTTACCAATAGTATTGAAGAACTGACAAATTGCTTCAACATTCTCCTCGACAGGGCAAGCTCTAGTATCATGGCCCAAAAGTTCCTGATTGACAGAACAGGAAAAAATGATTTAGCATAACCTACTAAAAGTCCAAGTTCCACTGATGAGAAAGGAAGTATTGGCAATAACCTGCACGATGTGATGGACTATCTTCTCAGGTACCATTTTTTGCTTCAGAAGCTCACCAATTAAACGAATGTTACCTAGAGTACGAAGTTTAACCAACCTTTCTTTATCCCTACGCTCCATCTCTAGCTCCGGGGCAGTCATCTGCACCACTTCTTCCCTAAGCTTGTCAGCTCCCTCAAATGCCTCCTGACAGTTATTCAAGAGGACTCGCTTAAATGTAATTTCTTTTCCACCAGGTTCATCGGATGGGAATGAAGGGAGCTTATCATTGAGATCAGAACATAAAAGAGCATACATAGGACAAAATGTGGGTTCCAAAACAGCCTTCTCAAATATTAGAGAAATAACCCCCTGTAAAGATGCAAGCGATACCATCAGTGCTGTCATCTTACAAATGTAATAACTAGAAAAGAACACGACTAGATGAAATGTATAGAATAGTGTAATTTATACAAACACGTACATAGAAATACACAAAAAAGCACAAAGTAAAATAGAAAAATAGAAATGTGGAAAGTGATAACCTTCAGGATATCAGCTGATGTAATACCAGAATCGATAAGTTGGCCCTTCAGAAGATCATACTTCTCAGGAGTCAGCTTGTTCAATATCCTGGACAGAGAAACGTCATTCAGAATAACCAGTAATACATTCTCATGCAAACTCAATAAAAATGTACATAGGAAGTTTCCTAAAAATGGAAGTCATCTCGTATTAAGTATCTTCCAAAACTAAAAGCTTCAATACCGACCATGCTAAAGAAATCTGTTAAGTGTTAACTCTGAATTTAAGAACCATAATATTCCAAGGTTGGGAGTTCACAGAAATGCCTTGTATAACTTGAAAACAAAAGAAAACATTCTTACTACACAGATTTACTACAAAGATTATTGGCACGCTATTCTGCTTAATCTAAGATCAGATCCTAAAAAAGATAATAAAAGCAATGTATTTTTGTGGTTTTGTGATAGAAATAGAAGAGCATATATGATCCAAGAAAACTGCTATGGTTTCTCAACAGGAATCAGCGACACATATATGATTCAAAAAAACATACTTTCAGTATGTTTACCCTTTAACAGTCTTTAGAACACGATCATTTTCAGATAAGTTGCCCCTTCCAGCAGACCATGGCACCTCAGCCTTCACCAAAGCTGGAGTTTGTCCCCCCTAGTTCAGCCAAATGAAAACAGATGTTAATGCCAAAGCCAAATGGCAGACATAGCTAGCAGCAGCAATAAACTTGCCTCTCACAGGAATAAGTACAAAGCTAAAATGAAAACTATAAGCTGAAGAGTTCCTTGAATGTTATCCTTAAAGAAAAAAATAATCATTGGAACTGATGCAGGCTGTGGGGGGCAAGCAACTGATATGCTTCGCAACTAATGCACAATAATGCACGAAGCAGAAGCAAATGAGTTAATAAATAAAAAGAAGATAAAATCCTAAATGTAGGGTTATTTATGTTGAATCGTCTCATGACAAAACAAAATAAATTTAAAGAAATTAAGAGCAATCATTACTATTGCAACTTCTTGAACAATTGCTACAAGAATGATATAAATACCTAGCTTTTAAGTGAAGTGGAATTGTCAATTCAAGCACTAATGCCTAATATAAATTCAGCTATAACTGTTTTGAATACCTGCCCCACAACCCAAAAAGAACAAATCTGGCAACAGCGAACACAAATGATAAACAGCTTAAGCCACAGGAAATCTTATATAGACAAAAAGAGATCATATTATGTTATGTCACTTACCAGTTGGTTAGAGGAGATTTGTGCTTGACGATCAAATTGACTAGCTTCGGATTGCTTGAAGTCATAATGGTTCCCCAATTCTCTATCACGAAGTGATTCCCAGGACCTCTCCTCTCCGTCATTAGAAAACTGTGCTGAACGGTTACGCCAATCACGATTATCAGGCTCAGAGTAACGGTTGTGACTTTGATTTGATGGCTAGAAAAAGTCAAGGATGAAGAACATGCTTTAACAAATAATGATTGCTTGGCAGTAATATTGGAAAATAAAGAAAATTCCTCAAGGCAGTTAATAGATAGCAAAATAAGCCAACTGAAAAGTAAAAAAGCAAAAGAACACTTAGAACTCACGTTACTTTCTCCACGAGTCTGGTTCTGATCTTCACCAAAGAGTTCCACTTCAATTTCACGTTTGATTTTAAGAATCTCGTCGGAAACTTCTACAGCCTTAAGAGAAGGCAAGCAGCATAATCAGATATTATATCACACAATAGTCAAAGTGCCATTGACTCAATTTAATAAAACTGAAACAGATTACTAGCAACACTAAAAAACTTACATGCTTGATCAACTGAATATAATTGAAACAGGATACTGAATACATAGAACAACTTCCATGCATGCAAGCAAAAAGCAGAATTGTCCTTTTCTGGTAGATTTATGGAACTAAAATGCTATAAATAGTCCACCGATGAACAGATAAAGTATATTACTCAACACAAGTAAATAGAATTACCACCCTAAGCTTTAGAAGCTGGTCCCTAGTGTACCGCACACGTTCACGGCCCTCAAATCGTGAGTCTCCAGCCTACAACAGTAAAGCAATTGATAACTTCAGGTTTTACAAACCAACATCTCAGTATGCATCATGTTAAAATTCAGATAAACTATCTACAGAATAAATAAAACAATGGAAGATGCAGAATCTAAAAGATGGCTTAGAACATACGGGACATTTTTAACATGGCTACTAAAAGATTAAACTTATTTATCCAATGAAAACAATGTATGCTACCCAATCACAACCAAATAAAAGGACATCACATAGTTGAAACCTCTAGATTATTGTATCATAAGGAGGCTGTCAAAAGACCCAATCTTTTGTACTTCATAACCTTCGATATGACCTAGGCAGTGGACTCTACAATCCCAATAGTACAACACACCAGATAAGATGTAGAACCAAAAATAGCAATGTAAACTCAAATCTACTTGCTAATATCAATCTTCCAAAGGGCACAGCTTAACTAACAGCTGGCAGACTAGCAATTTAAAAGGAACAACCATTTAAATCAAATATCAAAACATCTAAAAAGACCAACCCAGACAAAATCAATCAGAACCCAATAAAAGAAGTGATAAAAAAAAAAGACTAGATCCAGAAAAACTGAGATATGGGTTTTGAATAGAGAAAGGATAAAGAGATAGAACCTTGATAGAAAAAGCAGGAGGAGCACCAGCATGGGGACGAAAGACGGGAAGATCAGAAGAAAGGGAAACAAAGGCTAACGAAGAGGAGGAGGATGAAGAAGAGGGAGCACCAAAGAGTCTGCTCCCTCGACCACCACCAGGTCTTAAGCTTAACACCGTCTGATCACCCTGCTGCATACCTCGGTCTTTTTTACGTGAAAACCAATCTCCGTCGTCGGATCAGAAACAGAAGCGATGTGTAAAACACTGAATCTGAATATAAAGAGATTGAAAAATAAAAAATAAGATTTGGGA
The DNA here is from genome assembly GCA_039519145.1 of Kokia cookei. Taxonomy (NCBI): domain Eukaryota; kingdom Viridiplantae; phylum Streptophyta; class Magnoliopsida; order Malvales; family Malvaceae; genus Kokia; species Kokia cookei. Next base: position 57,381,134 of record CM076903.1, read on the forward strand.
ATATAGAACGCCAAGAAACAAAAAAAAAAAAAAATATTCCCTCTCTTCTGCGAGAGAGCAAAGGGAATAGAAGAGAAAGGAAGTATGTGAGGACGGCAGACACACACCAACAACAAACCCTTATATTGGAGAGTATTATTTTTCCTTTTTCTAGGTGATTTGGAAAATACACTTCCAACACTACGCCCATTTTTTTAATTAGGCTTTTAGGGTTTTTTTTGTTTAATTAGAGAAATAGGTAGTTTTTAAGAAAGAATAATGAAAAACGTGTTTAATTGAATATATTTTTTTTATAGATGACAAAAAAATTCATTCAGTTAAACGCGTTTTTTATCAGCAATAAAAAATAAATTTTTGAAAGTTGTCGTGTTAACAGTAAAAAATATAAAACCAACGGTAATTTTTTTTAATTTATAAATATCAAAAATTTCATTTTTTTCATTCAACTCTCTTAACTATTTTTGTTATAAATTTATCGATATTTTATTTAAAATATTATTTTTTTAATCTTGTATTTTATTTGTTCGGATTAATTTCTAAAGAATGATCGCCTCTCTAATTCGTTCCGACGATAATCATATTTTCGTCGTCAAGGCGGTAATGGTAAGATGAAATTTTAAATTTCATTATGTTCAATTATGTTAAAATTAATTTTTTTAATAAATAGAAATAATTTTTTTATGTTATAAATAGGCGGATGATCGTGTGTTGGGGCCGTTCATACATAATTTAGGAAAGCTTTCGATCCCTGAAATTGGTGACTACTTGCAAGAGGTTGGAATCTTGCATGCGTCTCACATGCCAGGGGGCTACAAACTCAATCTCGTTCTAATCAGCGCATTGGTGGAAAGATGGAGGCTTGAAACATACACTTTTCACATTCCATGCGACGAGTATACAATCACACTTGAGGACGTATGTAATATCCGTGTGTTTGAACCGGATTTGGAATAGTGATAAATAGAATAGAGAATTAGAAATGTTTAGTTGAAGTAAGGAAGGTTAGACAAATTTAAGGATTAAATAGTAAAAGAGAGAAAATATGGGGGACTAAATAGCGAATTATCCAAATTAAATTTTGAGTCATCATGGGAATTAGATTGATTGAGGAGGGGCAAAAGAGTAATTTGGTGGAAGATATTTTTGGAGGCAAAGTTTTAGGCCAAAGTGTAAATTTGGAAGGCTCAAGGACTAAAAGTGCAATTTTTCCACTTTTCTTAAGTGAGATATTTTAAGTGAAAATTCTAGAGAATTTGAGAGAAGAAAAAAATGGTTAAAAAGATGAAAATATCATCTTTTTCATATGTTAGCCGTCCATGCCCTTTTCTTCCATTTCCAACTTTTTCTTTTATTCCAAATAGGTCCTTCCATCATTTTTAAGCTTTCCAAACTCCAAAACCTTCCATTTTCTTTGGAATTTCTGAAAGAAAGTCATAAAAGAGAGTTAGTAGACACCTCAAATCTCATATAGAGTTACTTTTTGGGTGTTAGAGAGATAAAGGACTAAATCGAGAAAATTTGAATTCAAGGGTTAAGGTAAGAAATGGTTAAATTATCATGATATACATGTATTTTACTGTTATTTAGCATGAAAATTATTGAATTATAGCTTATAGCTTATATGTGTTTATGTGAAATTGAAGAGAAAGAGAAGAGAGGAAAGGATCAAATTGAAGACAAAGGAAAGGAATAGAGCAAAGGGTAAAAGAGAGGAAATTCAACCTTTTTGTTGTAAGTACTACAAGAATTTTAGTTTATAGTCTATATTCCATAATATATTTGTATTTTTAGCATGGAAATTGTTGTTTAATTATGTGTTATAAAGATGATTAAGTGAGGTTAGTGTAATGAAACATGAGAAAGAAAATGTTTTCATTGAAACAGATTGGACAGAATCAGAGAATTAACTTCGAAAATTCACTAAAAATGGTATATAAAGAGTTAAGGATCGTATTATATATTTAATTAAAGCTTATTGAGCGTAGTTTCATATGGAAGAAACGGTGATGGAAATGGATCTGTATATTCTGAGATATAACTGATTTTGTGTAACAAGGTCAGAGTAGGTTCAAGTTCCCTTGTTCTGACTTTGAAAAATCATATTAGAGTTTGAAATTTATATGGATAAATCCTTAATGAGTCTATTTTCAAAAGAAACAGACGGGGACATCATTTTATCTCTGTACAAAAAGATTGATAATTTTTAGTGAAGAAAGGTCGAAACTGTCAGGCAGCAAAGAAGGGGCAAATTGAAAGAATTTACTGTACAAATTGACTAAAGTAAAAATTCTGAAAATTTTATGGTAAAAATACGATTGAGTCTAGTTTCAAAAACATCAAGCGGATTATAATTCCGAATTCTTTAGCTCACGATATAAATAATTTAGTGACTGTGACGCAAGTAAATATCTTTGAAAATATAAATGTGAAGTATTTGATGATGTATTTATTTGAGATATATCATTTCTGAGAAATGATGCTAATTGAGATTGTGCCCAAGTAGACAAATTAGAACCATTGTGATATTAGTGGCATGCCATTAAGGAATGCAAGCGCGCTTACTGTTTTGCACTTTGTGTGCTTACTGTTTCGCACTTTGTGTGCTTACTGTTTCGCACTTTGTGTGCTTACTGTTTCGCACCTTCTGAGCCTACTGATTTGCGCTAAATGTGCCTACTAATTGCATTGTGTGTGCCTACTGGATTGCACTGTGTGTGCTTACTGTTTCCCCAGCACTTGTGTGCTTACTGTTAAGTACTTCGGTACTTTCTGTTCCGTTTATCCAATGGGTTCTATAAAAGTCTACATTGGGCTAAATTGTGGAAAAAAAAATGTGGACCAAAGTGAAATGAATGTCAATGTGGTAAGATACAAGTTATATACTAGTAAGGCGAAAGAGTAAATTACATGAGAAAATTTAAGAGCTTATACTTTGCTTTTGTAGTACTTACTAAGCCTTCAACGGCTTAACACGTTTATTTTAACGCGTAGGTACAAGGAATACAAGAAGCTAAATCGGGACCTCTCATCACATCACATCACATTACTTGCAGCTCAAATTTAGGTATCTTACTTTTGATGTAAAATGACATGTACTATAGAACTTATATGTGTCCTTATTAGAAAAAGATAAAAATGTTGTTTGGAAATGTTTTGTGTGATGAACTGAAATGATGAATTTTGGTTGAAATTGTGTTTTGTACTAAAAATCATATTTTATTTATTTTAAATCAATTTTAAGTCTCGATTTTAATTATACATGATTAATTTACGATATTTTGAATCAAGAAGCCTAAAATGCATCGTTTAAAAAAAAAAAGTTTTACATGACTCGAGTTTTCTATACTGAACATTAATGAAATACTTCTATATCAGGTTTATATGTATAAATCGGGTATAGTGGTGTTACAACGTAGCATTACAATTCGACCTGTCGGTGGATGGTTCAGTCATCTTGGGATCAACGGTGGTTCGAGTAAAGTGGACATATACTTAGAAATGTTGGGGAAGGTCTCGAACAAGTTCGCAGCTATCGATCAACTGGTTGGAATAAAATTTCGTTAAGCTTCCCGACAACCCAACAGAGGAGGTCATAAAACAATACGCCCGAGCATTCATCATGAGGTTAATCGAGAGCATTTTAATGTCTGATAAATCTTTAAATTTGGTGCACATAAGGTGGCTTCTACATCTAGTAGACTTCGGTGAATGCGAAAAACTAAGTTGGGGATCTACTGTCTTGTTCACGTTATACTAGGAGCTTTGTCAAGCCACACAACCACAAAAGATGTCAATCGATGGTTGTCTGCTCCTACTGCAATCGTGGGCTTAGTGACGAATACTGTTTCTACATCCTAGAGTGATCGACTCATACATGTTCCCGTTGGTGACGAGGTAAACGTCATTTATTAATAAATGCATAGGTTGTGCGATAAATGTTTTTATCTATTATATGTTTCGACTAACTTATCACTTGTACAGGTGAAATTATGGGCCGAGTTACGTGCGACTGCCTGACGAGCTAGAAGATGTTAGGCTACTATTAAGATGTTGCATAAAAATTAGGTGACTACTTGTGTGGTTTACCATTTGATTTAATAAAATCTTTAATTTTTTTTAAAATATTGTTTTTAATTAAAAATTTTAATTAATAAAAAGATAACTTCAATCATTATGTACTATATAAAAGGAATTCATGGGCATTCCTTATTTGACACATCATACAACCTATTAATTTTTTAAACATTATATAACAATAATCAAATTTCAATTTAGATTTCATATTATATTTATATTTGAGATTTAACTTTTATAAATTAATTTTTTTTACATAATTTTTCATTTTAATTTTTATAACATGGTTAGTTAATCTAAATACTTTAATTTAATTAAAATATTAACATCAATTTTTAAGAATTATTAACACCATTAAAATTATTTTTTAAATTCAAGTCCATTAAAATGTTATTATTTTGTTTTTTTAATATATTGATGTGATTACATGGTAGTATCTATTCATATTTTTTTAACCTTTTGATAACACACACACACCTTACACACACAAGTACTCGAACTCAAGACCTTTAGGATGAACAACATTCTTTTTTCCATTGGAACTTGGATTCAAATGTTATTATTTTGTTATATGTCCATCAAATGAATATTTTTTTTAGTTTCAAAATATTACATCAATGAATTTAATAAAATAGTTTTAACTGTGCTAACAATTGAAGTTGAATTTTAAAATTCAAAAAATAAATAAACTAGATTCTTGAAAATAAAAGAAAATTTGAACAAAATTGAGTGTTTTTTATAGAAAGAAAAAGTGAGAAAATACAAAGTACGGGAAAAGAATCATTTTTCATTTTAATACATAAAAATCTATCATATTTTCATATTTCCTACCAAACACCTATGAATTTTTTTTATCTTTCTATTTTTCTACCCTTCAATTTTTGATATTTTTAAATTTCTTTCCACCTTACCAAACAATATTTTATATTTTGATCAGTCCCAGAATTTCAACTTGGAATATTGGAAGTGTAGATTTAGTAACAACAACATCAATCTATGACAGATAAGGTTTCTCTCAACCCTGCAAATACAACAATACTTTATATTAATAAACTTGCTCTACATTTTTCCCTATATTAATACTCTTTTTTGGTTTATATTTTTCAGTCTTAAGCTTTGACTGTACATTGAATTTCTTTTCATTTGTGATACAAAAATTACATGAAGGAGAGTAGCTCCATCTTTTGAAGTGGAAAAGCGAAGTGAAGAAAAAAACAATTTACATTTACTGGGAGGAGCAGATTTTGTATTTTCATCTCACTTCCATGACAATATTGGCAGATTGTTAGCATAGCAGCTGGTCAGGGCCATGGAAATGTTTTGGTTCCCAAGACTGGCTGCTTATTCTTCTTCAAAGGTTGTTTTGTTTGTATGAGATGAGACCTAAGGCTGTATTCTTCTAACTGTTCAATAGCAGCGGCAAAAAATCTTGTCAAAGATAAAGATAATAGATATGACAGTAAATATATGAAAATAGAAACAAAACTTTGCATTTGCACTATCAATTTTAGCCAGCTCATATGGTGAGCTGACGTTAGCCAACCAGTTTGATAGGGATGGCCTGATCTACGGTCTCAACATGGTAACCACAAGTTGATTATGTCATCATCCTATGGTTAAACTTTGATCCATGCAAATGAAACTTCCAGGTCCAAGCAATGAATAATGGTTAGTTGTTAATCATATTTAATCCAAGAATTCAGGATCTGACACGGCATGTAATGTGTGATCACCTGCAGATCTGCGGTTGAAGCCAACAGAGCTTCACATTGGTCAAGCATGTTTTGCTCTTGTGCAGCAATTGCAGCAAGCTCACAAGCCCATTTGCTTACCTCTTCCACCTACATCACATCAAATATTTAGAACCGTTAAGCTTCTCGAATTAATTACTAACATAAAAGGAACAAATCAGCAATGAAGTCGCATGCTAATAATATCTGTTGCGAGATGATCGTTCATGCAGCATGCAAAGTTGGCAAACCCTTCAAGCTTGGTTAACTCTCTATAATTTGGCGAACTCACCAATATTGGCAAACTCTCCCAGATTGACGAACACACCAATATTGGCAAACCCTCTAAAATTGGCTCAATTTTCGAAATTGACAGGGACAAAAAATGTATTTATACTAATTTGTTATTTGAATTATTCAAATTATTCGAATTGTAAAAATTCAACTTAGACTCGAACTTGAAATCCGATATTTCTTATTCGAGTTTCCTCGAATAACTTGATTCGATTAACTCGAAATTCGATTTTTTTTTTCGAATCGAATCGAACTTTGCTCACTCCTAATTTGCTGGAAGAAAACTATGTGGAATAACCTTCTGGGTTCGCAGTTAGAGGAAAAGAGGAGAATGTGTATAGGAAAGCATTATACAATTTGAAACAGGCTTCGCGAGCTTGGTACGCGAGGATAGAGAAGCACTTCGCGATCTTAGGATTTGAAAAGAGTCCTAACGAACCTACCTTGTATGTAAAGAAGACAGGTGAACTCACTTCTCTAATTGTTTCTTTATATGTTGACGATCTGCTTGTGGTTGGGAGCAACAATGACTTAGTAAAGGAGTTTAAACTGAAAATGGGGAAGATGTTCGAAATGTCAAACCTTAGGGAAATGAGATATTTCCTTGGGATAGAAGTGTGACAAGTTCACAAGCCAACAAAGCTTCGCACTGAAGATTTTAAGGAGGTTCTGCATGGAGAACTGTAAATCAATCAGCACGTTTGTCGCTCTTGGAGAGAAACTTTACAGCAGTGAAAAATTTCAGAAGGTTGATGAAAAGAACTATTGAAGCCTCGTGGGTTGCTTGTTGTACTTAATAGCAACACGACCTGATATTATGTTCACAGTTGGCTTATTGTCAATATTTATGCACTGCTGTAATACATCTCATTTCAAAGCTGCGAAGAGGGTGTTGAGATAAGTCAAAGGAACAACTGATTTTGGTGTTTGGTTCGCAATGGTGAACTCATTAAAGTTTGTTGGGTACACTGATAATGACTAAGCCAGATCAATGAATGAAATGCGAAGTACCTCTGGGTATTTCTTTTCGCTTGGATCTGGGGTATTCTCACGGAGTTCGAAGAAGCAATCAATAGTTGCTTAATCAACCGCTGATGCTGAGTATGTAGCTGCAGCAGCAGTCAACCAAGCAATTTAGTTGAGAAAAAAATTGTTTGATTTGAATATCGTGCAGGATGAAGCAACTCAATTTTTTAAGACAACCAGTCCACCATAGCAATTGCAAAGAACCCAATCTTTCATTAAAAGATAAAACATTTTAAAATCAAGTACTTCTTTGAGAGTGAAGTCGAACAGAGCAAAAAAGTGACTCTGGTTCATTGCTGTAAATCAAATCAACTTGCAGACATTCTAATCAAACCACTTGGAAAGTTGAGGTTTGAAGAGTTAGAGATAAATTTGGTGTTCGTGTCATGAAGACCAAGGAGGAGTGTTGCGAGATGGTCATTCATGCAGCATGCAAAGTTGGCGAACTCACCCAAATTGACGAACACACCAATAATGGCAAGTTACTATAAAATGACGAGTTCATTACTCTGACGAACCAGGGTCACAAGACAAATGCAAACCAAGATCCCAAGAAAAGATGCGAGCTCTTTAAAGATTAACTATGTAATTGCGAAGCAATTGGATTTTAAGAGTTTGTGTGCAATTTTTTTTTGCATATTATGTTTTCCATTTCTTACAAGATTTAAAATTTATTAGCATAATATGTCTGTTATTTATTAGCATAAAATCATTATTATTTCTAGAAGTTTTTTTTTTTGGTTATAAAACCCCTCTTACTTTGTTAAAAAAAAAAAGGTGAATAAAATAAAATCTTTGCAGATAGTTTTGTTGAAAAAATATTTTGTTTCTTGTCTGCAATTCTTTCTTTCTTTTCATCGTAATTCCAACAATATCCGAAGTCTGAGTTTTTTTTTCTAACTGCTTGTGTTGTCAGCAATTATGTCAAAATAATGAGGAAAATGGTGGGTTGGATAAATACCTTTGGGACTAAAGAACAAATGGAGGATCCCATCGCCCGCATCACGTCGACAACAGAGCAAATAGCAGCTTTCAGTGATTCAGTGTCCGCCTGATGAGTACAAAATACAGTGAGTATGTCAAGATTTCTCTTTGCGGATACCAGTCCAAAGTACTTCTCTAAACAAACTTACCCTTGCCCCATCAGTTACGGGAAGATGGAGGGTGGTCGCCTTTAGACCTTCTACTGCTCCAGCTAAACAACGTATATGATCTCTTCCAAGAAACGCCCAATCCTTGAGGTATCCCATCTGCATGACTCGTGTATAAAGAAATACATGAAAATTCTATAGACCGACAAAAATAAAAAAGCTACGAATTGGTATTCAAAAGCATTGCTGAGTTGAAAATAATTGTCTCTATGTCTGATTGTCAAAGGCACTTGTGTTGCTTATCTATCCTCCATGGCAATGCAACAGAGTCAGTGTTGATGTTTTCCTCCTAGCTTCGTCCTATATTTTTAGTTCTAAATTTGAAGCTTCACTTACAGAACTTGTCAAATAAGTAAGCATCATAAATATGGGGATGTGGAATATACTTGAATCTAATAAAATTCCTAGCATCAACCCAGATGGGAAAGTTCAAACATATGAAAAGATTATTAACTGGAATCATGTCAGGAGTGAACCACTGAGGCTTGGGCAGAATGAACCTTCGGTCATGACTTTTCAATTTAACTGCTAGACATGGCTTTCTTCATTTACATAAAAGGTTTGCACAACTAGAAGATTATTATCTGTGGGCTGAACCTACTTTAGGAAAGGCCAGCAGTTTCGATTCTCTAATTTAAGACTTGGATTTATTGATTATGATTTTATTTCAATTGAGTCTTTTCTTGAATTCTCATTGTTATTTTATTCCGGTCGAGTTCTTTTCTTTTTAGAATATGTTGATCTTTATTGAAAGGATAAATGAAATAATAAAAACTAAGTTGAAATGAAAAAAAACCTGATAAAAATCATGGCGGTCACAAATTAACTTTACCTATCCGTTCATCCCTTCTAGCTCATATCTAACAACCCGTCCTTTTCTTTAAACATGATCCGAAAAACTTTCAACTCTATATTTGAAAAGTTTGATGGGTTTAATCTTGATGAATTACCTAATGAAATAGATAACAAGGGATGATGGAAATTAATTGTTAGTTGTTTTATTATTAAAATGTGTAGTTTTTTATTCATCAACACATGCTCGTGTTTATGGGAGTTGCTAGTAAAGAAAGCTTAGCCGGGTTATTTTTGAAAATTATGAAGTTTGGTGAGAAGTTTGAAGACTGGAAGGTGTTAATAAATGAGAATAAATTTGTGGAGGTTCACCGCCCTTATTTCAATTGTTAGCAATGAAAGGAATAATGGTGTGATAGTGGTCGTTTTATTGAATAACATTGTTTTCAATTCGAGTACAATGATGATTGATGGATACGTGGGGACGAGACAAATGTCTATCAAGATTACCTTGACTTCAAGCTTCAGGACAAGCTCTTTCTCCAAATGGAGAATAATGTGGTAGATGTTTTCCGGCCAAACTTATGTTAGGAAAGGACTTGATTAGTTTCTGTTCCCTAATTAAGGCTTGGGTTTTTCGATTGCAATTTTATTTTAGTTGATTTCTTTCCTTTCCAGAAGCCTGATCCTTATTTGAAGGACAAATGGAATAATAAAAGTGAAGAGATTTGGGTCTCTCTTTAGAGTCCTAAGGTTTCAAGCTCCCTATAATGAGCTTGAATGATTTTCCCGTCTAAAACCTCGGGACATTAACCCATTTAAAATCTTACAAGCCACATTAATTCCTTTAGTCAACATCTCAGCCAAAATAAGAAGCTGGGAGGCCCGCATCAATGGCTACATATCATCCCTGTAACCATGTAAAAATAAAGTAGGCCCCTTATTGATCCCAATGTACTCCCAAAATCTGTGAATGGATAAAAAATATGCTAGTGATAAGAAATTTAGACCTATAGAGTGGACCAAGGCATAGCTTAGTGATATCCACATTCCCTCTAAAAGGTTCAATCCCCCTTTCCCTACAACGCCACAATTTAGACCTAACAGTTGAAAGAAGTTAAATAAGCATGCACTGAATACCTCCGTTTAGCTTCACTTGGACTTGCAAATAAAAAATGTGGCTAAACTACTTTTATTGTGTCAAACTTAAAATATAACGGCATTTCTAACATCAAGACTATAGAATAAAAGTTTGTTGTAGAAGAACTATAGTGTTACTGAGAGAGACATTACTTGATCATTCAAAATAGAGTTCAACTTGAGCTCTAACTTCAACCGTTGGAGATTGATTCTTTTCTTGATCAAAGCATCCCACAGACTCAAAGTAGCATTCCAAACATTGTACGAAGTTTCCTGGAAGAACATATCAAAATTTTACTCTGTAATAGATTTAGTATGTTGTATAAGAGGACAATCCATGCCTTATCTAAAGCTCCCCATCATATGCAAATGAAACTGCCATGAGATTCCTCATAATAGGAAATGCATGATCCATGCCATATTTGAAGGTCTAAACCCATCATATGCATATACATTGTAATGAAGTTCCTCACAGTAGGAAACTGATAACTTGGACCAAGATGCAAATAGGCAAATAACCAGAAAATTCTCTTTATTCAATAATTAAATAAATTTAAGAGAAATAAAATTTTCCTATTCATAGCATCAAAGGTTATCTCCATGAAATATATGCTAATATTTGTTGACAGAGTTGTTCACTAAGAGAAGAAATTTACCTCCGCATTTACTTTCTGAATATACAATACAGCTTCTGAATGGGCATTGGCATATCGCCACTGCAAAAAACGATTGTAAAGAAGACGCAGTTGATGAGCATCCTCTATGAAGCTTTCACTTTTTCTTCCCTTCTCAAAATCCGTGATAAAACTGATAACTGGAGTTGAGGTATGGGATTGACTCGATGAGGTGGATGTCCTCATCCGAGTTGGACTGACTACCCTTGGAGATGGACTGACTCCTCTTGGCGTTGAACTGATAACTGAAGTTGAGCTATGGGATTGACTCAATGAGGTGGATATGCTCATCCTAGTTGGACTAACTACCCTTGGAGTTGGACTGACTCCTCTTGGAGTTGAAATGATAACCTTTAGAGTTGGACTTACTCCTCTTGGAGCTGAACTGATAACTGAAGTTGAGCTATCGGATTGACCCGATGAGGTGGATGTTCCCATTCGAGTTGGACTGACTACCCTTGTAGTTGGACTGACTCCTCTTGGAGTTGAACAAATAACTGAAGTTGAGCTATGGGATTGACTCGATAAGCTGGACGTCCTCATTCGAATTGGACTGACTACCCTTGAAGTTGGACTGACTCCACTTGGGGTTGAAATGAGAACTGAAGTTGAGCTATGGGATCGACTTGAAGATGTGGATGTCCTCATCCGAGTTGGACTCACTACCCTTGGAGTTGGAATGACTCCTGTTGGAGTTGAACTGATAACTGAAGTTGAGCTATAAGATTGACCCAATGAGGTTGATATCCTCATCCGAGTTGGACTCACTACACTTGGAGTTGGACTGACTCCTCTTGGAGTTGAGCTAACTGAAGTTGAGTTATGGGATTGACTCAATGTGGTGGATGTCCTCATTCTAGTTGGACTGATTACCCTTGGAGTAGGACTGACCCCCATTAAAGTTGAACTAAGAACTGGAGATGAGCTATGGGATTGACTTGATAAGGTGGATGCCCTCATCCGAGTTGGACTGACTCCTCTTGGAGTTGAACTTATAACTGAAGTTGAGCTACGAGTTGGACTCACTAAATTTGGTGTTGGATTGACTCCTCTTGGAGTTGAGCTATGGGATTGACTCAATGAGGTGGTCCTCATTCGAGGTGGACTGATTACCCTTGGAGTAGGACTGACCCCTGTTAAAGATGAACTATGGGATTGACTTGATAAGGTGGATGCCCTCATCCGAGTTGGACTGACTACCGTTGGAGTTGGACTGACTCCTCTTGGAGTTGAACTTATAACTGAAGTTGAGCTATGGGATTGACTCGATAAGCTCGATGTTCTCATATGAGTTGGACTCACTACCCTTGGAGTTGGACTGACTCCTCTTGAAGTTGAACTGAGAACTGAAGCTGAGCTTTGGGATTGACTTGATGGGATGGGTGTCCTTATCCGAGTTGGACTGACTTCCCTTGGAGGTAGACTAACTCTTCTTGGAGTGGGGCTAACTCCTCTTGGAGGTGGACTGGAAGGTCTTGCCGGATATGGACTAATGCCCCTAGAAACAGAGGTCCTACTTGGTGACTGAAATCGAGATCCAGAAGTTGCTAAAGTCGATTTTTCCAATGAACTTGCACAAAGGATCCCAGTAGTTACAGTTGTCCGTAGAGGCTTTTCATTAATTAAAATTGCCTCAGACCTTACTCGACCAATTTCTTCATGTGATAACAACCTTTGAGCATTGCCAGAAGATTTTTGTAGAGCTTTACCTAAATTATCAGACATTGGCATACATTTCAGTGATGATACTGTTCCTGGAATCAGTGTAGATAATTTTTTAACAATCTTATCCCCCAAATCCACACTTTTGTTCAATAAATTGGAAGATAATTTCCCACCAATTCTACTTGGCCATCGATGATGATCTATCAATCGGCTAGGCAAATCATCAACAGGTTTTGCATTTTCAGACTGATCATGTGCATTTTTCCCTTCAAGTAGATTTCTCTTTCTCTCTGGACTAGGCTTTCGTGATAAGGTAGAGATCTCTGATTGTTGTTTATGAGCCACATTTGAAGGTGGTGTCAATGTTTGATCCAAGGAAACCTTACTAACAGACTTTTCTTTTTCCTTTTTGCTAACAGGAATAGAAATATCATCAGATTGAAATGAAACACTATCAATTCTACTTGGCCATCGATGATGATCTATCAATCGGCTAGGCAAATCATCAACAGGTTTTGCATTTTCAGACTGATCATGTGCATTTTTCCCTTCAAGTAGATTTCTCTTTCTCTCTGGACTAGGCTTTCGTGATAAGGTAGAGGTCTCTGATTGTTGTTTATGAGCCACATTTGAAGGTGGTGTCAATGTTCGATCCAAGGAAACCTTACTAACAGACTTTTCTTTTTCCTTTTTGCTAACAGGAATAGAAATATCATCAGATTGAAATGAAACACTATCAATTCTACTTGGCCATCGATGATGATCTATCAATCGGCTAGGCAAATCATCAACAGGTTTTACATTTTCAGACTGATCATGTGCATTTTTCCCTTCAAGTAGATTTCTCTTTCTCTCTGGACTAGGCTTTCGTGATAAGGTAGAGGTCTCTGATTGTTGTTTATGAGCCACATTTGAAGGTGGTGTCAATGTTCGATCCAAGGAAACCTTACTAACAGACTTTTCTTCTTCCTTTTTGCTAACAGGAATAGAAATATCATCAGATTGAAATGAAACGCTATCAATTCTACTTGGCCATCGATGATGATCTATCAATCGGCTAGGCAAATCATCAACAGGTTTTGCATTTTCAGACTGATCATGTGCATTTTTCCCTTCAAGTAGATTTCTCTTTCTCTCTGGACTAGGCTTTTGTGATAAGGTAGAGGTCTCTGATTGTTGTTTGTGAGCCACATTTGAAGGTGGTGTCAATGTGCGATCCAAGGAAACCTTACTAACAAACTTTTCTTTTTCCTTTTTGCTAACAGGAACAGAAATATCATCAAACTGAAATGAAACACTATCAATTCTACTAGGCCATCGATGATGATCTATCAATTGGCTAGGCAAATCATCAACAGGTTTTGCATTTTCAGACTGATCATGTGCATTTTTCCCTTCAAGTAGATTTCTCTTTCTCTCTGGACTAGGCTTTCGTGATAAGGTAGAGGTCTCTGATTGTTGTTTATGAGCCACATTTGAAGGTGGTGTCAATGTGCGATCCAAGGAAACATTACTAACAGACTTTTCTTTTTCCTTTTTGCTAACAGGAATAGAAATATCATCAGACTGAAATGAAACACTATGACTTCTCATTGTAGAAGGCCATAAACTTTCTGGCATACGATCAGTTGATAGCCTTCTAGATGAAATTGGCATAGATGTTGATGCATCGTTAACTGGAGTAGAAGGATTTTGATGCGACGGTGGTGTTGATGGACGCTTCCTCTCAGCTGACACAGCTCTCTTTTGCACCACCTGGAAAGGTGTAGGGGTTGCTCTAGTTGGGTTTGGAGATGGAAAACGCCTATTAACAGAAGATGTTGATGGAGTGGGTGCTTTATAACTCGAACTAACTTCCTTAGTTTGAGGATGCCAGGTATTGAGTACTGCATTGTTCTTTTCACCAGGAACAAGGGGTGGTCTTATGGTATCCACAACATCAGCAAGCTTGCATAATCGTTGCTCTGATTTACATCCATCCATCTGAACTCTCCAAACTAAACCACGTTGATGGGATTTTCCAAATAAGAAACAAACCTACATTTAACAGCCTGACTTTTAGATGAAGCCCACATTTATATAGAATAACACCCGCTGCTCGAAAAGAAGATATTTTTCCCTGGAATAAATCTGCCACAAATACACAGACAAAAAATTAGATACATACCTGCATAATGGCATAAAGGAAAGGAATAATTATAAACACCAAAGGAGAATCAAAATAAAACTTTACATAATATTAGGTCTGACTGATGAATAACCCAGAGAATTACAAGAAAGTAATTGAAATGAGCGTGGTTATTCATAAAAAAAAAAGGCCCAAATCCAAGCAGATCAAACCAAACAATAACAACGAGTAACAACATCAGGTACAATGGAAAGTCCTCAAAAATTTCAGTCCAGTTCTATCCAACTTATATTAACGTTCACTGTACCTTTCGGTTAAATCTACACCATATTGCAAATGCAAAGTACCAAGGGGTCTCTAATGGAAATGAGAAACTAGACTATTAAGTCTGTACTGGTTACTGTTCCTGGTTGTGAAGGTGTAGGATAAGAAGACAACAATATGAAAGGTGAATAATATGTGTGTGTGTGTGTGTGTGTGTGTGTGTGAGAGAGAGAGAGAGAGAGAAGGCTTCTCTCTAAATGTCATTGGTTTTGTCCAAGTTAACATTTATCTTTTGTGCTTCTCACGGGAATGCCACGGTCGGCTAGGCAGCAAAAAAAGAAAAAAAAAAACGTAGCCCCACTCTGGCTTCTTCCCTTCCTTCAATGCCTTCTCGTTTGCTTTCCATGGAAAGAAATTAGGAAATGATCCCGACAACATATTGCATTTAAAAATAAGAAAAAAAATTAAATTACATGGAAGTTATACTTGAGATCACATGTTTGATTTACTAAATGACGTTAACATTAACATATAACAATTAAAAACTTAAAATGCACCTAACAAAAAGAGAAATAATTTACCTTTGTTTGTGTTCATATCTGTTTAGTACACCTAAAATAATTGTAAAGAAAAAGAAGAAAAATATTGAAACTTTGTAGTGCTAATGTTGTTGAATATATGAGAAAGGACGTGGAGGGTCACATGCAAGGAAGATCCTTGTCCATCCCCACAAATTAACAGTAAAAACTTTGATTAATACTTAAAAAGATTCTGTAATCAGATAAAATGTTGTTTCTAAATCAAAAAATTATTTCTAAATTGACCATTTCTTTTTTGTTTTCCAAATTGAGGAACGGAAATAGCTGGAAGCACGATAATTTTGATTAAAATTGAAATAATTAAGAAGGGCTAAAGTCTTTTTAAATGAGAACTTGAAAAGAATCCAAATCATAACAATATCTATAGTAGACAGAGTTATGTCGCTAAAATTGAGGGAAAAATACAATAATCAAAATAACAAAACTGCTTCATGTAAATCTATCTGAAAGAAAGTTGCAGAAATTGTTCATTGAATCCATCTACCAAAAATAGAAACAAAAATGATTACTTTATACTAATTTAATCTAGTACCTTTTCTTATTTTTGTTTTATCTTAATTCGGTGATCTAAGGAGACGATCAAAACAAAGCAAAAGGCTGAAAATTAATTTCAACATATATCTCAGAATAAAGAAGAAAGAAAATTTATTTTATTAAAAAAACTCACCTTCTTCAGTCTAAAATTTCTTCCAAATGATTTGAATCACAAAATGGTTAACCTTTAATTCTTTGAAATTCATCATAAAAAAGGAACCTTGAGAGTGATGGCTTGAGGAAAGGAGAGATCGCCGGAATTGGTCAGAGCGCAAATATTCCGGCGAGAGATGGACACCGATTGGATTTCTTGTTTTTATTTATAAGAGAAACGTGCGAGAAGTGATAAAATAAAATAAAAAGAGAAATAGGGAGAAATAAATAGAGGGAAAATAAAACGGTTTTTCAGTTGAGAGGGACTAAGAATGACGTCGTTTTTGCGCCAACATGTTTTATTGGGATTTTCGGAACTTTAAACTTCCGGTGTGTTTATTATTGTTTTGTAAAAGTATTTTTAAGGTTAAAAGTGCTCTTTGAAGCAAAATTAATATTAAACAAATTACTTTTTGACTGAATTTTTTTTGTATGTTAAAATCATTAATTAAAAATAAAAAAAATATTTTTCAAAATAATACAAATTTATTAATAATTAATTACATCATTCATACTAGATGATCTTAACATGGTGTACTATGAGACAATACCACACTCTTCTAGGAATTTTGCAAATGGTCCTAACTGTTGTTCACCTGAATTATCATATCTACTGTAGTACTCACCATCACGATCAAATCTGATGTTCTTAATTTTTTTGTTGAGTTCATTCTCAATTTCAACTTTATAAGCTTTTAACACATTCGAAGACTAAGATTTTTTATGAATAAGATATAGGTACCCATAACGTCAGTAATCATTTATGAAAGTTATGAAATATTGTTGATCATTCTAGGATGTCGTAGAGAATGTGTTATAATATGTCCAAAGACCAATTTTGAGATGATTGTATTATATACTTGTTTTTCCTTATTTATTAATATAAGATATGACCATTATTATTTCAATTTCTTTTTTCGTGTATATAAATACACTGAATTGTAATAAAGACCTAAGAAAAATATGATTATTCTTAAAAGATTCTTAGTCAAGTATTATTGTGGGTTTGGACAACAATAATGCATTGAGACTAATGTGTAATTGATTGATGACCAAGTGTTGTCATTGATATAGAGATGTCAAAATCAATACATGAGTTTGTGTTTGAGAACAACATATTGGACTAATTCGCTATGAGTATGTTTATTGGATTATTATGTAATAGTGATTGCCTTCGGACATACTAACGTCTAATGTGTGAATACTGCTATAAAATATATGGATTTGAGGCGATATCTACAAGTATACAAGTTAGATTGTAATATAATTTTGTTTATAACGAAACACTTGGTAAGTATTTTGAGAATCATACCCAAGGGATTGTAGTTTGGGGAAATTGCTATCAAACAAATTACTGAAAATATAACTAATCTACTTGAGTCACGAATTAATAGTGTTAATATGGAAATAAGATGATAATAATATCAATAAAATAAATAAATTAGATTAAACCTAAATCTAATCCTAAGTTCATGTATTGACTTCTCCTATCCCTTGTTTCGAGGTTTTTTTTATTCAAATGATCCAAAAAAATTATTATTTATAAAAATGATTAAAGTTAAAAAAAATATATACTAAAATGACCTAAAATTAACAGTAAAAAAAATTCTAAATGTCCATCCCATGATCGACATCCCCTCAAATTGCACCCTAGTAATTGGTGTCAAGCATAAAAAATGAATTTTTTGGGTGTCGACCATGCCATGGGCGACACCCTTGTATTTTTTTAATCCGGTATTATATTGGTATATGAAAATACGTCATTTTAAAAAAAAAATTTGGGTGTCTGCCAAGCCATTGTCGACACCCAAAAAATATGAATAAAAAATAATTTTTTTGGTGTCGGGCAAGTCATGGTCGACACCTCTTTTTCAAATCCCAAAAATATTTTTTTGGGTGTTTGCCAACTCATGGCCGACACTCCAAAAACGAATAAAAAGATATTTTGTTGGGTGTTTGCCACCCAATAGCCTACACCATATTTCTCAGATTTAAAAATATATTTTTTAATATTTGTCACCCAATGACCTACCACCTTTCCCAAATTTAAAAATATTTTTTTTATGTTTGTTATCTAATGGTCTACACTACCTTTTTCATATATAATTTTTTTTTAATGTTTTTACACCGCATCTCCAAAATTTAAAAAAAAATTAAAATATAATTTAAAATATTATAATTAAATTAAAATAATTAAAAAAAAATTTAAATAATTTTTTAAATTAAAATATTACAATTTATATTTCAAAGTTTTCCATTTTTCAAACTTTTTCAAATTCAAATTAAAAATAATTTTAAAATTTTAAATATGAGAAAAGTGGTGTAGGTCATTGGATAGTAAACACCAAAAAAAATATTTTTAAATTTGAAAAATATGATGTAGGCCATTGAGTGAAAAATATTCAAAAAATATTTTTAAATCTAAAAAAAGTGGTATAGGCCATTGGATGACAAACACTTAAAATTTTTTTTTTAAATTTGAAAAAATGTGATTAAAAATATTTTTAAATCTGGGAAAGATAGTGTAGGCCATTGAGTGGCAAGCATTCAAAAAAATATTTTTAAATTTGGAAAATGTGGTGTAAATTATTGGATGACAAACACCAAAAAAAATATTTTTAAATTTGAGAAAAGTGATGTACGTCATTGGGTGGCAAACACCCAAAAAATATTTTTTATTCGTATTTTTTTGGTGTCGGCCATGGGTTGACAAACACCCAAAAAAATAGTTTTGGGACTTGAAAAAAGGGTTGTCGGTCATAGCTTGGCCGACACCCAAAAAAATTATTTTTTATTCGTATTTTTTGGGTGTCGGCCATGGCTTGGTTGACACTTAAAAAAATTATTTTTTTAATGTAAAAAAGAGAGTGTCGGCCATAGCATGACAAACGCCCAAAATTTTTTTTTCAAAATGTCGTATTCTCGCATATCAATATAATCTCAGATTAAAAAAAATACATAAGTATCGCCCATGGCATGACCAACACCCAAAAAACATTTTTATGCCTGACACCAATCATTGGGGTGAAATTTGAGGGGGTGTTGGCCATAGGATGAGCATTTAGCATTTTTACTGTTCATTTTAAGTTATTTTGGTATATATTTTTTAACTTAGTCATTTGTATAAAAAACCCTTGTTTCGACCACGCGAGCTCCTTTAGCCTAGATCCAATTGTTTTACCTAATTAGTTATTGATGTAGGGTTCTAATCAATCAATTAATCGTTACTCTAGCAGGATCTTCCGATACGTCTACTAAAATAACGAGTCGACAAGAACTACTTATCTCTTGACCTTACAATCTAGACCGATTTGGGGCTAAGGTGTTCACGGATAGCCCATACAAATTTTGGATCAATTCTCACCTAAATGACTTCCTAAGATTGTTAAGCCTAGGATTTAAGTTCTTACTATCTCAAATAGCTGATTCACTAAGAAAACCTACCTTATCATATTCTTTTTTATCCCCATGACTTATAAATTTTTTTTACAAAATTTCCTTAAACTTTCACACTTTGTTCAATTTAGTCCCTAAAACCAAAATTATTTAAAATTTCACTTTAACCTCTAATACTCATAGTCATTTCTAACATCACCCTAAATCAGCCTTCAAAAACTTGGAATTTCACAGATTTACATACTATTTTTAATGTTTTATATTAGTCCCTAAACTCAAAACAAACAAAATTTTCTTTGCAAAATAGTCCTAATTTAGAACCAAGTTTATAGTTTCATCATTTAACACCAAGAACATCTAAAAATCATGAATGAAAATTTTTAAAATCTTTAGCAATTTTACAAAATAATCCTCCGGATTAACTATATTAAGCTATAATGATCTCAAAAACATAAAATTTACAAGAAATGAATAAAAAATCACTTACTTGCAAGTATTTCTGTTTGGTCGAACCTCGAGCTCTTTCAATGGAGATTTTTGTTTTGTTTTTCGGTGCTAAACTCACTAATGAATATGGTGATATCTTTATTTTATGTTTTTTACTTATTAAAATTAATTTTTTGAGTGGAATAGAGCTGGTTCTTATTAAAATGGGAGGATAAAAAATCTCAAGAATCATAAAAGCACTAACCCAAATATATGAAAAATTAAAACCACATAAATGAACAATAAACTCGTAAATATTATAAAATAATATTTATTGACTCGATTATAGAAAATCACAATTCATAAACCTATAAAAAACGAGATGTTATAGATCAACCCTACACCTACAAGTAGAAGTGCTCCAAACACTTTATGAATAGCTTTTTACTAAGTTTAATTTCTACTTTCAGTTGTAACTTAGGTTTTCTTTTAGTTTTAGTTCTTCTCTCAAGTTTTCTATTTCGCTCTTTGCGGGGATTAAATTGTAGATCACTCAAACTTTTAACGGATTATAATTCACACATTTGTTATTATATTATCAGGATTTTTCTCAATTCTACTCTTGGTTTCTTTCATAATGTTTATCTTTTTTATCAATTACTTTGCATGTGTTAAATCCATGAAGAATTAATTCGGTAAGGAAGATTAACGAGTAGTTGTATAAATTCATTTATCTAGACAAATGATTGTATATGTATATTTGAATATGGACATATTTTATCCATATTCATTTTGGATTTATAAAAAATAAAAAATAAAACAATAAAAATTAGAAAAGTCATTAAGATTAATTAATACAAAAAATCATAAAATTATAAAAATATATAAATATTAAATAAATTTAATTAAAATCATAAAAAATATAAATATATATAGAGAGTCAGAGAGAGAAATCATAATAATAATAAAAAAAAATCATAAATTGCATCTTTTCCATATATTCGATGAATTAATAAAAACTAAATATTCGATGAATTAATAAAAACTAAACAAGCAAAAGAGTTATTACATTCCGTCTCTTTTATTGTTTATTTATTTATTCCTTCAAAAACATATTTGCAATGCAAGAGTGAATACCTAACAAATATGTTTTTTTTTTTTTTTTGATAAATAAAAAGGCAAACAAATTGTCTATATCTTATTTAAGACCTGTACTTTGTACGTAAAATGAATCAGCAAGCAAAAGCTTATGAGCATGAGCATTTGAAGTGTCAATGATGCAGATGTCAAAAGGATCTGAAGCACAAATTTTTGCTAAGTAATCGGCTACCAAATTGGATTCCCTACAGACATGTTGAATCTGGCAGTCATCAAATTGGTGAACCATCTGCTTTATTCGTCTGGCAATTGTCCGTGCAGAGCCCCCATCCAATCATTTCAATGCCCATGGAGCAATCACTTTCCACAATCACTTTATCAACCCTTCGATGTTTCGCAACCTTAAGACCATGAAGAATTGTCCAAAGTTCAGCATTTAACGCTGATCCTCTTCCCGCATAACAAGAGCCATATAAAACATTAAGATAAAACAATTAATTTTCAATTGAAATATAAGAATATAGAATGTAAATATAATTTAATGGCATATACAAGAAGTTAAACAAAATTTAAAATATGGGAAAATAATTAACTAAAGAAATTAATATTTTTAAATTAAAATAAATGATTTTTTAAAAAAAAATTATAGTCGAATCTTAAATTTAATTTTTTTAAAAATAATTTTTAATGATTTTTTATGCTTTTATAATTTCTAAATATTTTTTAAAAAGAAATTAATTTCTAATAATTTTTATAATTTCTAATGACTTTTATAAAATTTTTTATTTTTATAATTACAAAATAAATTTAAATAAACAGATGTCCAAATTCAAATCAACCTAAACGATTATTTATCTAAATTCATTATTAAATTATCATCTTTATAATAATATATATTTTAAAATTTTTAAATATTTTGCTAATGTCACACTACCATATCAACAACCAATGCTACCTGACACTAGTTAATAGGTGCATAAGTTTTGTCATTAATTTGTAATGATCATTAGAGGTCAAAAGATTTCACTAGTAAATTTGCCGATTCAAGGGTTTCATTAAATTCAAAAAGTTAAAAACTGCTTAATTGAATTTTTTTTTAATTTTCTTTTATAATTCTGATGTGATTATATGTCAATATCTGATCATATTTTACTAATTCTTTGACAACGTACACATAACTTGCACACACAGATGCTCGAATTCGGGTTTCCTAGGATGAATAACATCTTCTTTTCCATTGAAACCACTCGTTGGGTTCTTTTTTTTTTGAAATTCTTTGATGGTCTTTTATATTTAGATATGTTCATGGGCTAGGCTATCCGTTCAGGCCCGAAGGCCCATCCAAAATTTGAGAAGATTTGGGAAAAAAAATTAAGCCCGAAAAATGAGCTTAGGCAAAAAAAAGCTCGTTTAAAATATGAACCGAGCCCGATCCGTTTTAAGTTTATAATACTTTTTATTATGTTAATTTCATATAATATAATTTAGAATACATTAAAAAAATAAACATATACTAAATATATAATACTACTCTAATGTAAACATTAAAATAATGTTAAAATGATTATATAAAAAGTTTCAATAAATAAAAAAATTTATAAAATTATTAAATATTAGAATAAAATAAATATTTAAAAAAAAATTAAAAAAAATATAAGCGAGTTTAAAATGGACTTGAGTTTTTTTTTTTACAAATATGAGTAGATTTGAACAAAATTTTAAACTCAAATTTCAAGTCGGGTTGAACGTAAATAAACATAAAATATATTAATATCATGCTTAGACCCAATCCAAACCCGATCCGACTCGATCCATGAACACTTCTATTTATACTGATAAGTCTTTAATTTTTTTATACCGTCGTTGTGCTTTACATTTTTAGTAATTTTTCTTTACGAGTAAAGATCAACTAACAAAAAGGATAAATGTCAAAAGTTAAATTTGTTACTTTTTTAAATCAAAATTAAATTGAAGAAATACATAAACATTAAGAACGAAATTTATTATATCAATCAAAAGTAATTTAAATTGATGAAAAAAGTAAACGCAAATATAAATCGTCATTAATTGCTCACTTTTGAAATAAACATGGATTACATTACAGGATCAATTTGATAATATCAAATTTTAGATAAATTGAGGTATTTTTACCAAAAATCGTACTCCTGAAAATATGTCTAATACAAATATTTTGAAAAATCCAGAGGAAGTTCTACTTATGGTTTGCATAAATGTGCAATTAACAAAACGCAAATGCTATTTAGTAAACGTACAGCTCAAAGTTATAGGTCCTACAATAGTGTATTACCTGCATGACTGAATTTCCTAGTATTTCCGGTTTCATCAATGTCTTCTAATTGAAAGTAGAAAACAAAGTGTCTTTGGTTAGTTTAGCAGCTCCATAGACTTCTTTTTGCTCTTCCATGGCTGTCGTTGAGGTTCGGTTTAGTTAGGGAAAAAAAGAAAAATAATCCCTTGAACAGGCTCAAGATCAACAAGGTGAAAAGGCACAGCCATGTCAGACTGAAACTCAAAGGAGACCTGGATGGATTTGAATGGAGAATCTTACCCTTTCATCTAGCTGCAAATGCATAAAAATGAGTTTAGTATAAACGATACTAACCACTTTACCAACTTTAATTTAAACATAAAATAAATCATACTTACATTTTATGAAACGAAACTGGAGTTGCATTTGAAGTCACCTGGTCATCTTCCTCAATTTTGTAGAGCTTCACGATAATAATGGAGCATGTACTCATCTGAAGCCATTTCGTTATAAAATCAAGCGCAATGAGTCCATTCTAGTACTTCACCATTCCAGCACTCTGAGCCTTTCCTAAAACCGACTCTATGTCACCATGAAACAAACCGAGTTTTTGTGCCACGGAGAAACCGCTATACATGCCATCAACTGCCGCACTTACAATCCCACCAGCATAACCTGCTCCTTCACCAACTGGGTAGAGCCCTCTTAAAGACATGCTCTCGTAAGTGTCACTGTCTCGTGGAATCTGAATGGGGGAGCTAGTTCTAGTCTGAAAGAAAGAACGAAATTTTAGAGAATGGTGGAGAAGACAATTAAAGCATGAGCTGCAATCCAATTGAATATTGTCCTAAAATAGCAGGTCAATTACCACGTTAAAGGAGCATATGTGAACAAGAGAAATTGTCGATCAATTTTCTCAAAGATTGGAGTGTAGAACATCCATACTTGGATTGCACAACATGGCAAAGTAAACTAGTGGATTGCACAATATTGACTTAGGAGCAGTAGATCAGGTAACAGCTTAATGTACGGCTCTGTGTTCTCGGTTGATTCTAGATCAACATCCAACAACTAATATCAGAGCTACATTTGTCTTTAGGGACCTATAATTTTGAGTAAACATAGGAAGTGTTTTCCGAGAGAAACAAGTAGGAAAACTTTTACCAAGTGCCATCAAACATTATAAGCACTAGAATCAATTAGAGCACCCCGATTATACTCTCCAATTCTTCAGGAGAGAGTGACAATTGTAGTACCTGTCCTATAGCTTTTCAAATACGCTCATACATGAGTTAAGATTAAAAAGGTCATTTTATACAAAAATATTATTTTAATTTTAGAATATATATATATATTTTTTTTTTTAAAATATGTTGTTTTACTAATCCTGTTTAAATAATTTGATTTTTTTTATTGATGAGAGATAATTTCTTATATCTTTTGACCTACTAAATGATTAACTAAATTACTTTGAATTTATTAAAAATTATTTATACTAAATTTAATTAAATTACATAGTATTTATTATTAATTATTTATACTTGATCAAGGATCAATCGATGATAACAATGAGCATATATTTAATGTTAGAAAGAAAATAACTCAACATGGAATGCTACAGTAATTAGATAAGATTGCCTAGGTTGTTTGTCTTTCTTGTTAATCTTAATATTAACTGTAATTTTTAATGCTTTTTTGAACTAACATATTAATTATTATATACAATTGTTTGATTTTAGATTTTGTTATTTGTTGAGAGAATATTTTCTACGTATTAATGATAATTTTTATAATAATAAATATCTTTTTAGAATTTAAGATTATGTAATTGAATAATTACCATTTATACTATCAAACATAACATATAGAATTACGATCTAATTACACTCTATTAGTCAAACACGTCTAGAAAATTAGAATTTTCAGTGATTTCAAGAGTGTCACTTTCATCTAATTACTCTATGGTGTCCAAACGTACACTTAGTGTGTCAGCTTATAAGCTCTACTAAGAACTCTTCTCCCTCTATGTCATCTTTAAATTTTTTTGTGTTCTTCGGTTGATTTTAAGATTTAAAAAAAAAAAAAAAATACACTAGAGATATGTGAACTGCTTAAAGAAAACTTATTGGGATCAACAACATTACATTCACTAACTGTTGTGGTTGAATGCACTCTAGCGTGGGTGGATTTTTTTCCCTTTTTGGTTTGGGGGGTGTTGAAAATGTTATGGAATGATAAAGTGAACAAGGTTTAATTTAACGAACATGTTGCAGAGAGCCAGCAAACATGGTATTGGACTGGCCGAATGGGGAGAAAATTCATATAGTAAACGCCAACCAGTTTGAGATCATGGGCATTAATTTGCATGAAGAGACCATTATGCATTTATAAAATATAACATAGACAAATTAAAAAATGAGCTTAGAAAGTATGAGAAGCAAAATCCAATCTAATAACAAATGCACTAAAAAAATACTAAACATAAAAAGAGAAGAACAGTTTCATTATCAAAATTAAAATGAAAAAAAAAAAAAAAGGGGAGGAAAGGGAAGTGTAGACGTAAAAAATTGGTTACCTCAACTCCGTGAAGAAGAGCATCCTTCGAGATAAATCCAGGTAGCTGAAAGTTCCATAGGTTGGAGAAAAAGAAAGCTTCTTCAGTTTAGCTTGGATATTAATAAAAAGAATTGAAATTGCAAGGTGATTCTTATTAGGGAAATATAAAAGACCTCTTTATCGAACATTGCAATAGAATAGCGTAAAGCATCTGTCATATAAATTGGGAACAATTCATGGAGACTTGCTGCCTTCACTCCTAGGCGGTAGCTTGATGACGGCATAGATGTTACTGATAAAATAAGGTAAGTCTTAGCTAGGTGAAAAGTAAAAGCAAAAGGCATGCTGGAACCCATAAAGAAAAATCTTACCTGATACTTTATTTTCCATAAAATCAGAAACAGTCTGCACAGGCACCACAAAATTTCCCCCACCCATTACGGCTGCCCTTCGCTCGAATTCCCTCTGAATTATGAAATAATAAAATGGATTTAAAGTGTTTTAATAAAACCTGAATATTTGTATAACATAATCCTTTGGAAATTACAAACTGCAAGCAGGTGAAAGGTAACTCAGCAAAGATTATGAAGTTATTGTACTCTATAATTCATGGAAGAATAATTCCCCATAGGGGTGTAAGAAGACTCTGATATAAATACGCTGCTCTTAACCCCTTTAAGTCTACTGGCCAAAGAAAAAACCCTTTTAAGTCTAGCAGAAAATTATACCTATGCGGAAGTCACTATGGTAAGTCCTACAGTACCTTGATTCCCTTCAAATAAAAAAGATGAGAACAGAAACGCTACCTGAAATTCAACCCCAGCAAGGGGTCCGTGGAAATTCAATGCATCAAAATCCTTTATTGAAACAGTCACAACAAGGGCAGCATTTGCCCACCTAGATGCACGGCGAGAAAATGACATCCCATTGATACAGATCTCTGATGGGCTTGTACTAGTGAGAACAACCTGCAACTCCAAATATAAGTGATACCAACCGCAGATTCTCCAGAGATGGTTCTAATATTTATGATGACATCCTAACTCTTCCTGCCTATATGTGAAACTTATCTAATTAGATTATGCTAATACTACCAACGTGAATTTAACTGATTTGTCTAGACACTCTAAAGGAAAAAGTTAATCAGAAAGTTCAAATGTTCTTATTTGTCCAAATGACCATCAGAATTATGAAGTTATTATAGGACTAAAGATGCAACACAAGATGGATGCTTTAAAAGAAATACTGCATTTTGTTAAACCAAAGCCTATTGTTTATTAAACAGTAGACATTCTGGTGAAAGTATATTATACAATTTCATGAAAAATCCTACTGATAAATTAGCTACAGCTTGTATGATATTCTTGTAACTTTTATCCATCAACTCATTCTCAACTTAACACATGTTAACGTAGTCATGTGTATGAAGTATTGTTAGATTTTGGGTATATACATATATATGTACAAATTACAAAAAAAGGAATGGCATCAATTATGTTCTTCGCAAATAGAGACATTTATTAGTTGAGGAAAAATTGTACAGTAGTGGTTGCCAGGTAAGATAAGAAGCAAAATTATCATCACTAATAGACTGTTAAAAATAATCAAAATGTACATTGCAAATTGGATAAACAAAATGAAAAACATACCTGCCCACCAGGGCACATGCAGAAAGAATAACAACTACGATTTGTAGATTCCGACTTGAGTGGTGAATTCTTGTCCCTGTCATTAACATACTGTACAACTTTATAATCTGCAACTGGTACCTTCCCACGTCCACTGCAAACTTCATTGGCCAATGCAGAATACTGTCCACATGAACAGTTGGATTTTAGAAATATAGCAACAATTTTATAAGCAAGACTCTTCACATTGTTACAGAGTGTTATTTTATGTTTACTCATATCTGCATTCTTTCTTCATAAACTTTATTAATAAACTATCAAATGGTTTGTTTGCAATGAAAAACTAAATTTCACCTCTTCTATTCCAATTCATAACAAAAGTCATATATTAAAGGAGAACTGCCTCAACAAATCATCAAGGTTACCAAAAATCTGAGGCAAAATGAAGCCATATGATAATTTGATGCATGATTGAAGCAGTAACAATGGGAAAATATGCTTTAAATTTGAACCTCAAAATTTCTACAATGGTAAGAATTTTTTAAACTTTTGTTGAAATTTAATATTTCTTAGAAAAATGGAGCACATGTTAAAGGACAAAGCATGATATGAAGAAAGAAAATAGAGAAAAGGAAAGGAATGAAAGAACCTAGCAGTTCCATTTCATTCAAAATACTACCCTTCAAGGAGTACGATATTAATCTTCACCATTTTCAAAGTTCAGATATGTAAGAAATGATTTATGAGATTCCTAAACTTGCAATATGTTACAGACTGTAATTTGAAGAGATAATAGCTGCAGACATGATTGTAGGGATAGATTAGCAGATTCTTAGGAATCAAATAGATAAATATTATTTTATTATTTCCTTGTACAGATTTCTCATCTATGTATAAATACTCTTGCAAATCAGTGTCAAAATACATCATTTTCTCTCATCTTCCATGTCTTATAACACAATAACATGCATCATGTTGGAGAAATTCTTTTACAACCCAGCTAGACTATGGACCAAAATTTTTTATCTTAAATATAATGAATACCATTTACCAGATTAAGAAGGAAAAATATCACTGCATGCGTCTAAAAAACTACATTATTGAGAATGAAAATGACCACCACATTTCATTCTCTTCTCGACTCAACAGTGTGACAACAAACCTTAGGGCGTAGATAATGATAAAGATTGAAGTACCAAATACACTTTTATCTCTGTGCAGAAGGGAGGGGGATTATGCAAGTTCCTTTTTTTAGTAAGGAAAAGCTCCAATTAGAATGCAACTGACAAGAGATACTAAGCAATAAGCATAGGCAATTCAGAAACCTCAACTTTTATTAAATAATTTGCAGAAAACAATTAGAAAGATATATGTAAAAAAACCTGTATGTTGTTGATTAGTTCCTGAGGATGCTCTACCCGCAAACCAACCTGTTCCAATAAAGTTATCGAGACTATCAATAACAATAAAAACTCAAGCTAAGGCATTTTTACAAGTTTTACTCATTTCTGAATGATAGCTAAGAGCACAAAAGCTGACCCCAGAAATTATACAAATAGAATCTTGCTCTCAATATCACTGTGAAATGACAACATAAATTATGCAATTTCCACTGGGCATTGGTGCCAATTGCATACTCATCATAAGAACTTGGAAGAAAAGAAAAAAGGAAAAGCAACTGAGGATTGGGAAGAGAGAAATAAACAGCCAACAATTCTCCAAAACTGTTAAAAGACTGTTTTAGACATGCATTATGTTTCTTTATGTCTGTGTTTACATACCTGATAATATCTTTAAGCAATTGAGGTTGGAAGAGAGAAATAAACAGCAAACAACTCTTCCAAAACTCTTAAAAAGAACTGTGTTTCAGACATGCTTCATGCATCTCAATGTCTGTGTTTACATACTTGAGAATATATTTAGTTTTTTTTCTTTAATTTGCTTGACATGCTACACTTAAATAGGAAATAATTTGGAGGAAGTAAAAGAAAAAAAAAAGTTCTACAGTATAACTTGACAAGTAAAAGAAGAGAAATGGTAGTGGTAAGAGATTGGTCCATCAAAACGCCCTACTTTAAGACAAAACAAGCTACCCTTTGAATTCAAACTTCCCATTCTTGATATAACATACACATCTTTTTAGCCACTGCAAGTTCAACAGATTTCAATTATCAAAATGATGCTCACAGCAGTAGATTTGATGCTTTAGGATCACATTAGCTGTAAGCAATGTTTGTTGAAGCTCAGGAGCATAAGTACATTACAACAAGTGGAAACACAGGGAAATGAACGTTGAGGCAATGATATACTAACAAAGCAAAGTTGAAAAATTAACGAAGAACTCACAGCAAAATCTTTTGGAATCAAATCCACGTTATGAGAAAGAAGCATTTGATATATGTCACGTGCAGAATGTCCAACAGCAAGAATAACCGCATCAAATCCCAACTTGCAATCTGACTTCAATTTATTTGTTGAATCAGAGACTTCCACACCCACTACATGTCCATTCTGTATAAGCAGATCATCTACCCTCATTCCAAACCTGATATCCACCTAAGACATAAGAAAAAGAGCAAATTTAGAATCAAATATACAATAAAGAAAGCAGAATTTAACCGATATATACTATAATTTCGAAAGGAGAGAAGCAACAACGAGACTCACACCCAATGATTGAAGATGTTGGCGGAAGTTACGGAGTAAAGGAACTAGCCTATCGGTTCCCAAATGAGGCTTTCCATCGACCAATATACTTTTTGGAGCACCAAAGTGTACCAAAGTGTTCATGATCTGAGATAAAACTATTTGTCAGTCATTCTATTCTGTGACTACAATACAATGAGAAGGAGAGAAAATCATATTAGCAAATACGGACAGCATGCAAATGAAAATTGAAAATCATCCCAGGTGTAGGAGAAAAAAACTGCACTATAAAAAAAAAAAAAAGAGACATTTAAGAATAAAAATTTGGAGACAACTTTTTTAAAGAAAAAAAAAGATGAGGAAGGGGCCAATTAAAACGAGATATCTATAGGAATAGCTCTAACCGTCAAAACACAGTCACTGTTTCTTCCAATTCTGGTTACCAGTTTTCCGTCACTCCATGTACCTGCACCACCCTGTCATTCATAAGTCCTTAACGTGATTTGAAAGTGAAACATGAAGAAAAACATAAAATCTCAAAATCAGCAGAGAACAAACTGAAGTTGGTATAAACAAAAACAGATATAAAACTCAGCATGACCGTCTCTCAGCTCAAAGCTCTAATATGTACATGCACTTTTTGAAAAAGAGGGTAGCTCAAGATATGTGTTTTTCTATAATCCATGCAAATTTCACAGGAAATAGTAAAAGACTAGGATGCCCAACCAACCAAGCCATTTTTTGCCAATTGCTTCTTAAATTCTTTATGAACATGTAATTTAGAGTCATATGCTATACATCTAGATAACCTAAAACGCATAACAATGACCAAAATGCATTTATGAGCAGGGCCCTGAATCAGAAATGAGAACAAATCCTCTTGTTCACAAAACAGCATGTAAAACATGGTTTTATGACCTCAGTCCTAGTAAAGCCTACAATAGATATCAAAGTAAAATATCAGATTTATTCACTAAGCACCTAGGATCAACTTTTCTTTCCAATGTGTAACTGTGTATTATAGAAGTTGAAAATCGAACCGAGGGCAACTAGATAAAGAGTGACAGATTAAAAGCTCGAGCTTTAAAATATTGTTTGTACTAAGATAACAACATCATATTGTAAACAAGATCTATATCACACCTTGACATAGTTACTTCACTCTGTTGCCTAGCTGAACAGGCACTAGAACCCTAAAGCCTTAAATACAAATAACGTATCTCCTACTCCCTTGCCCAAGAAATTTCTCAAACTGAATATATATATATATATATATTTCCTGAGCAGATTCACCAATTTAGATCTAACTAAGATAGTTAGCTATATTTACGTTAATAAGAATGGTCATACAGTCACATAACATTCAATTATAAATAACCATCTCTTGGATCAGTGAGCCTAAATTAAGAGCCAGCCATAATCTAAGCAGCAGAATTTGCAGAATGAAAGACAATGATATCAGCAGTTACAATGCAAAAAATAATAGCAGAAGTACCAAGTGAAACGAGATATAACCTCCCCAAAACAAAAATTGCTTTCTGATTCTAATATCTGGCGAACCACTAAGGCGCCAATGTCACGCCCCCTCCTCTCAACTGCTTGACCTCTTTCAATCAAAGTAACATCTGCACCAAATTCTGCAAGAACCAAAGAAGCAAACAAGCCAGATGGACCACTACCCACAACAGCAATTCTGGGTTTTCTCACTGTGGAACACTTGTGAGATTCACCAGAGTCAATGTTATGCCCTTGTTCTCTTGACAATGCACCATTGTTAACTTTAAAATCACGTATTATACTGGTCAAATCACCACTAATTCTTTCACGAGGCATATGTTCTATAAGCCCAACTTTTGGCTCCAAACGGGAAATGAAGTCCCATGTACGAGGTTCTAGGCTCAGCAACTTACTAACATCCATATCCACAGTATAAACAAACTTGGCCTCCTTCAGTGTCTGAAAACCATCAACAAATCAAGACAATAAAATGGATACACAAAGTAAAGTTTCTTGTTGTTAATGTTCTTCCTCTTCAAATAACCACCTAAAGCTAAATTGTAATCAATAAAAATAAAGGGTAAAATGCAACATTCGAGAGAGAGAAACATAGGTTCCAACATGCATAAATTTTCAAAATTTGTCAGTCAGAGGAATCAATTAATCTATACAAGTTAATCTATACCAATCACTCTATAAAAATTAAAATAATTCATTTCTAACGCAAAAGAAAAAAGTTTACATGTTTATTTCTAATTTCCTCAAAAATATTATTTTCCACATCTGTATTTATTATTTAGAGGTGATTTTCTTTCAGAATATTTATTTTTAAAAAGTAAAAAATAAATTGATCACCTTTCTTGCATCAAAAGATTTCCGAACCACTGAGAAAGCTTCTTCTGGCAACAAGGAAGCAACCTGAAATAAGCCAAATTCAGAAAATAGAGAGAAGATATTTCTATGAAAAAAAAGGTTAAAGAGAATAGAAAATACTGGAAACTCGAGGACTTTAGCGATTTCTTGGAGCAAGCCAATATGGATATGGAGAAAGTCTTTTCCGGGGTCGTTTTTGACCGAAACTGCAAGCTTGGAGAGCCTCCAGATTCCTTGGAACTTGTCGGTGACGGAGGATAGGGCTTCTTTCTGCTTCAATTTGAGTTTCTTCTTCTCAGAAGGGTATCTCTGCTTGCCGGTTCTCTTGGCACAGAAGATTGGAACTGTTTGGCGACGAAGATGGAGGAGGCGGGGAGTCGAATTGGAGTAAGGATGGTGGAGAGGGAAGAGAAGCTTGGAAGGACATTGAAGCAGAGACGACATGGGGAGAGCAACTATTCCAAGTGCCACCTTCAGCTTGGGGATAAGGAACTTTTATTAGATATCTTTCTACGAAATGATTTACCGGTTCAAACTTGTTATTTCTTTTAGACATAATTCAAATATCACCCTTAATCTTTCTAGGTTTTTCCAATTAAGCCCTTAAACTTTTTTTTTTGCGTTGTCACCCATAACTTTGTAGCAAATGTCAAATGAGTTATTTTTTAATGGGAATGGTTAGCTGACTGTCAATCAACATCGGTTACCATGGTCTGAGTCGTTCGTCTTTGTGATGAATGATTTTGTATTACTATTTGATTGTAATTGATTTATCATGAAAGAAGATGTAATGGTTATCATGAGATAAAAATAGAATCATATTGGGAGAGCGGATTTATCCCAAAAAGATTAATGATATCCTATAAGGATAACACACTTATGACAATATCATTGGATGAACACTGATCGAGTTGATTTTGTAATGGTATGTCATTAGGGAGAGCTCAGTCAAGATATTATACTGAAATGATTCGTGACTAAATGAGTTTATAATTAATAGAAAAAAAATTGAAATTTAATCATAAATCATTTAAACCATAGTTACATATGTTTAATCGGTCCCTTCGTTAGCTCGTTGAAATCGAAAATGAATTGAATATTGAACCAAATAAAAAAAAATGAATAGAAATGATAAAATTGAAGAAATAGAAAACATTCAAAAAATGAATGTGATTTTTTGAATTAATAATTAATTAATTATTATTAATATAAATAGTTATAATAATTAATTTCGATCAAAATATAAAAAACATGAAAATTAATATTTTTTAGAAAAGAATATAACTCTTTTTTTTTTTTGACTTTCCATTTGTTTCTCTAATAATAAGAGAATAATCCCGTTTTTTCTAATATATGATATCAAAAAAAAAAAAAAGGAATATAATATATTCCCTTAATGTATTAGGGTTACCAAAAAAAATAAAAGGTCTAGCAATCATTTTAAAAAATACTCTCTGAAAAGTTTAATAGAGTGTTGTTGTTCGTTCTTTAATTAGGTGGATTACGTAGAGGTTGAGACGTTATTGTTGCAGCTTGGAATCAATATCTCCAAAAGGGATCCTATCAACAACTTTATTCGTCACTTTTCAGTTTCGAATGGTATATTTTTGAGATTTGTTTCAACTCGATTCGTTCCTCATACCACGGGGCATACCGATAATCAACAAGCTAAGGCTTTACCACTAAATCAACAAATTCACTTTTTGCTAATTCTTAACAAAAATAATTTTTAAAACATTCTAAATCCTTTTCCCCTATGTTTAAAAAAATAAAATTTAAATCTTATCCCTATTTTTTCTAACCCTGATTTTGGAATTTGACATATAAAAATATAGATAGAGGACCCTCGAGGGGTATGAACCCCTTGCTAATTACATATATTTATTTATATATATAAAAAAAAGGCTTTACATTTAAGTTTATAAAAAAAAAAATCCCTTGTTGTGGCCTTTGAGCCCAATTTTATCAAAAAAAAAAAAAAAAAAAACCTTGTAAGAAAGACCCACAAGAGAGTAAACTCTTCGCCCACATATGTATATTATTTATTTTTTAAAAAATGAAGAAGGGGTTAATGCCTCTATGTTATTATGTGTATGTACAAAAGTGGTTGTCACCCTTCAGCACTTTGGAGTATAAACCCCTCATGTATATGTACACAATATTATACAAAAAGAGGTTGTGAATTATGAAGCCCTCATGGATATATATGTACATATTAGTCTTCCAAAATTTTTATGTTTGAATGGTCATATTGAACGGTGTAACCTTGAATTAACTCAAATTTGTATAGTTTCAGGCGATTCAATTGTGGTTGGTGGCACCTTCCACTACATTATACAAATTTGCATAATTTTGGATGGTTCAATCGTCAATGGTGGCACCTTTCACTATATTATTGAGTGTGTAATTTCGAGCGGTCCCATCCACAGTGGCACCTTCCACTACATTATACACTTGTATAATTCTAAGCGGTCTAACTATTGACAATAGAACCTTTAGCCACATTATTAAATTGTGTAATTTTGGATGATTGTACCAAACGTTTGCACCTACTATTAGACGGTGGCTCGTTACTTATTGCTAAACTTTATAACCCTCACACTCTCCTAAGTGTCTATTCCACTAAGGGCACAACTCTCACACCCCCTTAAGGATCAATTCCACTAAGGGTCCATTTCATTACGGATACGACTCCTAAAGGTACAACTTTCATACTCTCCTAAGGGTCCATTCCACTAAGGGTATAGCTCTCACACTCTCCAAAGGGTCCATTCCACTAAAAGTTCATTTCACTAAAGTATGACTTCTAAAGGTACAACTATTTCACCCTTTCCATTGAGGGTTCATTCCACAAAGGGTATGGCTCATAAAAGTATAGATCTCTCTCCCTTCAACTAAGGGTACAACTCTTAAAGGTACAACTTGATTATGTCCCAATGTGCGTGTGCCGAGGCTTAGAAATATGCAATTAGATATAGAAATATGTGCGGCATTTGCAAGTGCACAAGTCAAATTGTAATGTAGTTTAGTTATTACAACGAAACACTTTGGAAGTATTTAAAGGATCATACCCAAGGGAGGTTTGTTTAAACGAAATTGTAGGTAAGAAATCACACACTAACTAGGTCTAAATACTACTCACGTCGATATCATATTATGGTAGAAACAACACAAGATGGTTTGCAGAATAAAATAAAGACTAAATACCAAAATCGAAATCAATATAAAGCAGATAGAAGGGTGCCTCACTTCC
The DNA here is from genome assembly GCA_039519145.1 of Kokia cookei. Taxonomy (NCBI): domain Eukaryota; kingdom Viridiplantae; phylum Streptophyta; class Magnoliopsida; order Malvales; family Malvaceae; genus Kokia; species Kokia cookei. The sequence continues at coordinate 57,417,000 of CM076903.1, forward strand.
ATGTTCATGATTAAATTAGATATAGGGTTTTCACTAATTAGCTAACAACTAACCTAATTAATACCTTTCGACCTATAACTAGATTAATTGATCGACTTAATTTACTTATCTTTTTACTTGATAAATTAAACCGAGTTAGATTAAGTTGATGCCAAGCAAACTATCCTTTCGACGTCATCTACTTAAGTGACTTCCTAGAGTTTAATCTGCTTAACCTAATTCAGCTAATTAGATTTGAAACCCTTAACCAATGTTAATCAATCTCACTTCAAATCATCAACATTCATAAGGTTTTAGTTTCGAGCCGTTCTAGATGCAAACTGTCCTATCAATTTACTAAACATGCAAATAGATGTAAAGATAAAGAGAAAAGAGAAAAGATTGCTCAAAATTCGAAGATCTTAATTTACACTTTGGATCTTGAATCCTTGATGGATTGTTGGTTTTGGTGAAGAAAAGATAACAGGAAAAAAGTTAAGAAAATAACAGCGAAACTACTATTGAAATTAAAACTACTGTTTAACAATTGAAAAGAAATTAAAACTAAACTAAACCCTAACTAAGAATAATAATATAAAATTTGAATGCTACACTAAATCCCCTAATCAGGTTCTAAGAGTTAATATTTATAGTGTTTGTGTAGACGAAAAACACCCTTGGCAGTCAAATGGGCCTCATCAGATTGGTGTCGCGACTTTGAAGGTCATATACTCCTCCTTTGGACTCGAAGTTGGATGTCGTGACTTTGGCTTGTGGATGTCGTGACATCATTCTCCCATAGCTTACCTCTTGAAGTTGTGTTCAAAATTCAACTAAGTGTTAAGGCTTGTATTGTTGTCATGACATTCCCTTTGAATGTTGCAACATCCTGAGCAGTCCACTGACTCATTAACTAAAAATATTGTCCTACGTACTTAATCAACATGTTAATTCCTCCTTTGGCCTAGATTGGCCTAACAAGTCTTAAAACAACACTAAAAACTCATTTTATTAACTTAGATTCAAAACTAACTATTTCTAAAAACGGACTAAAAATATATAAAATCACTTGAATACAAACTCATTAAATATTAAAAACAGCTTAATTTACCGCAATGAATTGTGGCAAATCAACAACTCTCTCACATTTCTGCTAATGGTTCATTCCTTTAAAGATATCGCTTCTAAAGGTAATATCCTCACCACCCTTTTTCAATTAATTATTAATGATAATCAATCCTCACATACTCGTGCAATCCTAAACGATTACTTCTTACATACTTAGCGTAATCTCAAACGGTCTCACTGAATGGTGGCTCACCTTATTACATCAATGTAATCTTGAATGATTACTCTTCACATACTTAGCATAATCTTGAACTCTATAACATCTACCTAAATACAAATAAATTTACCTAAATCAATTTGACCTCGCCCACAACACAAATTGTTTTTCATCTCAAGTAAGATCACTTTATAACCCTTCATTTGACTAGAGAAACAATGATTATACATAAATATTTTGATCACAATATGAGTCCCACCAAAAACCCTTATGTACACTTCTTCAATTAGGGCAAAGGGTTCTTCCTCTTACCCACTCCCCTCGCATACATCTTTGGGCCCATTTTTCTACCATGGCAGTTATCCATTACTCTCCCCCTTGTCTCAACTACTAATGGTTCTTTGCCTTACACAATGGACCACTCCAAACCTCCATTACCTTCCCCACCTAACCTAATTGAAATATTGTAACAGTAAAAATATATTTACAAATTTACAGACAGATTTTAAAAGAATTTATATCAATCCAAGTGTCATCTTTACTCCGTTACTTTGATATTGACGTACTGTGAAAAATTATGAAATTAAAAAGAAAATGATGAAAACTCAATCTCACTGTCCGAGAAGAAAAACTGAAGTGACCTTTGATTTTTATCAACACAATCTCATTTGTTTTATGATTTGAATACCTGCATTTACCTTCGCTGACTTCCCCTTTCCTACTGGGAAGACAAAGGTCGTGAATCCCAACCCACCCACCTAACTACTACCTTTCACAAATTCTGGCATCATAACCGGAAAATTCGATGGGAAACACTTCCTCCATGCTCACTCAGTACGACATTGAAGAAGTACAACAACACTGTAACAACGCCTGTAAGTGACTCGCTATCCCATCCATTTCCCTAATTTTGTTCTTCACTCTTTCATCGCCCTACTACTAAACCCTTTCTCAGCCGTTGATTTGTGTGTTCGTCTGTTTTTCCTCATGATCTGCAGTTTCGCAGCAGGAGATCGTCTCTCTATACGAAAGATTCTGTCAGTTGGATCGAAACGGCGGCGGTTTCGTCTCCGGCGAGGAGTTTTTGTCCGTACCGGAGTTCGCTGTTAATCCTCTCTCTCAGGTTTTTTTTTTGTTCGTTTCTTTTCTTTATAATGTGCGTTGTTGGGGGTTCTTTATGGGTATTTTTGGAAAACTATGCAGAGATTATTGAGGATGCTAGATGGATTGAATTTCAAGGAATTCGTTGCGTTTTTGTCTGCATTTAGTCCTCGTGCTACTGTGCAACAAAAAATTGAATGTACTGATTCCTTAAAATTTTTTAATTAATATCAAATTTAGTTAATTTCTTACTTAATTTTTAACTGAAATTTGCAAATTTGTTTTGTAGTTATATTCAAGGTGTACGATTCAGATGGCAATGGGAAAGTAACCTTTAACGACATGTTGGATGTTTTGCATGATTTGACTGGCCAATTCATATCTGAACAGCAGAGGGAGGTTAGTTTAATTCTTTATTGATTTTTTTTTCAGTGTTCATCTTTTTCTTGGTTAACTGGACAAAAATGTGTTTGTTGTGTCACTCTGTTGTTCTTGCCAAATATTAATAAGCTGCATTTTCTAAGAATAAGTTTGAGATAATTCACTTTCTAAAACAAATGATTATCTAAAGTATCATACCACTTACCACCTCAGGTTAACCAATCATCAAACAAATCAATGTTGAAAAAAAGCCTGGATGTAGTTGGAGAAAATGGGCTACAATCTCAGTCACATTTCTTCATCCTCATAATTTGATTTGATATTAGAAATGCCTCTTTTTACTGACTGCAAAGTATGTTTCTTCTGCTCAGATTCAAATAAAACCTGCATTGTTGTAACTTAAAATATTTTTGTCACTAGAAATTAGAATATTTAGATATTTTTGCTTTATTCTCAAGTTGCTTTTTGTGTTTGACAATTGGTACAGCAAGTTTTGACTAAAGTTCTCGAGGAAGCAGGTTACACTAAGGAGTCCCTGTTAGTTATGTCAGACTTTGTAAAGGTACCCTTGGCTTTATTTGTGATATTTTTGCCGTTTCAGCATTTGAATAGTTTCATTTTGTTATAACTTGCTTATAAGGCTAATAATATAATATTAAGGCAAGCGGAGAGACAAAGAAGGTTTGAAGCAGAGAGTTGTTTCAGAACCTGATAGTTACATAGATCAGTGGAAGAATTTACTGCTTGAACTTTTACGCCATTTAATATTAGAGAAAAGTCTTAGAATTGTTTGTTCATAGATTAAATCATTATGGAGATATCTCTGTTCAAGCTACAAAATAAATATGCTTAGCTACTAGACCACTGTATCCCTCTTTTTAAATTAGGAGTATATCAGTTTTTTGTTAACTTTTGAGAGAATATACAATATAATGGAGGATACCAATGTCAAGAGCCTAGGCAGACCAATGGAAATAAATGGAAACTATAAAAGAGCATATCAGTTTTACTAGTTTATTGATAATATCGTTTAATTAGAACTCAGTTGCGCAATATGATGCATGTAGCTTTTTTGATGGTGGTGAGGAATAGATTAGTTGACTATAAAAGAGCATCTTTATCTAACTAGCTTATTGAGAATATAGTGCTTAGTTGCACAATATGATGCATGTAGCTTATTTGATAGTGGTGAGGAATAGCTTAGTTCTTGTTGGTAGTGGATTGAGTACACCAGATTATTGCAAAACTTTGCTTTCTTTTATTCAAGATAGGGATGTTCATTAGAGTTATCAAGTCAATCTGTATTTGAGATAGCATTACAGGTCACCTTGGAATGTAGTACTTAACCTTTTCTTTATAACTATAATATAATTTGTTTACCAGTTGAAAGCTAGTATCTGGTTGACAAAGAAAGTGGATAGCAGTTGAAATAACAGGCAGCATCCACTGTTCAAGAGTCTCAAGCTAGCAGAATTACAAGAATGTAAAGATGTATCGCATCGGTTACAAAACATGGCTTAGTGTTTTAAACTGTGTTCGTTTCTCTAGTTCTGTACTTATTCCAGTGCCACACGAGGAGGTTTGGAAAAGCTTTGTGTGCAGGGGGAGGAGGTGCTCCTAGATTAAAAGCACAGGGGGAGGAGGGGCACTTCCCTGATTAAGATCTTTAAAGAAAAAAGAAAGAGAAGACTTTAAGTACCACTGCTTTTCTAGCTGCCTATGTGGGGCCTACTATATTTTCTAGCTGCCTATTTTATGCATCAAACCCTGAAAGTGAGATGTAGGCATTTCTTGGTTTGGACTAGCTAACTACGGAGTAAGATCGTTAAAAAAAAATTTCGTAGAGAAGACTCAAACTACCACTGCAGATTTTCTAGCTGCTGAAGTCAGGTTTTATCATTTATGGTATTATATCTTGACAACTCCATCTGTGTTTATTGGTGAATCAAAGTGCATTTGAATTTTAGTCTTATCCGAATGTCACATGAGCTAAAATTGGAGTAGTGTGCAAGGGAAAAACTTAACTTGAGGGAGAGGACATCATGACCTGATACATGACAGGGCAACTTTAGTGAATATCTTAATTAATTCTGCTCATGCAAAAAGTGCATGTACTGTATAGTGTGCTTATCCCTACTCGGTGGCTTTCTCTGTGATGATATATATGCTTTTGCACTTGAGTTATGCCCTGAGATCTCGAAGTTCAGATTAGCTTGAATTTCCAAACTTCCATAGATCCAATTTTTTTTGCTCTTCTAGCAAATATCCTTTATTTTTAGCTTTTGGCATTATATTCTCACTATTTCTGGAAGGCATACCATGCGTCATCTGAACTTCTACATAGATGTCAGTGCTTTTAGGATCGGGCCGGTGGCAGTTTACTTTGCTTTCTTTTAAGTCTTTTCATAATCTTGTGATCATGTTACTATGGTAATACTCTGCAAGAAGATAATGCTAACATCTTCTGCCAATTTTTCTTGATCTATTATGTGACATTCTTTTGGTGTGTATAAGGTTTTTTTCATTTGGTATAATGAGTCTAAGAAGCTCTTAAATTGTCATGCAATTTTACTGCACTTCTCACAGATTCTTGGAAGCTCTGGTTTGAAGATGGAAGTTGAGGTTCCGGTGGACTAAATTGTGGGTGGCCATTCTATGCTATAGTGATTTGCTAGCATTGCCAACGTTGTAGTTTATTTTAAAAAAATTGATGCTGAAATGCTTTTATTGTGATTTTTCTAGCTAAACATATTCTCAAAACAATGAAACATAGACTTTTTGGATGCCATCAAATGTGAAACAGGTAAAAGTTTAGAGTTGACTGAGTTTTAGTTCGGTTGACATTGACATTGGCATTGTTCAGTACAAGAAGATGTGAATTTAAGTGTGTTTAATTCTCTTATTTAAGAGTTGAACATATATTTGAATTTATTTTGATAAAATATATAAAATTACCTATAACTCATGTTCTTCTATATTGATAATAATGTTAAATTCAATCAAGTTAAGACTTGATATATATTTTTTAAACTTAGAAGTAGTTATATAAAGCTTGTAGATTTTTTTTTTTTTTGCGAATTATAAGAGGATGACAAAATTTTAACAACAACGTAATTAATGCGATTCAAATTCAGATCATATTTGGGATAGTGAACATTTTGACTCTCAAGAGTCTTTGATAAAAAAAATTTTAGACATACAATATGATGATGATTACTTCAATTAGCTTGAGAGTTGTTCCAATGCGACCTGAACTCCAATTAATATCAACCCAAACGTTTAATTGCATCTAGATTGAACAATCAAAACACTTAAAAGAATCAAATTTTTTGTTTGATACAATGACAATTAAGAAATCAAAAGGGATAGAGCTTGTACGGCAAGTTGTCGGGCTTCAATCTTTGCTACACTGTTTTGTGCCTTGAATTGGACTTCCACTTGTTGGAGAAGTTGGCTAATATCAAGGATGAGTGATTGAAGTTTCTAATGCAGCTTAGTTCTGTCATAATTTAATTTATGTTCTTTCATTCCCTATTGTAGTTGAGGCACCGGGAGCTTTGAAGTTCTTTAAGTCCGAGGAGGGACAATCTGATGAGGATGCAACGAGCTTGGACTGTTGTTGTTGCCATGAATTTGCTACAAATAATCATGGATTTACCTTTTGGCGACAGCTACACCTCCAAATTTCATGCTATGTTGTGTGTGCATAATGGCAAAGCTTATGACCCAGTCAGTGTCCAGTTGTCTTGAATTGTGTGAGAAGATGGAGTTGTAAGCACGTAGGATATGGGAGTAGTTATTGGCATAGTGTAAGGCTCGTAGCAGTTTAGAGGTAACTTTGTTGAAATGAGGTTATTCCTCTGTTTTCAAATGGACCAAAGAGTGCAAACAAATCTTGTATAGAAGTCTTTTACTTCTCTATTTATTCCCTCCTTATTGAGCCATTTTTCGATTTAGGTGGTGACTTGTGGTCAACTCTGTTGGTGCATAAAGATAAATAAATTTCAGAGAAATTAAACAAAGGTTTCAAGGTGTGCACTATTTTTAAGGTTCTATTCGTCTTTACTTGTATTTTTGGGTGCAAAAGAATTACTTGCAAATAAACTTCGAAGGATACAATAAAATTCAACGACGGTCTATGTTTTGCACTGACAGGAATGACTTATTGAACATTAAGCGAAGCATAGCAAGAATACCAAATTCTATAAAAAAAATTTACAATAATTCTTTATAGAACAATCTTTGAATATAATAGATGGTATTTTTTGGTTGTGCCATCAAAATGAAAGTTCACTCCTATTTATAAAAATTCTCATATCTTTTCACAAAGACATAACTATCTAATATATTTATTTGAATAGTCACATTTATTATCAATAAACTTAACTATTCAATAGATATATGCTTGAATAATGATGATTTTTTATTAATAATCAAGCAACATAACTTTCAGTAAAGCACATAACTAATCACTATGAATAATGATAACTTTTGATTAATAATCAAATGACATAATATTTGTTTATTTATGACTTTTCTTTTGTAATTATTGAAATATTATATATATATTTGAAAAAGTTTCAAACAAACTAAATTTAATTCGATTGGAAAAAAAAAATGGTTAGCCAAACCAAACAACTCCAGAAAAGTGACATTTCATAAAAAGATGGTTAATGATTTTTTTCATCTTTATTACACGAGGGGTAAGTAGAAGAGAGATCAATATGGTGGGATCTAATGTTACTTTGAGTAGCCAAGAAATTATTGCAAATCTTCCATAAAAAGATAAAATTATAAGGGAGTTTGAGTCTTTAAAGCACATTTCAAGAAGGGGTGGGATCAAGTTAGATTTGTTCTTACAACTGTGATTAGAGGAGCATGTAAGCAGATTACTAAAATCTCGCAAACGTATTTTTTTTTCATATTAATTAATAAATAATAAATAAAAGATATAAGTCATTGTATATCACTTATATATATAAAAAATTCCACGATAAATTCAGTTAATTGATTGACACTCTAAATAAGAGTTACATGTGGCGGAGTTAGAATATTAACCTTGAGGAGTCAAGTTAAAATTAGAAATATTATGTAACAGTCGATTTAAACATATAAACAATCGATTCAAAAGAAACAATATTCCAACATAATTTTAAACAAAGTATCTAAGATTTTCTTCCTCCCATTCACTTTGGTCGATATTATAACATTATATAACTATTTTTGTTTCTATTTTTACACTTCTAACAAGTTAGAAACAGTCTTCTAATCATTTTCCATCCAAAAACAGACACATTTCACTTAATTTTATAAGCTTTCAAGTTCCATTAATATTATTTAATGACAACTTTTAATACACTTGATAAAACAAAAAACTATTGAGACATATATGTAAAACAAGTTTCAAAGATTCAAAATCTGCAAAAATTTGAAGAAAAGCATATTGAAATTCTTTGTTTTTCTTTTCTTGCTAGACACTAATATAAAAAAGAAAGATAATAAAAATCTCCTCATCTTTTCTTTTCTTTTTATATATATTATTATATTACTTATAAAATATTATTATGTTAAGTAAATTATTAAATAAATCTTAATTTATTATTATTATTATTTATCAAAAATATCATTCAAAAGTGATAATAAGTAGTTTAGCTACTTTAATAAAAATTATGAATAAAATTTTAATATTATTTTTAATATTATAAAAATATTGAAGGGTTCACTTATATTTTTAGGAGGTACATACAAAGGTAAAAATTACAAAAATATTAAACCTTGAAAGGATTTATTTATATTTTTATGTAAATTTACAAAAAATTAAATTAAAAAAATTTAAACTTTGGATGGATTAAAACTCCCTTGAACCTCAACGTGACTCAGTTCGCCTCTTAGTCATTTAACACAAGTTGAAAGTTCAAAATTTAAAGTTAAAAAGAGTATTTTTGAAGGCTGAAACTCTCTCTCCAAAACACGAGAACTTTTTTATAAATTGAAAAAAATTCAGAACAGCGTGATTCTTGTTCTTGAAGTAATCTTAAAAATTGTTATTCAATCTGGTGCTATCAGTACAAAGAAGATCATATTCTTTCTCCAAAATTATTTGTAGAAGACCTTTGAAGTGAATTCATCTGTCTAAAATTAAATTTGAAAGATGTTTAGGCCAAACTCTCTCTCTAAAAAGTTCACATATATATACAATAATCATGATAGCATTCATTATGTACTTAATCACGATGAGCGTAACACAATTAAAAACACATCAGTAATTGCAGTTTAAATCCTTGATGCACAGCCATAAACATTTATACTACAAAGATTTACAAAATAATAGAAAATTTAATTTTGGGTTTAGGGTTCGTACCTTAGCTTTCTATTCTGCACCTTTTGTTCAATAAGTTGTTTCGGGTCCATATCTCAACATCTCTTCTCTTACATTTTTTTCGTTTTGAAATTCTCAAGTTCTTTAAATTGGGGAATGAATTGATTTTGGACTTTTCAATTTAGGGTTTTTTTATTTGGGGATTTATTTTTTGTAATCAAATTGCTTTGATGAAAATTGTTCATCACGATTGGATAATAAATTATAAAGGGGTTTTCAACCTAACTATCGAATTTAGGGTTTGGGAAAATCAATTTTGACCAAATATGGAGAAAATTGATTTGGAAAATAGATGGTTTCGTTTTGGGGAAATTTGATATCGAACTTTTAGGAAGATGAAAATGGATAGGAGATTTAGAAACTCAGTTTTGGTTCACGGTAATTTTCATTTCCTTTTAATTTTTGTTTTCTACTTAAATTAATTACTGTATTTTACTTTTTTTTTTAATGTATACATGTTTTGCTATTTTTTTCATCATAAAAGAGATAATTCGAGAATTTTAAAATGAAAATTTTAATATAGTATTAGTTATTTCTTTTTTACATATTAAAAAAAATATTTAATTTTATATAGTATGATTTTTTTATATTTAAATCGTTCATGCTTTATAAAATTCTTTAATTTTGATTTGTTTGATGAGAAAAAAAAATAATCGAGAACAATTGATACTTTTTTACTTTATAAAAAAGATCGTTTAGATTTAAAAATTTGACTCTTTTGAAATAAAATTCTGGATCTATCCCTGGTTGGAGGTCGAAAGTGGCAACGGAGGTGAATAGGTAAGAAAAAGAGAAAAAAGTAAAAAAAAAAAAAAGGAAATGGAGGAAGGAATAAGACATAGAGTGGAGTGTAAAAAGGGAGATGGATGAGAGGGAGGCGACGATAATCAACCCCATGGTCAACACTGCTATGTAGAGAGCAATTATCGGAATCAACGGTAGCTAGCATATTTTAGTTATTGGAAGAAAAAAAGAGATAAGCTTATTCCGATTTCATCTCAAATTTCCATGTTATTTTTAATTTTCATATCAATTAAAAAATTATCTGATCTACATAATCTAATTTTTTTTTGGCAAATAAAGAAGCGTTCAACGCCTAAAAATCAAAGATCAACATAGGGTGATACAAGAAGCGTCTTTAGACAACAAAACCTTCACTCGAGCATTAGGAACATCCACAATTCGAATATCCACGTCAAAAATGTCACATGATTTTGCAATCAAGTCCGCTACCGAATTGCACTAACGTCTAATAGACTAGAACCGAACCTTGTTGAACAACTTCGTCGCTTCCTTAATATGACGAACCAACGTTGTCGAAATAGCTCCACCAAAACAATCGTGAATCATTTTGACTACAACCATGTAGTCACTTTCAATAATAAGCTTGCGATCACCACAAACACTAGCCACTTGAAGACCATGTAATTTGAAACCCAATCAAATTATGATTTATTTGCATCATTTTAAGATTAAAGAGGTAAATTGTTTATTTTTTTAGTACAAGTACTAATTTGAACAGATCTTATAGTATGTAGGACACAGGGACCTATTAGATACTTTAATCACTAAATTTTTGTTAGAAGCAAGAACCTAGCAAATAAATACCATGGATAACATAGGTAGTAAAATTGTATGTAAGATTTAAATCCATGTGTGGTTAAGGGTGTTCATTGCGCCAGTTGCGTTGCTGTGAGAGTTTTGCCCTCTTCTTATAATTCAACAAAAAAAAAATGTGTCCAAGATTTATGAGTTAAAATTGGATTCTCATTCCTAATATTAGGATTAACATCTTGCAATTTCCCTTAAGAGTGCTAAAGAAATTATTTCATACTTTGATATAAGACCAGATTATAATTAGGCAAACTGTAGAATTAGTAACCCAACTATTAGAGTATTTTTGTTTTGGTCATTAAACTACAAAAACTGTTAATTTCATCACTAATATTTTCGATAGGTTCTGTTTTGGTCCCTTTTTGTTAAATCATTAACAAAAATGGTAGCGTATTTGTTTTAAATTGGTATAATAACACATTTAGTCATTGATATTCTATCTATTTGATCCCAACTCTAAATAATTTAACAAACTTAACCTTCCATATTTATAAATTCTATTAATGCGGTCCTCAATCACATTTAAATTTGTGTTCCTAGTAGAAGCTACGGTGCATCTCACCTATGGTTGTCCATATCACTTACTATTTTCTATAACCATCTAATACAAAGGGCTTCATATTAATCTTTGGATGGTCAAAGTGTATTTATCATTAAACTGATACTTTAAATAATTTTAAGAGATTAAAATAACTATTTATCATTTTAGGGGAGAGTTGGGGTCTTGCCTCAATGAATTTTTTAAAATTTTTTTTGTGTGTTTATAGTTCTTTTTTATGATTAAAATGTGTTTGAGGATCAAATTTATAAAATTTGTAAACGTGAAGAATTAAATTCATTTAATCATTATCAATTAAAATCAAATTAATAATATATATAAATATCGAGGATTAAGTGTCATTTTTCCAATTAACAAAACCACGTTATGATTCCGGTTAAGACTTTAACTAAGAGTAATCAAAACATAATCAATTGAAACGCTAATGATGAAATTGAACATTTTTATACTTTAGTGACCGAAACAGAAACACACCAATAAGCGGATGAATGTTGTTTGTGTAGATAAACTTCCTTAATCCTAATTGCTAAATAGATTTTAAATTATATTTCATCATGCAGTCTGTAACAAATTAATAGACTTTGTATCATCATGAAATTTTCCCTGGGGTTTTTTTCCTTATGCCTTTTGCTATTCAAGGTGAAAGATTTGATGTTTATAACCAATTTGATTTTTAGTTCAATATTCACAACCCCATTATCTTATCTGGTGTTTAAACGGTTAACCAATCGGTTAATCGAATCGAATTAGTGTTAATCAAATTAATCAAAATTTTTAATTCTTTAACCGTTAATCAAACCGGAATTTTTTAAAAAAATTTTAACCGAATCAAAATATTCAAGTTAATTTGATCGGTTAACTGAATTTTTTTTAACCGAAATTTATTTATTTATTTATTGTTAAAAAAACATATTAAAGAAATTGATAATGTTCATTTGACCGTAATAGCCTAATACATATAATATATAATATTATTTATTAAGTTTGGTTAATTCGATTAATTATATGATTTCGAACCGAATTAGATCGATTAATCGACCGATTAACCGAATTAGATCGGATCGGTCAGTTAATTCGATTTTAACCGAAAATTGAACACCTCTACTTGATGTTATCAAGACAAGACTGTAACTTCATTGACCATTTCCTGCACTATCTTACCAGTGTCTCTTCTCCTGCAAAAATGCATACTTCCGGGGCTGTTTTTCTCTGAATTATGAAACTGATTAGGGTTGGAGAGAATTGCATGATGATGTGTGTCAAAGTGCCCAAAACTCTTCTTCTCACCTTTACAGAAAAGACTTGTAGATAGTGAAATGTAATAGGCAGCATTTTCACGAGGCACCACAAATTTCACAACTCAATGATTCATTTCTGTAGTTGCGGATTTGGTTATGGAGAAACAGTGCTAAAATGACATGAGAAACACCATTCACCTGCGTGGTTGGGGACTCAAATTATTATAATATATAAGGTAGCTTGATTCTTGAAAGCCTCAGCCTAACTTTTAAATTTTATCACTAACATCAGTTTTGTATGGATATTTTGATATCCCGGATCAACGGATGTGATGATTCAGAAGAAGGAACTCTGGTTCAGCAGTAGTCCAGAAGTTTATCCTTCTTCCTGAGATATTTGTAAAATTTTATTATATTAGATCAGACCTCAGATTAAATTTCGAGTCGAATCATTTTAGTTATAATTATATAACAAGACACGTGTACACTTAAAATGAACACGTGACACATAAACAAGTATACACAGTCATTCTCTCTCCTATTTATTTGATTTAAGCATCTAAATACACTTAAAATATTTACCACGATTTCCCAGAACCTTTTTAACACCTAAACAACATCATCAAAACATAACATCGGTGGCGAAGGGCTCATATTTTGTTTTGATTAAATTCAAAAACTTTCTCAATTGATTCATGCCATAGCTCTATAAACAAATTTGTAAATTAAAAAGGCGACAAATTGCTCAGAGGTCCACGAAGCAAATCCTTGGAACCAAGTAATGACAGAAGATAGTTTTGGAATCACACCACCAATATGACGTGATTTACTGATAAACTGCAGTGCTAAATGTGGTTTACATGGTTGATTTGATGACTCTAGTCTTCACTCCCATTACATGTCTTTTAACCAAATATTCCTTGTGGAGGTCCTTTTCTTGGAAACTATACCTTTTTGTACTTTTCTTCAGCATTCAGCAACTAGCCTTTGCTTCCTTTACAGCAAAGTGGGATCAGCACTATGTGTGTCTCTTTCTTTTAAAAGTATTTCTACCTGCTTTGTCTCCATCTAATATCTGCCTGCCACCATTCATTCAATTAAGTAACTTGCAACAAGAACAATTGAAAACTATTTTAAATTAAAATTAACTTTCTTCACTTTAATGTAATTCAAAAGTGGATAAAATGGTTGTAGATATTATAATTTGGCATCAAATTGAACTGTTGACGACAGGTGCTTGCCAAATTAACATCCTGCTCTTGTTATCATTACACTTGCAAAACACGATTGTGGTTAATTGATTAATTATTTCTTTTGGATAATGACTCCACAGAATAATATATCACAAAGACGCGTTTGGGTGAGTTTATCTATTATTAAAAAAAGAATTAAACAAGTCTAAATGGTAATAGAGTTAACAATTTTTGTTTTAAAAAATATCATTTATTGTTTAACATAGTTAATATTCTTAAAAAAAAATTATGGTTTTGTGGATGAAATCTTTCATTTGGAATTGAACTTTAATTAAAAAAAATTAAAGATATTTTTTATATAATAAATGTTAACTCTGTTACAATTTGAACTTGTTCGATTAATTTTAATAGTATAAGGACTAAATTGATCAACTTAATAATAAATGAATTAATTTGATATAGTCCCTATAATACAGGGACCTCTCAAGTACTTTCATGTAGTCACAACTCAAGCTCAGAACGTCTCATGTCACCTAATATACCTAAAATAATTTTGATACATATATGTTGAGGCAAAATGAGCTGAGAGTTGTTGAGTTGCACTTGGTAGTGCCAAGTGCAGATTGCCACTAAGATGGTTAAAAACTTTTCCACTGTGAGTTGTTGAGTGGCACTTGACAAGGTTGTTTTATTGAAAATATCATGGTCCATCTATGGAATGCCAATCCTATGCATTTGGAGATTTGATTGGATTCGAGTGAATCAAATCAACCCTTGAAATATGGAGGATTGATAACGACTATGTAGCTATTTTGAAAATCAAATCTTCAATTTATTGTACTTTGATTATTGAGATTGTAATAGCTATTTGCAATAAGTTACTTTGTATCCACTTAGATTCTATGTTAGCAAGCTGAAATTGAGATATGCTAGAGGCTTGTCAGGTTATGTGATGAGAGCTTATTGAGTGTATTCTAATTTGTTCATTGAGGAACTGTTTCGTAAGAGAGTCCACACTATTATTATAAACATTGTTGAAGTGTTTACTATCCAAGTTCTCAGGGGAAGATTTGCATGTGAGTGTCTTAATCTTTAGGTACAAAGGTGAGATCTCTATACTTAAAGAGTGATGGAGTGTGAATTACTTGTTGTATTGTGGATTAAAAATAGTGAATTTACTAACTAAGCTAGGCTCTGCAAATGTAGGAAAATTGAACCGCGTAAATAAACATGTGTTCTTTGAGTTTTTGTTTGCACAATTTTCGCAATGCCAAGTCGTAGTGGCCACTACAGTCTAGTGTCATGGGTCGCGGATCAAAGCTCATGACGAATACGCAAAGAGAACCCCATGAAGATCAATTGATTGAACAATCGATCTAAACAAAAAGGGAGCAATCATATTATCAACACCTTCATCGTCAATCAATCCAACAAAACCTTTCCAAATGTTGAACATTTGTAGTTTTGGCAGGCATTAGACAATTCTAATGTGATATTTGCAGTTTTGGTTATCAAAATTAGATCAGATCGATCAATTGAATTGATTGAATCGAAAATTGATGGTTCAATGATAGTATAAAATCAAAGAAAGGTTGAATCAGTAAAAAATCAATTGAATCAAGTTAAAGCTCGATTAAAAAATTTTTTTGAATAAGAATTAAGCTCGTTTTAATATTTAATGTTGTTGTTATAATGTATAAAGTGAATGTTTATGTTTCTATTGTTATGTATTTGTGTTTATTTCTTTCCTCTTTCTTTTTTTTGAAATTTTTGTTTTTTTAATGGTTGCACTAATGGTTCAAACACCACCACTATTTTTATATTAATCGCAAGTAAATGCACCATTCATCCAAATCCATATTTAGTTGATGAGAGTTTTCATCGTGAACGAGGCCGCAATGATTGAGAAATCATAACTTATACTAAAAGATTATAATGGATTTCTGAGTGAGAAAAGTTGCATAGACTTAGAATTGGAATCAAACTACGGAAACATTTGCTTGTTTATTTTTTCTTTTGTCATAACTACACAAACAACTGGTTAGTAACTTCAATACTTTGCATATTTATCACTGATGTTTACTGCAACAAATTGCTATATGTAGTATCTGTTAAACAGCCGGAGTAAACACAAGATGACCGAAAAATATTCGGGAGGAATTGAAGGTGGAGATGAATATGTTATCTGCAGATTGATATTGATGGATAACCGGTTACACATTGAGCATCAGATTGGTGAAAGTGTTTTACAAGGCAAGGCAAAACGCCACTAGATAATTTAAGATAACAACAGATGGATGTTGACATCTGATATAGAAGGCATGCTGCCACTGCACCAACTAAACTGCTTTCATATTCAAACCTGGTGACTTCATAAGTTGACTATTGGATATTGATTTGCATATCATCTCTTAATTATTTTTCTAATCTCTGCTTCCCATCCTTTTTGTTTTGCCTGAGACAATTTGGCCTACTGCAATAAGCTTTGCTTTATGATTCCTGGTGCTAGTGCAAGGCTGTGAATTACTCTTTTATTTATATTGATTAATTATGATGATCATAATCTCGAGTGGGAATAAAATATATGGTTAAAAGCATCCACTAGCATACCTAGTTGTTTTAGGCAATATTGCCATATTAATGGTAGGTTAAAAGAGTCCTTAACTACAATTTCTATTATGGAAAACCATCCACATTGCTTCTTATGAATTAAAAAAAAAACAAGTCTAAGATTAATTTAATATACTTTAATTGGATAATGAATGATTCATGGTACACACTCCTGATTTCATATCCCATTTTATCAGCTGGTCGATATCATTAATGAAAAAGGTCATCTTTGGTTGGTTGATCACTTGGAAAACGATTGAGTGAAAATGAAGGAGCTTTTTGGACGGCAGAATGAAAATGGAAAACGTTTCTCATGCACAAAGCAACAGATTGGTCTTGGTCTTTTAGCTAGAATAGACATTGATGGTCGAACCCAAGGGTTAAGGTTTGATCGAGTTGGTTTATGTAGTCACCTGAAAGTTGGTCGATTTGTGTTGGAATCCTAAAATCTGCAAAGATAAGATTTCAGTGAAAAAAAATGAATACAATGATGAAAGTAATATTTGTGTCATCATTATATGATCAACGGGGCATCAGCCTTAGAAGAGGCTTCTCCGGTCAACATCGAGGCAGGATTAGCGAGATATTGCTTTAGCCGCCCCATTTCAATGGCCACATCTAGCATGGTTGGTCTTGTTGAAGGGTTGTACTGTGTACACATAAGGCCAAGTTCAACCAGTTCCAAAATAACATCACACCATATTTTATCATAATTTGTTGGCATTGAACCAGGGCTGCACCTCAGCAGTGCTTGCTTTACTATGGGTTCAAGTTTATGAGGATAGTGACTTTTCACCCACTCATGTAAGCTTGAACCTGCATCATCATCAGTGGGGCGCCTTCCCGAAACTATTTCCAACAAAAGGACCCCAAAACTGTATACATCACCTTGAGTGGAAGCTCGTTTTCCCATTCCATATTCTGCATTTAACCGAGTGAAAGATCAATAGCAGTGAGTATTTTGGTAATGAAGTAGCTATTCAAAATGGTGCAGGCTGATGTGGTCAGCAATGGCAGAGACTGCGTAATTTAACTAATAAGTAATCACACTAGTAGTGTAAAAAATAAAGGAAAATGTAGAAGTTTATGCTATTAATCCTCTATGGGAAAGCTATGATTCTAGCTAAAATAGAACAATAAAGAATGAGGAAATGCATACCAGGAGCTATATAGCCAACAGATCCACATAACAAGCCATCTGCAGAGCTGTAGGAGATTGAATCATTTGCAGAAATAGTCTCATCAACACCTCTGACCAGTCTTGCAATTCCGAAATCTGTCACCAAAGCAGTCATGTCCTCGTCAAGAAGAATATTACTTGGTTTAAGATCACAGTGAACGACTTTAACCGGTGAGTAATGGTGCAGATAAGCAACCGCTTCAGCTACATCACTGCAGATGTTTACCAATTGGATCAAATTTAAGCCATGGCTTATTCCGTTGCCGGGGTATAGGTGCCTCTCCAGGCTCCCATTTGGCATCAGAGGAAGGACTAGAGCCTTGAAATCTGGCTTGCTGCAAATTGTTATGATCCTGATTAAGTTTCTATGCCTGGTTCGCTTAAGGACTTCACATTCTCTTCTGAAACTCTCTGAAATATCCCCGGCTGTCCTTGTGTCCAAAACTTTGACTGCTATTCTCGTATTGTCCCCAATAATTCCTTTATATACATGACCAAAACGGCCTGAACCAATTAAGCTTGATGCACTGAACCCACCAGTGGCTTCAATGAGTTGTTCGTATGAGATTCTTGGGTATTTAGGCTCTTTCCCATCTTTTTCTTCATCTTCGAAATCCCCTCCATTGACAACACCAAGTCGATTCCGGAACCTTGATTTGAGCACCAGGGGGTATCCAAACATAAGCAATAAAGGAGATGCAAACAACGAAACGATGATAGGCAAAAATACAACCAAATGAGAATGATGTTTCTTTCGGCATTTTGGCATGCCTTTAATCGAACCACAAAGACCATCATTCCCTGTGAAAGAATCCATAGTCAGCAATGAAAATGCCCCTTTGTCTGATATATTGCCGTGGAACTTGTTGAAAGAGAAGTTCATGGCCTTGATAGATGTTGATGCCTGAAAGGTCACTGGTATGTCTCCACTCAACTGGTTTAAAGCGACATCGAGTTCTTTAAGGTAAGACAACTGTCCTATGGAATCTGGAAGTTCACCTTCCAAGAAATTAGAGGAAAGGTTGAGGTGCTCGAGGGCAATGCAGCTCCCAAGTTGCGATGGTATGGAGCCCGAGAGATTATTTGACGACAGATCAATGGCTAACACCATATCCATTTTACTAAGCTCTAGAGGTAAGGGTCCATGAAGGTGATTGCTAGACAAATTCAGGTATAACTTCAAGCTCCTCAATCCAGCGACTTCCCCAGGAATTATCCCTGAAAGCTTATTGCGAGAGAGGTCTAAAATCTCCAGGTTGACACATTTTCCTAAACTCAAAGGAATTGTCCCTGAAAGCTGGTTTCCATAGAGTAGTAATCTTCTTAGCTGGGAGAGATTGGCGAAACTATCAGGAATTGAACCTGAAAGCTTGTTCATCGACAAATCCAACAGCCCCAAATGCGTAATGTTTCCTAGAGCCGAGGGAATCTCACCAGAGAGTGAATTGTTTGACAGATAAACTCTCTCTAGTTTCTCCATTCTGCATAATTCGGGTGGGATGGAACCATTCAAAAGGTTGCTAGACAAGTTCAAGAGGGTGAGATTCACAAGGTTGGAAATGCCAGGAGGAATGGAACCATATATCAGATTATCATCGAGATGAACCTGTACAAGATTGGTAGAAAGATCACCAATAATAGAAGGTATCCCTCCGCCAAGATTATTTCCGGCCAATTCTAGTTCTTGAAAGTCAGAGGAATTGAGTAAAGCAGCAAAAAAGGGTTGGAGGTTAGTGTTACCATCATGGCTAACGAAGTCATTATAGGACAAATAGAGGAACTGCAACTGCGGCATTTTGAGCACAATATTAGATGGCAACTCCCCACTTAACATGTTGGACTCCAAATCAACCCATTGAAGCTTTGAGGAGTTGGAAAGGGCTTGAGGTACTTGACCAACTAGTCTATTCGACCAAAGTAAGAGAAACCTCAACTCCCTAAGTGCACATTCTGTCTTCAAAGGGATTTCACCACTGAGAGAATTGTTAGAAAGATCTATATATTGCAATGGATATGAGCCATTGCAAAAAAGAGAAGAGGGAATGTGTCCCGCAAGCCGGTTACTCCCCAAATCAAGGTATACTAATTGGTGAAGGAAACCCAACTCAGAAGGAATGTCTCCTTCAAGAAGATTCCATGACAGACTAAGTTGTTTGAGCTGAAAAAGAGAACCAAGCTCCGGTGGGATATGGCCTTGGAAGAAGTTCTTTGACAAATCAAGAACCATCAAAGAAGAAAGATTGACTAGAGCAGGAGAAATGGTGCCTTTAAGTGACCTCCCACTAAGGTCAAGCTGCACCACTTGGTCTCTTTCATGGTTGCACCCCACCCCCGACCAGTTGCAAACATGCACATTAGTGGAGTTCCAATGTTCCAGGGAGTTTTCAGGGTCTGAAACAACACCCGACATGAAGGAAAGCAACGAAACTCGATCATACGAAATTCTAGCATTCTCTTCAGCTGTAGACACAAAGAGAATGCTGATCAAGAATAGAAAACTAAACTTGGAAAATTTGCAAAACCCCATTATTTTGCTTCTTTTTAGTGAAACAAATTTGTGTTTTGCACCACCAAGATTATAGTAGCTAGGATAGAAGCCTGTAGCGTTGAGATGAATAATATATACAAAGAAAGAAAATGTGATGGCAGAGGCGGAGGCTGCCTAACTAGCGTTGAAGGAGTGAACGTACGTTTGGCGCCTATGATCGTTGACTATGCACTGAACTGAATGATGGACCAATCTCGGGTCAACAAGTGTGGACACGTGCCTGTAACACATCAGCAGCGTCACGAGCCGTGTAGCAATGGTGGTGTTCATGTCAGCAAATAGCAGCTAGGCCTAACACTTTTGGCTAATGTAGTTTGCTTGTGAACCTCGGACAAATTAGTGGATGATGCGTTGGTTAAGGAGATCTTAGAGATAATCATAGCTTAAAATATTGGGGGCATGCGTTTTGGAAAAGGTAATCATATATTTGCTGGCAACACTTCCTCCTTTTTCTTCATATATTATATATATTAGCATATTTCCGGCATACAGATTATGGGCAGATACAGAGATTAATGGATGGGTTTTATTGGGTACTTTTGCACTGAAATAATCAAGGGTTTTAAGGATATTTTTATATGCAGCACACCCTGCAAATTAATGCAAATAACCACATCATTTGTTTTATTATTTTAATGTATTTAAAATATTTTATCAACTAGTGCATTACATCACAATTACATTTTTAAAGATATTTTTTATACAAAAGAGAAATGAACTCAAAACAAAATAAAACGAGATCATACTATATTAGGTAGATCGTCATGTAGAGATTGAAAGATTTCATCCGTGGATTGCATGAATATAACATTGCTCAAAAATCTTGTGACAGTCATTTTTGCCAAATCATCCACTACTTTATTGTCTTCTCTAAAAACATGTATTAAGTGAATTGTTAAATCACATTGGAGAAGCTCTTTGATGTTTCAAATCATAGAAGAACCATGCTACTCCTTTCCAATTTTTTGAACTGCTTGAATTGCTTCCTTATTGTTTGTCTCAAGAATCACCTTCTCCAATCCAAGATTCCACGCTATTTAGAGACCATCAAGCATACCCTATACATCCTAAGGGTGAGATCGATTTGGTTTACTTCAATTTTTTTTCTAATTTTTTGAATCAAATCGGGGTATTTAGTTTTTTTATTTTTTGAACCGAAACTGAATCGGGAGACGTAAGAAATTGGTCATTCCCGAACTGTACTAAATCGGTTTGGTTCGATTAGGGTTTTGGTTTCTATATTATTTTTTTATTTGTATGCTTTTCAACTTTATTTAGATAAATTTGTTTTTGGATTTGGACTTTTTAACTTTAGTTAGATAAAATTATATATTTGTACTATATTTCTTAGACACTATTCGACAATTTTACTTTTTTTTTTCAATTATACATAGTATTACAATTAACATATTTGTCTAAAAAATAATTTTTAAAATCTATAATTATAAATATTTATTAAAAATCTAATTAAATATTAATTTAATCACTCTCAATTTTCACTTAACATAATCAAATGTTATATTGTTTCTATTTTATAACTCTTACTGTGTAATGACAACAAAAACAAAACACCCAACTTGGAAATGTTAATAATGATAACCAAAATTTTAAAACTTGAATTCTTGAAAATATTAACAACAATAATAAATAAGCAATAAATTCAAGAGAGATTGACATTGAAATTAGATGTAGGTTTTTTTTCTTTAATTATACAATATGTAAGAGTATATAATATAACCTATATTTAGAATTTACAAGCAATTGTTTTTGTTTTTGTTTTGGGTTTTAAATAAGATTATTTAAACAAGTTTTTTTTTTTTTAATTTTCCGATCGAATAAATCGAAATCCAATAGAATTATAAAAAAAACTTGAATTGAACTGTCGGTTCGAATCGATTTCTTAATTTAATCAATTGTTTGTTCAGCCTAATACACCTTATTGAGCATATGAGCCACCTTATTAGCTTCGCCATGGTCAGCAGAAAGACAAATTTTGGAACTAAGAAGCAAGTGCTCAGCAGTCCGAAATCAACATGCAAAACTCAAAGACATCACTTGTAGGCTATCAGTATCAACAATAATACAGTCCATACTAAGGGATTTGAAGCAACAAAGAGCAAAGGCTTCAGCAAGCTTTGGCTCCAAGAAAAAATGGTAAAGACTTGAGAGGCCCTTGATAGAACCACTAGTGGAGTCCCTTACAATAGCAACAAAGCTAGTCGATTGATCCTCCTTGAAGCTCATTGCTAGGGCCATAAATGAATCGAGCTTAAACGAATAAATTTTTGTTCATGTTCGTTTGTTTATTTTTAAGCTTGTTAGTGTTCAGTTTGCATTCATTAATAATTTCAAATTTTTGTTCATGTTCGTTTATTTAAAATTATGAATATTCATGTTCGTTTGTTTAATATTCACGAACATGTTCATTTAACTTAATCGAACATGTTCAAGAAGAATAAATAAACAGACAATAAATAAATACAGACATATATTATTTTAATATTTTTATAAAAAAATATCATTAATAAATAAACAAGCCAATAAACGAGCTTATTTGTAAACATAAACAAACCGAATACACCTCTGTTCGTGTTTGTTTGTTTATTAAACGAACATAAAAATTTTGTTCATACTCGCTTATTTAACTTAGTAAACAAACATAAACGGACGTTATACGAACAGTTTACGAATAGTTCATCAAACATTTTATTCATTTACAGTTCACAAATAGTTCATCAAACATTCTGTTCATTTACACCCCTACCCACCGTATGTGAATTGCATATAGACCAACATGTAGGAGGATTTATCCACGTAGAAGTGATGCTATTGGAAGCCACAAGTAAATGTTGGACCTTTTCAAACACTGCCTTTCCATTCATCCAAGTCCATAGATGAGGCATAGCAAAAGACAAGATAACAGTCGCCGGCACATCTTTACTCCTCCAATAATACATGTCGTCAGAACCCTGTACCTCATATCAGACATAGAGGGATTTGAGAAGTCTCATCCAACATGATGCCAAATTGTATTAGCTTTCGCACAATGAAACAGCACGTGATCAAGGCTTCTTGCCTCTCCATATCGAGAACACATAGGATCCAGATGAATTCCTTTATCGACCAACCTTGTTTTAGAAGGTATAAAGCTCTTCAAGCATCTCAAAACAAAGTTTTAACCTTTCGAGGAATGTGAGAGTTCTAAAGGAGAAGAAACAGTAGTATAAAGGCATAGAGTAAGCCAATAACAAGTCTTAACAAAATAAACATCATTTGTAGCATAATGCTAAATTCTGCAGTCGGGGCCCTTAGAATAGTCTTGAAGAGCAAAAATACCATTGATGAAGTAAATATCCCACATTGAGCCACTGCTATAAAAAAAGATCTTTAGTGGAGCTTTTAGACTCCAATATGAGAAGGGTCATCCCTATCCAATAGAGGAATGACGAATCAAATTTTAGTGAATGACAAATGGAGTGCAAAGCCAGCTAGTGCGATTCGAACACAAGTCACACCTGAGACAATGAACACACTTGACCATCAGGCCAACACACGAGGTTCAATACTAACCAAATTTTAAAAACCTTTTAGCATTTTCTTAAAACTTAGAAAGTTGTTCAAGAAGCTGCCTCCATTATTCAAAATCCCGTCTTTGATCCACTTGCTGCTTATACACATAAAGGAAAAAACAATAAACAAATGCAGTTTGAAGGAAAGTGGGGAGGGGGTCGTGGTTCTTGGTCTTTCTTTTTTCCTTAAAATTGTGTTCTTACCTTAAAGCTTGGTAGCCCAGCTTAATGTGATTGACCCCAAGAAAACGAAATGGAAACACTAGAAAACGCACTCGGAAGAAATTCATGTGTTTTGACTTAAAGAAATAAATAAAAGAAAAGGCATCCTTTAGCTGAGAAAGATAAAATATGAAATTTGGCGAGGATCAACTACACCGTCTTTCCTTAAAACAATTAAATAGAGAAGCGCTCAACTAGGATTGAAGAGCCATGACTCGGTCTTAATTTACGTATGAATATGATTCATCATGACGGTACAATCTCCTCTAAAATCTTAATTACAGAAATCGGCTTTAGAAAATTGCAAGTAGCTGGAAGCCATGGTCACGCCTACGATGAAGTACTTTATTTATTTTTTTAAGCACATATGTAACATGCCGGAGTTTCTTATAATAATATTGATAGTTTTCTGTATTTTTTTTTTTTTTTACCAACGCTTCTTCATTATTTCTCAGTATGTACTTTTTTAGGCTTTTAGTTCCTCATGAATTTCGTATCTTTTGATATACAGAAGAGTATAACTACAGAAAATCTTTTTGCACCCATGGATGTTGTGCTCCAGCTAGAAACAATTATTGCAGCTCCCTAACTACATGTTGGACCAATCACCTGATACACGCTCCTCTTCTTTTATTTTCATACCAAAATCTACACCCTAAATACTCTCCACCCCTAAAAACCTAAACCCTAAACTCTCTTGCCTAATTTCGATGCAAAAGTACCTTCGTTTAGATTGCAAGATCAACATAAGCCACAACCATGGTAAAATTTGGATTCCCTCTATTATTAGATTTTGTTAGATTACAGTAGTGTAGATTTTTTTTTATTTTTTTGCAATTATTAACAAGATAAAGATGGAATCGTCTGAGCTCGACATAATCTATGTTTTGATGCCCCAAGTAATCGAATCGTATATCGATTATAGAAGGGAAAGTTATATGTGATGTCTCAAATGCCCACCTTACTATTCAACAAAGCTTCTTGATGTCTTAGTTGAAAGATGGAGGCCAAAGATTTTTTTGGTCTAGTGGCAGGTGCATTTGTTTTATGGCATGAGAGCTTGGTATTCAATCCCTAACAACCCCAGCCCTACCTCTAATTATCCAAAAAAAAAAAAAAACAATTTTAACATACTTTCTATCAAAAATATAAGTAAGTTTCCTTAAGGTCTAAGATTTTTATAATTAAGCTCTTTATAGATATATTATGGTTCTCAAAAAATATAAGTAAGTCTAAGATTTTTGTAATTTTCCCCTTTGTATATATGTTATAGCCCTTTCAAAAATATAAGTAGGTCCCTCCAAAATATTTATGTATTTTATATATTTCTTTGAACTTTTTAGAATTAGTATCAAATTGAGAATATTTGTAGATTTTGAGGGTTATTCTTTTTAAAATTATGACTAAATTAATATAATATGTAAAAGTTGAGAGCTAAGTTTATTATCACACTGACTTTTTTTATCTGCCACGCCAATTTGCCATTTGTGATTTTAATGGGAGTGACCAAAATGATCGAAGGATGTAATGTGGGTGCTTAAATTGTAAAATTAATATTTTAAGTGCCTAAAATGATTTTTTTTTTATAGTTGGATGACTATCTGTGTAGTTTAACCATAAAAATATTCTCCAATATTATTTAATTTAGTACAATCAATTACATTGGATACACTAAGGGTCTGTTTGGACAACACAGAGTAACTAAATAATAGTGTAATTAATTCTTTTGTAATTACAAAGAATTGTAATTCCTTAGACGTATTTGATTGACAAAGTGTAATTACATCGTAATTCCTTATGTCATTTTTTATAGTACATGTTGAAATTACATATAGTTACATAATTATATTTTTAAACTATTAATTAGTATAAAAAATATTAGTATGAAAAAAATAATTTCTAAACAAGCAGCAAAAATTAAAATCAAATTATCATATATATTATGTTAATTTAAAAAAGTAGTTGATAATATAATTATTAATAAAAATAGCAAGAAAAATGAATATCATATACAATTTTATCTAATTATTCTAGTGCCTATTTATTGTGTTATTTCTTCTTTAATATTTAACATACGATACTTATCATCTTATGTCAGTCCTTGATTGAGTTCATCATCATATGAATTTGAACTGACATCATTAAAATTATCAAGTTCTCCTCCTTCCATGTACCCTAAGAAGTATGAATTTTCTCAATTCTCCCTGTGATTGAAATTATGAAATACGCAATATATTAGTATGATCCAACCTTGATTTTTATGTTATACTAAACTTATGTTGTTAATATGAGAATTGTTTTTTCAAAACAACAACAGTCTTCTCAACCATATTTTGAAGCTTCAAATATCTCAAATTAAAAAGTTCGTGAGCTGTGTATGGTATTTATGTTTGACATCATTCTCTCAAATGATATCATACTTTCCGATATGGTGCAAAAAAAAACATTTTTATTTGTATAATTAGCATGGGCCTTATAATATTTGTGTTTACCGTCCAAATAGTCTATAGCCAGGGGCGAAATTAAATTGTAATTTTTACAATAGTAAAAATGGAATTTCACTATTTTAATAGTTTATATCTTTATAATTTCTAAATGATTAAATCACATTTTTATCATTTTTGGGGTTAAAGTGTAATTTTATTTTTACTAATTTACAATTTTAAAAATTTTAAAAGGTCTAAAAGAATTTTTTTTCATTTTAGAAAAGATTGGGGTCATTGCCAATCCCCCTAACTACGCCTCTATCTATAGCTTTAATCATAAAGATTTATATAAACTTAATTTGAAGAAACAATTTTCTTAAATTAAATCTCTTTTTATAATATGTAAATTAAGTCAAAATTAATATATAATATATAATATTTATAAAACAAATTATAAATTATTTAAAATTTTCATAACACTTCTTATAAATAATATAATTTTTCCATAACTTTAGAAAAGTATTTTTTATAAATAAGTTATGATAGAAAAAAACTATAACAATTTTTTATGAATAAGTATATTATTTTTATAATATAGCATAGACACATAAATAAATTATGTTCATACTTGATCAATATTTTTTTATAACTAAATATATTATAACACTTTTATAACATGTAATTTATTTTTATAATATGTTTTTTTTTTTACAATTTATAATATAAGAATTTTTTTCATAATCATCTCAAGCATACGCGTTCATGCTTATAATATATTTTTTAAGACTTGTATAAAATTATTTTTTTTTTAAATTTAGATTTAGTTGTAATTACGATAAACAATAAAATTAGCATAAATTAATTTAAACTGGATTAAATGAACAAAAAATTAACAAACAACTAAATTAGAATAACAGGTAGAAGATTAACTTGTTTCAATGATTGTAATTAACTTCAGAATTCGGATTTAAATGGAATTAACTAGTATTATCTCCTGACCTCTACTAATTACCTAATCGACAGGTACTCGCTTATCTCCCAGCCTCACTTTTTCCACCAAGATAAATTATGATTTACTCAGAAAACTTATCTCCCAATCTCTTTTAACCTAAATTACTTTTTAGAGTCGTCATCCTAGGGTTTAGGCACACATAATTTAAAACCAGCTAATCCCTATCGAAAACTCGCATTCTTCCGTTAACTACTTCCACATCCGCTCGTTAATCTCCCTAAAAACTTAGCCTCTCATGGATCTAGACACCATAACTCTTAGATTTAATTTAAACATGTAAAATAACACAAATAAATTAAAATAAGAGAAAGGGTAAAAAATTACTCAGTTAATTGAATTGAACGTGCTCAAAGTTGCGTAATCTCTTGACAGTTAACTGATGTTGATGTTTGCAAAGGAACAATGAAATAAAACTATTGAATACTTCAGTAGAAAAGACTTAGGTTCAAATCGAACCTAGTCGAAAAGAACAAAGTATTTAAAAATTGAAAATAAAACGAAATAAAACTTAGATCTACTAACTACGGCTCCTAAAGGCTTGCCTACATATTGTCAATAACCTTTCTATTTATAGGGATGTTTAGAAACCCCAATTAAGTCTATTATAGGCCATAATCTCGAAAATTGTTGATTGTGTGGATGATTTTAACCTTGTCGATTCTTGTGTTTCACGTTCAGACTTGTGTCGCAACACGACATCAAAATGTTGGACTTGGAGTTCTAGTTTCACGTGTTGCATCTCGGGACACTCATACACTTGGTGTGCTATTATTTTATATTGCTTTTCTATTTGATACAAGTTCCTTAACCTTTTGAGTTTACTTCCATTTTGCTTCAATGTCTTAGAGAATTTTTGCAAGAATTCTTATTTTCGAGAGTAAAGCTGATTTAATCAGATTTGAACTCAAAAAATTTCCACGATTTGTTAAACTAAAGTTTTAATCCCGTAAGTGTTGCTTCAAGTGTGAATGCATTTAAGGAAGTTGGTATAATTGGGATTCTGTTGTACAAAGAACTCTATAAATAGCTGAAGTCACAGCTATCGAAAAAAGTCATCTGTAGAAGAAAACCATTGTCTTGATATTTCTCTCTAGTCGTTTTCTTATTCTTCATTTTAGTTCCTTTGAGTCCTTGTTATCAGGAGTTGATTCTTTTATGCTTTAACCTCATATTCGTTCCATAAATATAGAAAATAAAACAAGCTTTTTGATTCATATGGATTTGGACAAGTAAAATGGAAAGGTTTCCATCCCATTGACTGATTAAACCTATAGTTTGGACATACCAAGGGATGCGCGACAATTGACCTACTTTCTTTGCAGAAAGGGAGAAATTTGAAGTGCTCCTGTAATCTGTTTCATTTGGATTTTTTCTTAATTAAAAAAAGCATTTATATTCTATCTAAATATAAAGAATTGCTCTTTCCAACATACTCTAAAATGGAGAAGAATGCACAGACCATTTATAACAATTTCAGAAAAGTTCAGATTTCAGTGGGAACAGTTTTGATGATTGTTCTTTATTGAAATTTTTGATGAATGTTTTGGGGAAGGCGGAACATTAGAATCCCCACAAGTAGATGTTACATTGAGAAAGCATGAAATGAAATCAACCCAAAAATTCAGGAGTCGGAGATGAGTACCTGAGAAGCATGGGCATGGGCAGAGGCAGGCATGGAGGTTCCTGATAAGAAAGCTTTGAAGAGGGCTAGAGCTTGTTTGGGTCTATGCAAAGGGACTTCATGTCCAGCTCCCCTCACTGATACAAACTTCAGTCCTTCATACTCTTGGGTCCATCCTCCTACCTGTTCATTTCATTTCCCACTTTATTACTGCCTTATCTAATATTGCTACTTAATTTTTCATTTTATCAAACACCACCTCCTATAGTATCTATTCTACATCTGTTGCATTAGATGTCTATTAGAAGAGTGTGTAAATGTCTTGTATTCCCAACCTCTGGTACCTGAGTATGACTTGTGTATAGACATGTATATAAATAATGACACTCTAACTTACTATTTAACTTTTGAGGTTGGATTTAAGGTTCTTTATTTTTAACTGTTATTATGGATAGGGGTGCGCGTTCGATTGAATCGAATAAAAAAATTTCAAGTTAATCGAGTTGACGAATCGTATTTTACTCCTAACTCGATTTGAAATTTTCTTGATTCAAATGTGATGGAATTCAAATTGAATCAAATCGAATATATTTGTTTGAATTAAATTTTTAAAAAAATAATTTTAAGTCCTTGTAACCACTGTCACTCATCATAATCAAATTTGTCAACTGTAATCAAATTTGTGATTAACTTTCATCACCTCATAATTTATTTATTAATCTTTTATATAAGATTAACTTTTTTGCTTGTTTAGTTGCTTCAATTATCTTCTAATTCTTGTTACTATGTATTTTGAAATTAAAAAAATATATTAAATGTAAAAATGTGATTTATTTAATAAATGTTATTTTAAAAATAATGCGAGATTGATACCAACATAAAATTTTAATACAAATATTTTATGGTATCATTAATAATTCAATTTTAATATAAATATTTAATATTATTAAAAAATTCAATAATATAAATAGTATAAAATGTGAATTTTAATTTAATAATATAAATAGTAGATATAAAAAAATTATTACTATTTAGGTTTGAGGATTTTTTAAATGATTTTTATTTTTTATTTGGGGGTAAAATGTGAGAAGTAAAAGTTTGGAGGAAAAATAAAAAGTTTTGCAGGTTTTGAGAAATAAAATTTTGAGGGAAAGTAAATAAAGAAATAAAATTTTGGAAGAAAAATATTAAAAAAATTTTGGAGGGGGAGGGGAAATGGGTTTGGGGTAGATAGGGATAGGATGGGAAAGAAGTAAAAGTTTTAGGGGAAAAGTGAGAGGGAGTAAAAGTTTTAAAAGAAAATAAAAAGTTTTGAGGATTTTTGAGGAAAATAAATAGGAGGAATAAAATTTTGAAGGAAAAATATTAAAAGAAAATGGAAGAAAATGGGTTTGGGGTAGATAAGAGGTGGGATGAGACTCATGGAAGAAGGGTAAAAGTTTTGAAAGAAAAGTGGAAAGGAGCAAGTTTTTGGGAAAAAAAGTAAAAAAATTTAGGGTAAAAATGTAAAATATTATAGTTTAATATTCGATTTATGCGAATTATTCGAGTTATTCGAATTCAAAAACTCAACTTAATTCGAACTCAAAATTCGAGTTGACTCGAATAACTCGATTCATTTAACTCGAAATTTGATTTTTTTTTTCGAATCGAATCAAGTTTTGCTCACCGCTAATTATGGAAATGAATCAAATCCAAGTATTGCAAGGTAAGTTACCTGGCCGTCATCATACCACGCATGCCATGGTTTCACAGTTGCAAGCTTGAGAGCATCTATACTGTAGCGGGTGGATGTAATTGGGATTACAGCATCTGTGTCACCACTGTCATGGAGAGGGAATGAAACAAAGAAATAAGGGAAAAAATTGGCTCCAGTCAATTAAAAGAAAAAATACATCCTACAATCTAAATTATGTAAAAGATAAAATAGTTGTTTTTATAGGTAAAAGTATCATGAAAGCCCTTGTATTAAGAGTCAAATTGCATTTGGACCCCACTACTCAAAAAATGGGCAAATTGGTCATTTCTGTTAAATTTTGATCCATTTGTCGTATTAAAAACTGACGTGACTGACGGAATAATCGTCAGTGACATGTGACGTGTCATGTGTGGTGACGTAAAGGGACCAATTTTTTACAGTAGAAATGAATAAAATTTTTAATAGAAGAACCAATTTTTTATTTGATCTAGCGCATAAACACTAATTTACTCATTTTTTGAGTAAAGGAAACAAAATGCAATCTAACTTCTAGTACAGGAGCCTCCATGGTACTTTTACCGTTTTTACATGGAAAAACACAAATGGATTAATGTCAATGCTAATCTTTTGGGAATCTAGAGTTTAGCTTAGCTGATTCAAGCAAATGCTTTTGAGATGTAACATTCCATTAGCAAATTTATTTAATGATAAAGGTTAGAACTCACACTATAATCATATGATAATGTGTAATACTGAAATAGCAAATTTGTTAACATTTTAAGACTAAAACTGCAAATTATCACTATAATAGAACCTAAACATGAATCTATCATTCAAAACGAAACAAATAATAACATTGTGATTAGCAACCTGAAATTAAATAAATTTTACCATTGGCAGTCTTCCAGATAGAAAGGTATGCAACGATGAACTCCTCTTATCTTATAAATGAAAAATTACTTATATTGATAAGTTAACCCCACAGCTTATATAGCTTAGTGTATTAGCAGGAAAACTTTTCTTCTACAAAAGAACCATAGCTTGGAAATATGGGAAGGGCTGGTATTTGAACTC
This sequence comes from Kokia cookei, assembly GCA_039519145.1. Taxonomy (NCBI): domain Eukaryota; kingdom Viridiplantae; phylum Streptophyta; class Magnoliopsida; order Malvales; family Malvaceae; genus Kokia; species Kokia cookei. The sequence goes on from CM076903.1 coordinate 57,448,690, forward strand.
CATACCTATTGAATGTCACCACTTAAGGGCGGTCACATAAGCCCTAAAAACCATGGTCTCTTGGTGGAGACACTTGCCATCAGCCTTTCATCTGTTAATAGTTGGATACGTCCTAATATTCCCTCTATCCAATCTCAAACAGACTTTTCTTTAGAGCCTATCTCATTAATTCCAAATTGACATTATTTCCCCTGTTACTCGGCCTCTTCATTTTTCTTAAGGTATTTGTGACAGATACATTCTCGAATGTGGGTATGGGATATAGTCCCCTAAATATACAAAAAACTAGAAAAATATTGAACATATCCGTCTCAGGAATTTACTTGTGTCCAACACTCAGTTCGAAACAGGATAACACAAAATATTACCGTATTAAGGAAAGTTCAACCATCAAGTTTGTCAATAGTGTTCTATTTTTCATTATCTAATCCTATATTTTCTAGTTTCAAATGGTAAAGAAAAGATGGTTGACCTATTGTTACCCAATTCAAAAACATGCTAGCTATATAGAAAAACATCGTCACAAATTTAGAGATAAACCTGAATATCCATATGCGAAGTCCTTCTTGTATAAGCTCATGGTAAACATCCAGCATAGTTATTGGAGAATCCTTCCAGTTGGTATTTACGAAATTACTGCAATAATGAAAAAGGAAGAAAGGAAAGAAAATCGTCTAAGGCATACTTCTGCATGTGACTTATGAGGCAAGAAAGTGGATAAACAGAAATGTTGCCAAGTAGAAGATGATTTGAGTTTACACAGGGATGTAAATTTTGTCCGTCACAAATTCATTTTATAAGGGCAATTGATGCTGCATCAAAATATTTGATGCATCCTTTTAAAAAAATATAATAAGTTTCATACAGGGATAAAGCTAGATGGTCAGGTGGTCTGGTTACATTTGGTAAATGACAGAATTCGAGTATACAAAAATAGCATACATACCTGCACGTCTCCCATTTAGCCGGTGCAGCTTCGGGTAAAACATGAAGTGACTTTTGAACCTCAGGTAGATTGAAGTATACTTCTGAGTGCTTCTCAGTGCAAGGATCGTACTTCTCACTGAGCTGGCTAACCATCTGTTGGATAATATCAATTTTCCTTAATATGATTACATAAAAAATATCAAATACCCTTGAATTAAGTGGAAATTAAACAACCACGCTTTTTATAAATTTTGATATCTGGTTAATTCTAGTGATTGTTCTGGCCAACAAGTTCTCCAGACCATGAACCCTATGACAGCTTAAAGGAGCTTCCGTTTGGAGATAAAAATCACAAATATAGAAGAGAGTTATTAGGTCTTGGATCAACTGTTACCAAAAATATAGGTATGATGATTGAATATATGGCACAGTTTAACTGGAATGCCGTCAAAACTTATTATACCTAAAGTTAAATTAATTAGATCTTTTGACTGGTTTAAGAAGAGGGAAAAGATGCTTAAAATTTAAAGATGTAGAAATATTCAATGGGTATACTCACAAGCCTTCTTTTCAGCAGCCACTTCGCCTGACTAGCATTCGTGGAGCAGGAGGGAGTGAAGATGCTGTATGGGTCAATATTTCCCATTTCTTCACTTGCAACGTTCATCATCTCATTACAAACACTTGAGGAGTGAACAAATGACTCAAAATCACAAAGTACATTCAATAGCTTGTATGTTTCATCAGAAATCAAACCAGCTGACCACATAAATTGAAATTGCCCCAAATGGTCATGATAATCATCAGTTAGAGCATTTCCAACCTGCATATTATGTACACATCTATGTTTCAGTTTGCTCAATATAAAGCTGCTTTCTTTCAAGAATAGAATACATACCATATATCCCTTTAGGTTAATTGCTTTTCCATTGGTTGCCTTGTTGTATCTTACAATGGCTTGGCTTAGCTGTGGAACATAATGCCCTGCAACAGCATTTTTAATGTAAAATGAAACTACAAACAGCACAATGATTTTATTGTTCAAGAGAAATTAAATATGAATATTGCAAGGTTCCAAAGTTAATCCCTACACTTAGGGGCTAGTGTCTTTAGTTTCCTTGTTCAAAGAAACCTCATTATTCCCATCAGTTTCACTGTTGTGCTTTTGTATTCCAAAGGACAAGAAATTGTGTTTTACCATATTTAAAGAAATACAAGTGAGAAATTACTGTTTACCTCCATAACTCTCTCCGGCAATGTAGAAATCCCTTTCTTTATACTGAGGAAAGCGCTCAAGCCACTTTAGCAAAAACTTCAGTGAATCCTTGGCTGTACATCAATGAATAAGAAGCTATACTTGCACAAGCTAGCCAAAACAAAAATTTAAATAAAGTATGAAGTAGAAATGTGTTCAGCCTCACCAGTTCTTTTATCACCATTGTTAAGCAAATCAGAGGAAGTATTTGAATATGAAAAACCAACTCCAACAGGTGTCTCAAGAAATAAAATGTTGGCAACTGCAAAGCATTAGAAGAATATGAAACAAATGTTACTAATATTGGAATATTTCTAACATTCACATTTCTCAAGCTGAAATTGTAACAGCAGTAAGTAATACCCTTAACATAGATCTAAGGAAACAGCCATTTTTCGTCAAAAGCGGTAAAGATCTTCTAACAGTTATTCAAGCATGACATGTAGTTGCCTATGAAATGCAAGGAATTAATCAGGATTCCATAGATCTCAAACGGAAACAAAAATCATATAACCGGAACACTGTTTTTAGTCAGTTGAATTTGTCTTTTTGGGTGTCCACACAGGCATATCAACGTGTTAGTAAAGATCACACCAACAGCGGTGAATAATGGCCGCAAAAAGCGTCGTAACAAGAAAAGCGGTGATAATGGACTGCTATTTCTGTTTTCAATGATATTTTTTTTAAATTCAAAGATTTGAAGCAGGAGAAAGAAAAAGAACTGAAAATTTGTGCAAATTTGAAAAAATTCACCACTAGCGGCAATAATGAACTGCTATTTCCGTTTTCAATGATAATGGACTGCTATGCCGCAATGACTGCAATAGCCTTCGCTATTTCCGCAATCGTGATAAACACAACGTGACTGTGACCGCAACCGCAATTTAAATCCCTGAGCAGTGGTGGAAGATCAGGTAGCAAGAGTGTAGCCAACAACTTTAGATTTGAATAGTAAATAGATTCATAAATCCACAATAACCTAAGGAAAGAGCATGAAATTGACCAGATGAAATGATACACCAAAAGGAAGCAATAGATTGCAAACAAAAATAAATACTATGAGTGATATTGCAATTGAATTAGTTCGCAATGCAAGCATATTGTCAGCCATAACAGATCATTTTCTTCTATGTAGGAAACCAACTATAATATCATTTCTAGAGGTTTAACAAATAAAGTGAAACAATTCCATTTTTTACACCAGCTATTAGCAACAGTAAAGAGAAACTTTAGTCTTGCAAATGCTGTTTTAAATGGCTCAACTTTCACAGTTAACTTTTAAGGTATTGATTACCTTGATTCCAAGAGTAAGGGTTCAAGTAAACGGTCTTTCCATCTGGCCTAATGTGAAATGGACCTATTTCCTCTGCTTCACCATAAGCAACTGATGAACATCCGGGTCCTGAGGACATAAAACTCTAAATAAGTACTATAATTTTCCCCTACTGAGAAGTCCTGTTAAGAAGCCAAACAAAAATATATTTCTAAAACAGAAACAAGATAATGAGAAATACAAGAGCCAACGCAAAATAGGCAATAGTAAGAAGAAAGTTCTGCAGATTTTAACATGAACAAAGAGAAACAAAGCTAATCAAATGACATAATCAGCGGTGAGATTTAGAGTAGAAAAAAGTCTATACCCAGAAAATAAACACAATGAAATCATAAAAGCAGCGATTAGTTATTCAAAAGCATAGTTAACAATCAGTAAAAAGCACTGATTACAATATAATCATTTCTTAAAAAAGCAAAACTGAATTAATCAAATAGTGCTACAAAAGGGGGAAAAAGTCAAAAGACAAGAATCTTAAAAAATTTCAAACTATGACCTCCATTGAGCCAAAGTAAAAGTGGCTTGGAATCAGGATCCTTAGCAGCTTCAAAGAACCAATAAAAGAGAGCTCTCCCTGAGCGTTTGTTGACAGTAACATAACCAGCATAGTGCGCAAAGTCCACAGTGAAACTCTGCCCCGGAAGGTTATGAACTTTATCAAGTTTTTGCTGGGCAATTGAGTCTTCCAAGGAAGCGGCAATTAAACAACGACCCAGGGAGAGATAGAAGCTGATAAAGTTAAAGAAGGTCATAAGACCAAAACCCGATCTTGGATCTGCGACTGCCATGCATTTGTTTTAGGGTAGCTAGACTTAAGATTGTTTTATTGGTTTCATTGGTTTTTTATATAGAGAGAGAGTTGAAGAGTGACGCAAGCAAGCAAAAGAAAACCTTGGGTCAATGATTATGTCCCATACTCCAGTTGCTTGCTTGCTTTGTTGGATTTTGTCATGCTGTTTGCTTGTTTTGTTAGTTTCTGTCAGTGCGAAGGAATAATTGTTGCAGAAAAGATTAAAAAGGTAAAAGTTGAAAATTGCTTTTTGATTTGATATGTACCAAAAATAATTTTGATTTTTCTTCTCTTTTTCCATTTTTGGATTGTCAAAAAGGTTAGGAAATCACTTTGGACGGGGTTCTGCGTAGAGGGGTTAGTGGCCGGTTAGACGGATTTTGGTCCACTATAGCCACCATTCAAGTTCGAAAGTTGAACTTTTAATAAAAATATAAATTTAAAAAATGAGTTTAAATAAAATATATATATCTATTTTTTAAATAGATCGGTCTCAAGTATAATTTTTTTGCTTGAGTCTGACTCAAATCAATTATTTTGTTGTTGTTTTGTTATTATTTCATTATTTTGTTGTTATGGTTTGGATATTATATAACTCATGTTTTATTGTTAATTGTGTTACTATTTTAGAGGTATTAGTATTTTTAATTTGTTGAGAAATATTTATTTTAATATTTTTAATATATTTGATGTATTATATTTTTTAAATTTATTTTTATATAAAAATAATCCAAAAAAATTAAAACGGACGGGCCAAGACGGGCTCGGTTTTAATATTTTTAATCTGGGTCAAGTTTGGACAAATTTTTATGTCTATTTTTCGAGTCGGATTGAGCCCAAACCTAGAAAACATGTTTAAATTTTTACATCGTCCCAATATACTATTAACATAATTTATGCTAATTCAAATTGCTTAAATTTTTATAATTTTATTAAAATTGAATAATACCAGTCCAATAAAACTTTTATAGCTTTTTATTATATTTTTATGATTTTTTAATAATTTTAAAATTTAAAAGAGATTAATTGATTTTTTCTAAATTTGCTACTAAAGCCTTTAGACCCTTTAACTTTATTAGTTTAAAATTTTTAATTTATATAAAAGAGTAAGGGTCAAATTGAATAAATGTGTAAAGGTTGAGGGCTAACTTTATTACTATACATAATAAATAAACACCATTTTATAACGAAGGAACAATTTTCTCACTCATCTAACATATAGCGGTTGATTTGTCGTTTTTTTTCATTGGAAGGGCTAATATGCAATCCATGGTATAATTAATAAACCCGAAAAAAAACCCAAATTTGTAACTGAACAACATTAATAAACCTTAATAATTAATATAATTTTATGTTATTACTTAAAATAAAAATAATATATAAATAAATGTTAATTCTTTATTTTTGAAATTGTATTCAAAGCATCACATAGTTATATTAAAATTTTATTAATAGGAAAAATAATTAATAATAATTTATGTTAAATTATAAAGTGAAATAAATTTTAAAAACATCAATTTAATATAAAATATTTTTAATACTACAGTTATATATGTATAATAACTATGTACAATTAATAGTTACTAAAATTTATAAAATTTATCTTTAATGATAATATAATAATGTATTATATAACTATTACCGAAATAATTATCTAACTTGACCTTAAAAATTGATATATTAAATTCATATATTATTAATGCACAAAATAATAATATGATATATAACTATTACTAAAAATATTAATACATATATAAATATTGTTATAATATAAATTCTAATAAAAGATAAACTATAATATATAATATGATATGCTATGATATTTGAGATTGTGGGGTTTGAGCGGGAGTATGAGAACAATGCGAAGCTTGAAGATGAACGAGGAAGGAGACGAAGGGATGAATGTTGTTTTACAAAGTTTCTCTTTTTTGTTTGGTTGATCATAAAATCTAGTAACACAGAAAGAAAATTTTGAACTTTTCTCTTGTAATTTTTTAATCTGCAATTGCTTGCATATATAAAAAGTAGGAACATTTTGTGGGTTTTTCATGATTTATAAAGTATTATATAAAATAGTAGGAGGGTTAACTTTCAAACGTACGAAAAATATAGAAATTTAAAGTATATTTCAATTAGTATAAATGTACTATCATCATATATAATTGTTATTATATTGTAAATTACAATATAATATATTGTATTACATGATATTATAATGTTTAATCATTGATGCATATATAAATTATTAATATATTATATTGTTATTTTGGTGTTGTAATCTTGCATGTAGCTATAACCATAGGTATTTTGGTAAATACATTGGAAGATCTTCAGCCAATAACCTTAGCAACTTTGAGAGATGATAAGCACTTGGGAAGAGGAGAAATTAAATGAAATTTTAATTTAATATTAAATATTATTTTATTTAATTAAAAGTTTCATATGCGAAAATAAATTTTTTAACAGAAAATCAACAATTGGATTAAAAAAAAAGTAAGGGAATCGAAATTCAGATCAGTTTTGAAAAAATAATGATGATAATGATAATGATAATAATAATAAGAGAAGTAGTGGGCTTGGCTTCATGAGCCGAAGGGTTTATATATACATGATCAAACTCTCAACGATGAACCCTACCTTCATAATCTTATAAAACAAGTTGCTTCTTCTCTTGAATATCAAATACTTGCCTTTGACAGACTTTCTTTCTCAAACGTACGATTTGTTTTCATCTTATTGTATGTTTTTCTTACTCTTTCAGTTCAGTTTGTGGGATTGAGATTTGAGGTTTTTCAACAACATATCTTTGTAATTTCAGTTTTCAGGATTTCTTAAATTTCAATGGCGTCAAGAGATGATCAGCCAAGTAAAGATCCAAGATGTTCTTTCTTGGACAACACAAATAGGCAAGGATCTTTGCTTGGTTTTCCCATTAAAGGGACTTAAATAATGGCCGCATTTTGATGTTATATTCTATTTATTCCCGTTTTAATGTTCTACATCAGTACATACAAAAAACTTTATACATATGAATTCTGGAAATAGCTTTCCTAACACATACTTTTCATGGTTCCAGGAGGAGTTCTCAACGCCTCGGCACATGCCATCCTCACCGTCCTGGCAACCACCTGCTCGGGGCTTCAGGCTCCAGTCGAAGTAGAGTACCTACTACTTTGGCTCCCAAACGTAAGATCATGCTTTGTTTTAACAATTTCCTTACCGTTATTCTGCTTGCGGAATTGTTGATTTCTTACATGTTATGTCAGATGCATACACAAGCCATGTTTGGCCTTTTTCTCTAGTTGAAATTCAAAACTAATAGTTTACTTCGTATAAGCCAGTTTCGACTCAACAGCATCAATCAGATGAGGTAAAGACGAACAAAGGTTCAACCCCATTATTGGTTAAGAAGAGTGGAACCAATGCAACTTCAGTTTCTAGGCTGTTTAAGAAGAAAGAAAACACAACACAACCTCCCAAGGATGCTACAAGTTTGTTCAAAAGTCGAGGAACTAGTACAATTATGGAATCAAAGCAGCTTACACTGAAGCCAACTGCCCAACCTCTCAAAGATCCAGCAGGATTGGCCAAAGAGAGTGAAATTAGTGGATCGGAAACAACCCAATCCCCGCGTAAACCGCAAACGGTCGAGAATGGTCGAAACAGCGGAACGCTGGCATCAAAGCATGTTATGCAGAACAAAGAAACAGTCCAACCTCCCAAAGATCCTGCAGGGTTTTTCAAGAACGGTGGAACCAGTAGAGTTGTGGCAACAAAGCATGTTATGCAGAAACAGGAAAAAGCTCAACATCCCAAAAATCCTCTAGGATTGGTCAAGAACATTGGAACTAGTGTAATTCCAGCATCAAAGCATGGTATGCAGAACAAGAAAACAACCCATTGTCCAGAAGACTCCGCATCACTGGTTAAGAAGATTGAAACTAGCGCTAGAAGTCCGCAGTTCATTCAGAAAAAGGAAAAGAAGCAACCTTCGGAAAACTCTGCTCGCCCAGTGAGCAGAAGTAGGCTGGCTACACATAACAAAGTAACAACCTTGGACAGTCAAAGACAAAAGCAACATATTTGCAATGATCATATAGTGTGGGAAGGTAAGTGCATAGGTTTCTGACACTGATATCTTTTCACATTCATCCTAGACTCGTAAACATGGATAATATCTAGGAAAAAATTTGTGGTCTCAGTTTCGAGTAAGTCACACCAAAAGTAAAGGTCATCGGAGCTAATTACACCATGAAATTTCTTTCCAATTTTGCAGGTTTTGATGATGGCATCGTGCCGCTTGAGAAGAGCTGTCTATTATGTGACGATGATCTTGCAAATGAACCTGAATATTATTTAGATATGGCGCGTCTCAATCCTGCAGAGAATGCTGTTCTTTCATGTGGTCATGTCTTTCATAGCACATGCTTACGGCAGACAATAGCTGAAGAGAAGTGTAGAGATCCGCCTTGCATAATATGTGCCAATAGTTTATCTTAAATCCCTGCGTATTATTTCATTCTCATAGGATGTACATTTTTTTTTGGTAGTCTGGCATTCTTTTGTTGTTTTACTAGTAGTAGGAAAGGAGAAAATCAAGACATAAATGGATAGTATTTCAGCTTCCTCAACCTTAAATTCATGCAAAATCTAATTTCACAGGCTTCATGAACACATATTGCATCATTTCAAGGATTAATGAACTTGTTTTAAGCCATTCTCTTCCACACCAGGTCTGGCCTAGTGTCATGGTCCATATGAACTTGCAAGATAATCTTCCCTTTTGATTCATTGGACTATTTGGTTTTGTCCACAAAACACATCTAAGTTTTATACATGGGTTTTACAAGAATTCTTTATTAAAAGGATTTTCCAATTCCTGATAAATCCCATCGATACTACTGCTAACATGAGGGAGATATTAATCATTTTAACCGGTCGATAAACAAGAGAACTCTCTTATCTTGCTTCTCTCTCCATCTTCTTCCGAAATATTAAACAACTATGGGAGTGATGCAATTCGGGGAAGATGAAGCATCAACTCCCCAAATGAGTAATTTCTTGACATGCCCAAACCCTGCTTGCTACTAGACACTTCTTTTGTATCCCCTTCTAAAGACTTCACTTCACTCTTAGCTGCTCTGTTTAGCTGGAAATCCATCAGCACATTAAAAACTACCCACAAGTTCCTGATTGCACCTGAACTGGGGGATCGAGACTCCCTGTACATAGCTTCTGAGGTTATACCAGCAGAATCCCCTTCCCAAATCTCCAAGGACGAAGACTGAGCTGCAGATGGTGATGCTATACTTTTGAAACCGGAGCTGGTAGACTCTTTTTCAGTCTCTTCCCCCCTCAGTTCATTGGGATCCTCAAACACGAAAGCCCGTGACTCAAAATATGGAGAATCCAAACCCATCTCTCGCTGTTTGCTTAAACAGTTTAAATACATGTCAAGCTTCTCAGAATGTTTGTTTAACAATCCTTGGGGACACACAATAAAATGTTGCCTGCAATATTTGCTTTTATTTCCAGAAATAAGAACTAGATCCATATCACTTCTACCTATGTATGCTAGAATGACCGTCAGAAAAATCTGAAGTTGCCTGTTATAAGGTGTGTTTTCTAGTGTCATGGGTTAAAACTTTAGTCTTCCAGTCTGTGCAGCCTTAACTGATTTTTTGAGTTTAAATCTGCCTAAGTTGATCTTACTCTTGCAAAGTGAGAATTTTAGATAGAAATTTTTTAATGCACCGAAAATAAAGCGGAACCAACTTAAAATGAAAAAGCAACAAAAAAAGCCACGATAAAGCAAAAGCACGCCAAGTATTTGAGTAAATATTCTCAATAGTATTCAATTAATTGAAAAATTACAACTGAATGATTACAAATAATGGGAAAAACCACTATTTATAGTTGAGCTTTCCAAATCCAACTATACAGATTGAATTACTCTATTTATAGTTGATAAAAGAATTGTTAATCTTTCTTGATAGCTTTTGATCTTTTGTAGTCTCTCTTATTGTTGTAGAAGCTTTGGAACCTAGTATTTATACCTCCTAATTGATTTTTAATCCTTTGGATTGGAGGAAAATTGAATAGAGTCGTTGGAGATATAAGAACCAGTGCATTAATGTTTCCTGCAACAACAGGTATCGATAACTTTGAAGGGGTATCGATACTTTGGGCATTTAATGCCTAAATTTAATGACCATTAAAGCCTATAGTATTAATACAATATAATAAATATTGATACTTGATATGAGGTATTGATACTCGAACATTTCTCTTTGATTTTCCAAAACATCAAACCTTAAAACAGTATCGATACTAGACAAGGAATCGATAAATTTTGAAAGGTATCGATACTTTATTAAGGGTAACGATACTTTTGATCTTTGTTCAATTTTCCAAATTATTGAAGCTCAAATTTGTATCGATACTGGGTAGGGATATCGATAATTTTTGCAAGGTATCGATACTTTTGATTTTCACTTGATTTTTCTAAACTTCGAAACTCAAACTGATATCAATACTTAGTATAAATATCGATATTTTGGTTCAGGAAACAATTTTCACTTGTTAAAAAATGTTTGAAAATTTTGTTACTCAATTTGAACTAATTCAAAATATTTTCCAAGTGTTTGAAGAGTAGTTTTAAAATTTTATCTTCTTAAAAATATTTTGAAATGAATTGTCACTTAAAATCCATCAAGTTTTATTCAAAAATATTATCTTTGTTATATCAAAATATTTATTAAATAAAACTTAGTTTAACACATATTTTTTGAATATATTATTTTTCAAATACTTTATTTAATTTTTTTACTTATCTATTAAATTTAAAAAATTTAATATATAATTAATATTCCCGGATAAAAAAATAATTGATACATAAATGGAATATGAATTATGTGGGTAGCAAGTGATTTGATGAGAAAAATTAGACTAAAAAGGAAAGGTAATGAATGAGTCCGTTAGTAACATAAAGGACCACTTGAATAATTTGGTAATTTGAATTTCACTACTTATTTCTATATCTATATGTGCTGCTTGGTGAAATGAAATTGGTAAAACCATTGAAACATCATAATTTTTTTTTAACTATGATGGTCAGGATGTTTTTTGTTCCAGAAATGATTTGGGTTTGATTCGCGTTACTTGTGTTATTGTTAAGTTTTTGTTCTCCTCTTATAAATAATCAAAAAAAGATAATAATATTTTTTATATAATGTCAAACACTATTCTCAAGTCCAATGGCAAATCCGGAGAGTTGGTAGGAGCCACGGTCCTCCTTAAAATAAAAATTTTCTATTTTAAATTTTTAAATTTTTAATGGCAAAATTGTATTTTTCTCTCTTCAAAATAATAAAAATTTGATTTGATCTTTTAAAAATTATAAAGATATAAATTATTAAAATAGTAAAATTATATTTTTACTATCGTAAAAATATACAATTTAATTTCGATCTCCTTCCCTTAAAAAATATTCTGGTTTCACCCCTACTCAGGTCATCTTGCACTAGTAACCATGTTGATACCAAACGAGTTAAGCCTGAAACGAGTTGATATGAAATTGATCTAAGTGGTGGGGAGATTAGGAAAGTGTGTGGAGGTTAGAAGGTGAAGAAAGGAGATAAAATTTGGATAGTGAATGATATGTTGAAACCCAAGGGTAGTTGGGGACATGTTTGACAGTAAGAGGTGGTTTGAATACTTTATGAGACTTTGATTTTGCTGCACATCACTATCTTCTGTTCAGCAGTTCGTTGATGACCAGTACCTTTGGCTCTCTCCTTTTTACCCAATTTTTGTTTTTGTTATTTTTCTGCCATCAATTTCATGTAAACTACACAATACTAAAGCTTTACTTTTCCTTCCTAAACCAATATTCTGTGTTTAGCTTTCTGGCATTAGACTATATATTGCTGAACTGTGTTTTGTTTTTTTATGTATGAAAATGTTATCATGTTTAGGTAACGGTGGTAATCCCACCATCTATATAGCAGCTTCTAGTGTCCAATCACAGCCTTCCAAAATCTAGCCATAGGAGACGGAAAAGAAAGAAGGAAAAGGAACCAAGAGGACAGAGAGAGAGAGAGAGAAGAGAGAGAGATGATGAGGTTGAGGTGCTAAGGAAGAAGTTGAAAAATAAGAAAGAAATAAAAATGAGAGGCCTGAAATTGCTAGCCTTACATTTTCATTTGGATTTTGGATTGCTTATTGTGTACAAGAAAAGGAGTTAAAGGGCTCACCTTATCCTATCCACCTCTCTCTTTATATATCTTCTTCCCTCACCACTCTCCCTTTCTCACTCATTTATATTCTCTCTGTACCTGCCCCTTACATTTCTACTTCTTCCCTCTATTTGTATCACAACAAAAGGACTTGGAGGAGGGGCTTATCTTATCTTATCCTCCCCTCATTTTCTCTCTGCCCAAACATTATCTTATCTTTTCAATGCTCTTGTTTACATTTTCTCTTTGAAAAAGGAAAACAAAATTCTGGAGTTAAGACTGTGGCTTCGTTTCTGTTGTTTTTTTTCCTTCTAGCAATCAGTGTTTGGTGGTTTGAGTGTTTAGACGGAGATTTTCTCATGCAAAGAGAAAGTAGTCGATAAATTCAATCTGGGTCATAGTTATTATCGTCCAAGATTAATCAATTGAAGCTGCCAAACAAATTCCATATCTTTATAAACTATCCCTCAATTGTGCTGCACAAATGGCTCCCAAGACAGGCAAGATGAAAGCGCACAAAGCTAAGGGAGACAAGAAGAAAAAAGAAGAGAGAGGTACTGTTTTTACTCTCCAATCCATTCTATTTGGTTGCTGAGAAAACGAAGGAAAACCCGAGAAAACTCGGTAAACATGCGGAGATACGTTGATTTTGATCGGTGGTTGTTGCTTTGACATTTTCGTATGACCTTTGTGTATCGTAGGGTTCAAAAACATTATCTTATCCTATCAATATCATCATTTATGGTTCAAAACATTTGTTCCTATATTCCTGGATTTTCAATATTTAGAAAAAGGAAACCTTATCTCCGGATTTTATTTTGCTCACAGTTTTGCCAACTGTAATCGAAATTACCGTTGAAACACCTGACGAATCCCAAGTCACTCTCAAGGTATCCCACCCTCCCTTCTTCTCTTATCTATTTGTGTATAGAGATGTTAAACTATATTTTGCAAACATAATGTATAGAATTTCATTAGTAAACGCAGGCCTGAAACTAGAAAATTTTTGAGGGGTTGAGGGGTAAAATTAATTTATATATTTTTACGATATCAAAAATATAATTTTATTATTTTGATAATTTATATTTTGATAATTTTTAAAAAATTAAATCAAATTTTTATAATTTTTTAGAAATCAAAGCATAATTTTATTATTAAAAATTTAAAAAACTTAAATTAAAATTTTTTATTTTAAGAGAATCTAGACTAACTTTATGCTCAAGATGTTTATTTTGAAACCTATATGACAACCTGACTTGATGATTAAAATATTATCACTTCAAATATAAAATATTATTTATAATAAAAATATACAATTTAATTTTATCTTTCCAACAAAAAATTTCTCACTCCACTGCACTAATTGACCAAGCTAACCGAAGTTATTGTTTGGGTTTTTGGAAAGTGACCATTTAAAAATGATCATAAATCATTGTATTAATATTGTTTTGTGGATTTTATATTTTCCAGATAATTTTTAATTTTTCCTTTTACATTAATGCAGGGGATATCTTCTGACAAGATCTTGGATGTAAGAAAACTGTTAGGGGTCCACGTTGAGACATGTCATTTAACCAACATCTCCCTGTCTCACGAGGTAAATAATAATAAAATAAAAACCAGACCAGCTTTTACCACTTCATCAATGGCGATATATTTAACGTTTCATACCTTGTGTTTTGACAGGTACGAGGAAATCAGCTTAAGGATTCTGTGGACATTGTGTCGCTTAAACCCTGTCAGCTGTCCATCGTCCAAGGTGCCTACCCCATCCGGCACTTACCTTGTAGTTTCTTTAGTTACTCATGCTTTCACCTAATTCTAACCCACACAGTTTTAACTTGGTAAAGATTTTTTTATGCAGAGGACTACACGGAGGACCTAGCAATCGCGCACATCCGACGACTCCTCGACATTGTTGCCTGCACAACGTCCTTCGGTTCGCCGAAATCGGCTACTCGAACCATTACCAAAGAATCAGCTTCTAAGGAATCGGCTGCTGTCGACGACGCTCCAACTAATGGGGTTGAATCTCCTGACAACTCGAAGGCCAAGGAAAAACCCGAGGCGACTGCGGCGGCTGTGTCGATGTGTCCTCCGCCGCGGCTTTTCCAGTTTTACGATTTCTTCTCCTTCTCTCACCTCACTCCTCCTATCCAATGTAATAATTTTTTTCCAGGTGTGCACTCTTTTCTTCTTTTTCGATGTTGAAACTATTTTCTTATTCATTTTATATTTTACAGATATTAGAAGATCGAGTCGTCCATTCCTGGAGGATAAAACAGAAGATGACTTTTTCCAAATTGATGTAAGTGGGATTCTTTAACTTTATCCTCTTATTTCCTTTTTGGGTTTTCATTCTGTTCACTGTGGAGTATAAGTGAAACCATCAATTGTTCTCTTTTCTTTGATTGTTTTTTTTTTTCAAAATTTGGGGCTAATTAGATTCTATGGAATCCAACTCAAAATGTAGGTTCGAGTTTGTAGTGGAAAGCCGATGACCATAGTTGCTTCTCGGAAAGGGTTTTACCCAGCCGGAAAGCGACCGCTTCTCTGTCACTCTCTAGTCACTCTTCTGCAGCAGATTAGCAGGGTTTTTGATGCTGTAAGTTCCATTGCATCTCCTTGAATATGTTTCATTTTTCTTTGATTTTTTTTTTTGTGTATATGATTTATTTATGGCGAGGATCACCGATTTACCTTGCAGGCGTTCAAGGCTCTTATGAAAGCTTTCACTGAGCATAATAAAGTATGTAAAGTCTTCCATTGAGTGGCTGCATCTTTTATATGGATTACAAGAATATGGTTGGGAACTCATGTTTGTTTTATTTTCTTATTGTTTTTTTTATTTAAAATTGCAGTTTGGCAACCTTCCTTATGGTTTTCGGGCAAATACATGGGTTGTTCCTCCCGTAGTAGCAGATAATCCGTCAGTTTTTCCCCCACTTCCGGTGGAAGATGAAAATTGGGGAGGAAATGGAGGTAGACAAGGAAGAGATGGTAAACATGACAATAGGCAATGGGCAAAAGAGTTTGCAATTTTGGCAGCTATGCCTTGCAAAACAGCAGAAGAGAGGCAAATACGAGATAGGAAAGCTTTTCTACTTCACAGTTTATTTGTTGACACTTCTGTTTTTAAAGCAATTGCGGCAATCAAGAACATCATTGAAATCAATCAGAATGCTTTAAATGGCCATTCTGCTTCAATTTTGCATGAAGAAAAAGTGGGAGATTTGGTTATTAAGGTGACAAGAGATGTTCCTGATGCCAGTGTGAAATTAGATTGTAAAAATGAGGGGAGTCAGGTTCTAGGAATGCCACAAGACGAGCTGGCTCGGAGAAATTTACTTAAAGGCATAACTGCTGATGAGAGTGCAACTGTTCATGTGAGTGAACAATATTTGCTGGATGATTACGACAGAACAGAGAAAGAAGCTATGTATTGCTAAATTTACTTTTTCTTTTTGTTTTGGTCTTGTAGGATACTTCTACTTTAGGTGTTGTGGTTGTAAGACACTGTGGCTATACAGCTGTAGTAAAAGTTTCAGCTGAAATAAATTGGGAGGGGAATCCCATTCCTCAAGAAATTGACATCGAGGACCAGCCTGAAGGAGGGGCAAATGCTTTAAATGTCAATAGGTTAATTTTTATTTCATCTCCATTTCATTACAAAGACATTTATGCACCAACTATCCCTTCATAACACAGAAAAATCAAAGTATGAAAGCATACACAAAGGGAAATGTGCACACACTTAATTTTGGAAAAAAATAAAAATCAAATGCATTGGTATCTACCCAAGCTTATGCTATAGGATTGTGAAATCTTAATGCCTCTTTCTTACAAATACTTTTCAGCTTAAGGATGCTATTGCACAAGTCATCCACACCTGCATCAGCTCAACGATCACAGAGTACAGATTTTGGGAGCTTGCATTCTGCGAGGGCTTCAGTGAGGAAATTGTTGGAGGCTAGTTTGCAGAAGTTGCAGAATGAACCCTCTAATAACTCCAAGCCTATCAGATGGGAGCTAGGGGCATGCTGGGTGCAACATCTTCAAAATCAAGCTTCAGGGAAAACCGAGTCCAAGAAAAATGAAGATGTTAAGCCAGAGCCTGCTGTGAAGGGTCTTGGAAAACAGGGTGCATTGCTGAAGGAAATAAAAAGGAAAACAGACACCAAAGGTGGTAAAAATGATCAGAATATGGAGGTTTCTGCAGGTAACAACCCTGATATGAAGAAGAAATCAGAAGTCAGTAATGAGAAGGGACTTGAGAAGCAAGATGAGGAAATGGAAATGATGTGGAAAAAACTGCTTCCTGAAACAGCATATTTGAGACTAAAAGAATCAGAAACCGGCTTTCACCTTAAGGTTAGTTGCAACTTTCCCAGAATAATGACTACTAAAATTCTTACATTTTAAGCAGTTCTATATCTCGCTCTCTCAAAATAAAGAAAAACATGGTGCTTGTAAGTTTTTTTTTTTTTTTTTATGTATTAATATTTCTGTTTGTTCATATGCCAGTCTCCTGAAGAGTTGATTGAAATGGCACATAAGTACTATGCTGATACTGCCCTTCCAAAATTGGTTAGTCCCTTATCAATCAATGTTCCTTTTTTCTCTGAGATGTTTTAGGGCATAACATATTTTGCTGGTATGACTTCAAATCTTCTAGGTGGCAGATTTTGGCTCCCTTGAACTTTCACCAGTTGATGGAAGGACTTTAACGGATTTTATGCATACAAGGGGTTTGCAAATGTGTTCCCTGGGGCGTGTGGTAAATAAGCCATCTCAGTATTTTTCTGTCACTCACATATCTGTATGTTCATATAGCTATATAGCATGCGTTAGCTTTCTTACTGAAATTCCAATTACTCCTAGTCCAGCCAAATATTACATTCTTTATGCCTGTTGCAAGTAGAAACACAAAGAAATAAAAAGAAAATAATAGTAATATTAATGGTTCCAATTTATCCAACAAATAATTAAAGTTAATACAATGGATTATTATTCTTCTGTCATTCTATTAAAAAGTATGTCAACCAAATGTTAAAAGATAATATATTTTGATGATTAAGGTAAATGATTGTTGGAGATAATTAGGTCAAGCACCTTGTACAATATGTTTGAAGAAAATGTAATTTCTTTTGAGTAGTTAATCTGAATAGCAATTTAATTCATATCAATTTGAAAGTGAGCAACCAAGGACAATTAAACATGACGTTAATGTTTTCTGTCAATTTTACATAATTTTGATTGGTAAAAGAACAAATTTAATTCTTGATGTTTATATATTTTGTGTAAATGTTGATAGAATGTGTAAATGTTTCAAGCTGAATTTGTTAAATCAGGATAAAATTGATAAAATGTGTAAATGTTATTGGCTAAATTTGTTAAATCAAGACCAAATTGACAGAATATGTAAACTTTTAGGGCTAAATTTGTTATTATATCAATGAAAAATATGTACAATTGACAAGAACATTAACTTTGTGATTAGTTATTGTTAGTTTCTCACTCTCGAAATTGTAGAGATTAAATTACTCTGATTTTTTTAGAAGAATCAATTTGCTTAATATCGAAATTGAGAGGGGCTAGAGAGGTCTTATATCTTATTTATTTTTGAAAACTACATTAAGATTTTTGTTAGATTTATTCCAATCTGTCATGGCTGATAAAGTCATGAAAATTTAAGAACATCAATCTTGCACACAATCTTGTACTTCAACATTTACAACAAACAAAACTAATTTGCTATACATCTTCGACCCACTAAATCATGAAAAAAAATGCAGGAAAACCGGCAATGCAATGCGACTTTTTCCCCTTTTTCTTTTCAAATAATTCTTTCTTCGTGGATGCTTCCAGATTGCATAATAAGTAGGGATCAAGCATGTCATTATCGGTTCCCAACATAGATATGAAACATTCCCTTTATAACCATGCCATTAGTAAAATTTTCTACTGATTGCTGTTCTGAACTCTTATTGGTAATTTTTTCCAACTCAGTTATGTTAATTAATGCATTTAAAAGATCATTTTGTTCTTTTTCTATATGTACCATAAAAAATGGTTTCATGTAACTGTGGTCAGAATTGACAGGATATTTTGGTCTTCAATGTTATTTTGTACAAAAATATCTTGTAATGAAATTTCTTTTTCCTTTTTTTGAAGAGTATCTGATCTCATGTAAGTTGTACAGCAGATAGGAGGCTTGGCTTTCTATATTATTACATATTAATGAGCTATAATAACTTAGGAAAATTTGACATCTCCTCTCCCCCATCTCTTATCCTCATCTTTTCATCTTTCCTGTCATTTCAGGTTGAGCTTGCAGACAAGCTGCCTCATGTTCAGTCACTCTGTATACATGAAATGATTGTTCGAGCCTATAAACACGTGTTACAGGCTGTTGTGTCATCAGTTGAAAGTATTGATGATTTGGCTGCATCAATAGCGGCATGTTTAAATATATTGTTGGGAACACCATCAGCTGAAAACGGTGACATGGATATCATTAATGATGAAAAACTAAAATGGAGATGGGTGGATACCTTTCTTTCAAAGAGATTTGGGTGGCAGTGGAAATCAGAAAGCTGTCAGGATCTGAGAAAGTTCGCCATTCTTCGTGGATTATCCCATAAGGTACTGTCATCTTGGCATAGTGTGTGGAGTCTTAAGATGTATGCTTCATCTCCATTTCTAAATGAAATGATAATTTCTCAGGTGGGGCTTGAGGTTGTTCCTAGGGACTATGACATGGATACTCCATTTCCTTTTAGGAAGTCTGATATCATAAGCATGGTCCCCGTATACAAGGTAAATAAATACTAAATGGAATTTAAAATTGGAAAATTTGTCTTGCAGCTCTACTTTGGACTTTGGTTGACATTGTTTCATTCCCGCAGCATGTTGCATGTTCATCAGCAGATGGTCGTACGCTATTGGAGTCATCCAAGACTTCTCTGGATAAAGGTAAATTGGAGGATGCAGTCAATTATGGCACTAAGGTATTATGAAGTATCTCTCTGTATGTTGTTTTAAATGCTTTATTCTTCAACAATATATAAATAACATCTAAACCGATATTTGACTTTTGATTTTAAAGGCACTTTCAAAGCTTGTGTTGGTTTGTGGTCCTTACCATCGGATGACTGCGGGAGCATACAGTCTTTTGGCTGTAGTGCTTTACCATACTGGGGACTTTAATCAGGTATTTGCTTTAAAATATTTTAACATTTCTATCCATGCAACACATGACCAAATGACTCAAACTTTTGAACCTATTGAAATCCACTGATTATCAAAAGATGTAAAACAGAATAAAGTGAAAATCATCTTTTAATTTTTGGGAATTTTGTCTCTTAGGCAACGTTGGTATATTCTTTTTAAATATTATATATTTGATTCTTGAAGTATTGAACCAAGGATTGGTGCTTGCTAGAAATATGCTACTACCTTTTGATCTCTACCCCGCATCAATAATTCTTTCCATGTTGTGCAATATACTGATATGTTTTCATTTTATTTAGGCAACAATTTATCAGCAGAAAGCATTGGATATAAATGAAAGAGAGCTTGGTCTTGACCATCCTGACACGATGAAGAGTTATGGAGACCTAGCTGTCTTCTATTACCGCCTTCAACATACAGAGTTAGCATTAAAGTATGCTTTTACATCTTTCTAATTAAAGGAATTGTTTGCTTTAGCTCCCACTGTTTTTAACTTTATTTGCTTTAGCTCCCATTGTTTTTAACTTTGAGATTAAAAATTAGTCCTAAGCCTTAATGGAAAGAGGAAGTAAACCTTTTTTATGTCAAAAGAACGCATGCTACTGATCAAGAGAGGGAAGACAATGAGTTATGTTTATGCACATGTGATATAGAAAGTACATGTTTATTCAGTACTCCAGTGCTGCGGAATTTATGTCATATACTTAATCACGCGATAGATTGTGTTTAGGTTTCTGAATACGTTAAAATCTGATAGTGTTTTTCTTGTTTCTGTTTAGTGCTTAGGAATTCTTATAGAGGTAAAAAGGTTCAAATTTACAACTTGTTCAATAGCCTCAAGAATTTCAGCTTTGCATAAGTTGACCATTATCAGCTATAATCTGATCAAACTAGTCATTCTCAATTGTTAACTGGGTGATTGAAAATTTTATATTGCTTTAAAAAGTTAGTATGTCCTAAAGAATATGGGTGCTAATATTTTGAAGATAAACATCCATTTTTTATATGGTTACTGACTTCATAAATGTCAATCATTATAGTAATCATAGAACTTATAACTCATAAAAATAATATTTTATGAGGCTTAGCATTTCCAGTGACGGTATTTGTGTCCTAAGAGTGGTGTTGGTAGAAATTATTAGGAAAACTTAGATCAGCCGCAAACTTATGCCCATGAGAATTGAAACATGGTTCTTGAGAAGCAAAGCCTGTGTCTTTGAGAAGCAAATGTTCTAATATTTTGTCATATGACTTTCATTGTAAAACACATCATTGAATGAATACTGTATTAGAATTCGGGCCTAATCTTGTCCTTTTTCTCATTCTAGGTATGTAAATCGTGCATTGTATCTTTTGCATTTAACATGTGGACCATCTCATCCAAATACGGCAGCCACCTATATTAATGTAGCAATGATGGAAGAAGGGTTAGGAAATGTTCATGTTGCTCTTAGATATCTACATGAAGCTCTCAAGTGCAACCAAAGGCTACTTGGAGCTGATCATATACAGGTAAACTATCATATTAACAACTGAGAGTGAATTAATCTGTCTGTCTGTTATTTAATTAGATGTGCTAGACTGAATTATGTTCATTACTAAGATGAATACTGTATTTACTGAATGAACTGAAACTTTTATTCTGAAGTTTAGCGTCTTTCTACAAAATTAACCCAAAATAATCTCAATCTAAATTCACTTGAAAGTAGACATGAAAATGATAAGGTACATGTTTAATGTGTTTCTGGCTTCTGCAGACTGGTGCCAGCTACCACGCCATTGCTATTGCCCTCTCCTTGATGGAAGCTTACTCCTTAAGTGTTCAACATGAACAAACTACACTACAGATATTGCAGGCAAAACTAGGGTCTGAGGACCTACGTACACAGGTAATTTGATGTTTGATGCTTTTTGATTAAATCCAATTGTATTGTGATTACTGGTCCTAAGGTAATTTGATATTTTTGTCTTCTGAAGGATGCGGCTGCATGGCTTGAGTACTTTGAATCTAAGGCTTTAGAGCAGCAAGAAGCAGCACGGAATGGTACTCCGAAGCCTGATGCATCAATCTCAAGCAAAGGCCACTTAAGGTACAATCTACTAGCAGAATAAATTCAGTTGAATCCATGTTTGGTTCAAGACAATTCAAAATGTTTGAACTGTGGGCTTGAAAGTTTTCCTTATCTTTACTTGTATTTTGCAGTTATAATTGTTGGACATTTTTTTGTTGTTATCCTTTTGAGAATGAATGAACTTCTTCAAAGGAAACCCCTTATACTAGAGATAGATTTAATTGCGGAGTCACCTTGTGTTTTTGCACGTCTCATTTGTTTTATTTGTCGATAAGAATTATTTACATTAGTTTCCTACTTTGCATCAGTGTATCAGATCTTTTGGATTATATAACCCCAGATGCAGATATGAGAGTGAGAGATGCCCAAAAGAAAGCCCGTGCAAAGGTTTGTCGCCTAACATGTACTTTTTCTTATTTGTTATCTCATTGACAACATATCTAAACAAAGATTTTCATTCAACAAACAGATTAGAGGCAAACCAGGCCAAAATTGGGAGACAACCTCAGATGAATATCAGAATGATGAGATTCCATCACCAACTTATCCTGTTACAGAGAATTCTAGTGATAAAGAAAACAAATCTGAAGCTGAATTCGTGGAATCTGGTAATGAAAAACCTGATTCAGTGCAAGCAGATAAGCCGTTGTTGGTTAAAATTGTTGACGCAGAACAGGATGACATCTCAGATGAAGGCTGGCAAGAAGCTGTTCCTAAAGGTCGTTCACCTGCAGCTCGTAAATCTTCTGCTTCAAGGAGGCCAAGTCTAGCCAAACTGAATACAAACTTTATGAATGTGTCGCAATCCTCAAGATACCGTGCAAAGCCTAATAATTTCACATCTCCGAGAACAAGCCCCAATGAGCCTACTGCTGCCGCTGGACCTAGTCCTCCTACTTCCAAAAAGTTTGTTAAAAGTTCAAGCTTCAGTCCAAAGTTTAATAACCCAAGGAGCGCAGTTAGTGGAGTGGAAAAACTTGTAAACCCAAAATCAGCACCAGGTAGCCCAGCTTCAACTGATCAAGTTACCAAGCCTACTCAAGTAGCAAGTCCAATCAGTGTGCAGGCAGCTGGAAAACTGTTCTCCTACAAAGAAGTTGCTTTGGCACCACCTGGGACAATTGTAAAGGCAGTTGCAGAGCAGTTGCCAAAAGGAAATCCTCTTCCAGAACAAAATGCTCAGACAAGCCAGGAGACAGCACCAGATGTCACACCTATTGATGTGGCAACAGTAATGGTTGCTAGTGAAGAAGTTCCAAAAGCAACTGGAGACCAAGAGTTTCTAGGTTCCGAGGAAGAAATGAAAAGCACTGTTAATGAAGAAAGAAAACAGCAGATAAGTGAATCAGTGATGACTGAAGTTTCCCTGGCAAAAGGTGGCTCTGCAATTGAAGACAAAATAGAAGCTGGGACTGTAGAAGTCAAAAGTGGTGTTGAAACCGTCAAAGAGGAAGCTGCTAACGGATCTGCACAGTATGATTCTTCCAAGGAGTCAAATACTATTAGTTCAAAAATTGAAGCATCGGAAATTGGATCTTTAGACAAATGCCAAGTTACTTGTTCCAACCCAGAACCTTCGAATTTTGTAACTGAAAACACAGCTCGTTCACTAGAGAAAGAGGCCTCTATTTCCTCAGGAAAAGTGTTTGATGAAGATCCTCAAGATCTGCCAGTTGAAGTTAAGCAGTTGCCAACTGATGGAGAAAAGCAGGATGAATCAGAGATAGGTAAAGAGACTACAAAGAAACTTTCTGCAGCTGCACCCCCATTTAATCCGTCAACAATTCCAGTTTTTAACTCCGTCACAGTTCCGGGTTTCAAGGACCTTGGAGGACTCCTGCCCCCTCCAGTGCATATACCTCCAATGCTTCAAGTCAACTCTGCCCGTAGATCACCTCATCAATCTGCAACAGCTAGAGTTCCATATGGACCTAGACTCTCTGGAGGCTATAACAGATCTGGAAATCGGGTTCCACGAAACAAGTCTAGCTACCACAGTAGTGAACATTCTGGAGAAGGGAACCATTACAGTCCTCCGAGAATAATGAACCCACATGCAGCTGAGTTTGTACCTGGCCAACCTTGGGTGGTTCCTAATGGCTACCCTGTCTCTCCAAATGGATTTTTGGCTTCTACAAATGACATGCCAATTTCGCCAAATGGTTACCCGATGCCTCCAATGACACCAAATGGTATTGCTGTGACACAAAATGGATTTCTCACATCCCCAATAGGATCAGTAGAATCACCGGCTGTTATAACTGTTGATATTGAAGCTGAAAACAGAAGTGGAGAATTACTAGCGGAGCAGATTCCGGAGATTTCCTCCACATATGTTGAAGGTGAAAATCAATCAAATGAGCAGAAACCACCAGAAGATCAATCTTTAGACAATGAAAACAAGCTTCTTGAAAATGAAGGAAAGCCTGCAGATATGGTTCCTGTGACTGGTGGTGTTACTGTGGCAAAAGAAGCTTGCAGTGAAATACAAGTTGATGCAAATTTGAGTAAGTGTTGGGGAGATTATAGTGACGGTGAAGCTGAGGTTGTTGAGGTTACAAGTTGAAGAAAACAAAAAAAATAATTTTGGATACCGAATGTTTTGTTCAAAGCCAAAGGTTTAAGCACTAGAGTTACAAGAGACGGGTAATGTTATACAGTGAAGAGCGAGTAAGGATGGGAAGTTTATTCTACCAAGTTTGTGACATGTTTGACAAGAAAGGTTAAACCGAGGCAGTTTGAATACTTTCTGATACAGTTTGATTTTGCTGCATAAGGAGGCTTGCTGACTGAGTGGTATGCAGAACGCATGTACCATGACTATTTTCCGTTGAGTAGTTGGTTGATGACTAGTACTTTACCCAAATTTTTTTTTTTTCTGCCATCACGTTTATTGGATGTCAATGGAGTCATATAAGAATGGAAGGTTTGTATCTTTCTAGGTAGTTCTCCTAGGCATGATAATTTCATGTAAACTAGACATAATAAAGCTTCAGTTTTCTTTCCTGTAAAATAATGAAATATCAAGATTCTGTTTCTAGTGTTCCAGCAAAAAATAAGAGAATTTAGTTTCTAGGAAATGGAAGTGATACATCATAAGCCAGACAGTTAAGAGAAAATTTCTCAGCAACTAACATAATCTAACTGTAGGATGCCTAATACGCAGAAGTTATCAATCCCGGCAAAAAACTATGATCTCCATGGTGGCAACACCACTGGCAATAGCCCGGAGAACAACACCTGCATGAAAAATCTGATGCCTATGCCACTGCTGTATTGAATGCCTCGGGGGCTCCCACTGCTTTAGTATTCTGCCAGTGTTCAGTGCAACTCCTGCAGCATATACAACTACTATTTTCAGGGGGTGGGGGGGGGGGGGTGGGGGGGTTATCTCTAAATTCGACAAAATTTAGGATTTTCAATCAAAATAAGCTCATGATTTTGACTTGCAACCAACAAATTTATTCTGCTTAATTACATCTGTAAATTGATGGATGAATAAAGAAATTCAAATGATTTATTCATTTACCTCGTACACACTTCTGTTGGCGTTTTGGAGGAGCAGAGAAAGAAAACAAAATGCAAAAAATATTTTTATTTGCTCACAAATGTGCAGCAAGGAAGCTTATAACTTTTAGTTCATTTTTACTTTTTTTTTTTAATAAGAAAAATAATACATTTATAATCAAATACATCATGAAGTACTACCTACTACCACTAAGTAGCCTAGTAACTAGTAAAACTTTGCTTGTGCACCCAAACAAGCTTCAAGCTGTCACCAAGCTTGTTCATTTTCAACTAATTTAATTACAATAAAACTAAACAAAACCTTGCTATTACAGCAAGCATATGTGCTGCAACATTTTTACAATCTGCATACACTTCAACCAAAGACTCACAGCAGCATGGTTGGCCAAATTTCAACAACATCAATATAACAATCTGATAATGAAATCCAAATGATATAAACAAATTCAAACAAAGATTGTCAGACAACAACTTAAGACTCGGTCCACGCCAATAAGTACCCCCCCCCCCAAGGTAGGCAGTGTGCTACAATGCCTAACTTGAATAGATGGCGATCAAATGTTGCTTTTCTGAGTGGTTTGGTGAATGTATTTGCGAGTCATTAATGTGAACAACATTAGTTTGCTTGCATAAGACTAGATTGCGAGCAAAGTGAAAGTCCACAGCAATATGTTTCATTATGCTGTGATTTACTGTATTCTTACATAACTAAACTGACAGCAACATTATCACAAGTGAGATTTATGTAGCAGTATGCTGAGTTCTAATAGCAGGGTTTTTGACCCAAGAAGTTTTACCTGCAGCATTTGCAACAGAACGATATTTAGATTTAGTGGAAGATTGAGCAACAGTCTGTTGTTTCTCCAAGGACCAAACAATCAGGTCAAGCCCAAAGAATACAATGTATCCTAAGGTTGAGCTACGATCTTCAATGTCTCTAGTCCAATTAGAGTTGGAATATGTATGCAGACTAAAATCATTACTTTGATGAGACGAAGGCCATAATGAGAAGTACCACGAAGTTACCTTACTGCCCTTTTTGTTGTTTTCCCATGTTACTCAGAGAGTGCATCCATTTATTGAGAAAGTTTGTTCATAAAGAAACTAATGAAAGGTCGTGTAAAAGATATGTATTGAAGCTTATCAATTAAACGATCAAAACGAGTTGCATTGGTTTTTCGGTTGGGCTATTGATTCGATGATCCCTATAGGATGTGGTCAGCGAGAATTAATTATTGAGAATAAACAGACCGATAAAATTATAGTAGCCACTAATACGATTCTCATTCAGAAAGGGAAAAATGTAATATATGTTTATGTAATTATTGGTCAAAAAGCATCTTTTGTGGCTCAAGTAGTAACTTCTTTCCAAGGAAGGGGAGCGGTGGAGTACACCATTGTGGTAGCCGAAACAGAAGATTGTCCAGCTACATTACAATGCCCAGCTCCTTATGTAGGAGCTGCTTTGGCTGAATATTTTATGTATCATGAACGACACACCTTAATCATTTATGATGATCTTTCCAAGCAAGCACAGAATTATCACCAAATGTCTCTTTTATTACGAAGATCATTGGATCGTGAAGCATATCCAGGAGATGTTTTATATTTGCATTCGCGCCTTTTAGAAAGATCTGCTAAATCAAGTTTCCAATTAGGTAAAGGAAGTATGACTGCTTTACCAATAGTTGAGACCCAATCGGAAGACGTTTTGACAATAGATAAAGCAAGTTCGATTATTATGATCCCTGATAGTTGATATGGAAATAGAACGAATCCATAGATTCGAGAATGAAATGTGGTAAAGAAATGAGACATTGGTATGTTTGAAATGAAGAAATAAATACCTTATTGTTGAATGGTATGACATGAAAAATTTTAATGCAAATGTTCAATAAATTGGTATACAAAATGGTTGTTTGCATACATCATATGTTAATGGAAACTCTTAGCATTAATGGAATGTGAATTGGCTAAATGTTGTACTTGAATTGATTGTGCTCATTGGTTAATGTTAATGCTATATTGACTTGAATCATGAAAGTATTACTGAGCTTTATCGCTAGTGTATAAATTGTTCATTTCGTGCGTAAGTGTCAATAAATCTTAAAGTCTTGAGAGGTGAAGCAACATCCAAATCGTTGGTTTGTATAATTCTTTACATTTCAATAGATGACATGTACCTAGTGTTGAATCAGTTTTTAGGTTGTAAATGGTTAACTTAACATTTCGAGCATTAGACGTTGGAATGGTTCTTGAAATGTTAAGGCTTACATGAGTTACTACATGATTTAGATTACATGAAATAAATTTCTTAGCATTTTGAGGCCGATAAGTTACTTTGACTTGTAAATAGAAAAGTTGAATCAAGTGAATTAATGGTGAAAGGGGTTTCCCCTCAAAGTTGTGACAAAATTCTATTGATATCACAACATCAGTATATCATCATTGTGATATCAATTCACTCTTTTTAAAGTAGCGACATTGCATCATCAGATTTGCGATGTCAAGTTCCTATCGTTGATGTTGTGATGTGAGACTTTCATTGTAACAACTCATTTTTCAATGATGTCAAAAATAGTAGTTTTGGAATCACAATTCCAACGCCTTAAATATTATTATTTAATATTTACGAGTCAAGTATAATGATATAGGGAATTTTAATTTGATAAATTTTGCTAATTGAACGGTTAATTAAAGTGCAAATGATTTGACCCTAAAATAAATGGTTTTTTTTTAAAATGAGACTTAAGGGTGAGGTAATTAAATAAAAAAAATTAACTAGATAATGTATAAAATTTGATTTTAACATAAAATTTTAAAAATTAATTTATTGTCTTAATTATTAAAATAATTTTAATATATATTTTAATTAATGTTGATTCCAATGCGATACACTTGGCAATCAAAAGGCAGCAAATGGTTATATTCAAATATTTTATATATAAAAAAATATGAATTAGTTAAATGTATCTTTTAATTTAAATACAATAAGCCTATACATCTATATATAAAAATTAATTTACAATATTATTAATTAAAGGTGCATTAATTATTTTATAATTATAATCAATATTATCACCTAATATATTAAATTATTTAAATTTACTTATTAAATGAATTATTATTAGATTCAAATTTTGAAAGATTTTCATAACTCTTAATATTATAATTAATTTTTACACAAATAAGTCAGTGCATCACACGGATAACAAAATTAATATATATTAAAATTTTTAAAATTTACATATAGGAACTCAACGAGTGGTTTCAGTGGAAAAGAGGATGATGTTCATCCTAGGAGATCCGGGTTCGAAAACCTGTGTGTGTCTTGTCAAATGATTAAGAAAGTATGAATAGATACTAACATGTAATCACACCAGTATATTTTAAAAAATATATAGAATTATATTTAGACCGTAAAATGGATGATGACACTTAAGTAATTTTTTTCCCAGTGATACATAATTTTGATAATGTTTTAAACTTGAACCCTAAACCTTAAATCTTAAACTTTAAATCATAAATTTAACCTTTTGGTTTAGGGTTCGAGCTCAAGTTCAGGGTTCGAGATTTAGGATTTTGAGTTTTGAGTTCAAGATTTATGTTCAGGGTTCAAGTTCAAGTTAAAAAAATTATCAAAATTATGTTTTGAACAGAAAAAAAATTATTTAAATATCTTTAAATAATTACGGTCAGAATTAGGGTTTTGAATTTTAAATTTAGGATTCGAGATTCGAAGTTCAAAATTTAAATTAAAAAAATTATCAAAATTATATACCAATAAAAAAATTGTTTAAATATTATTAAATAATTAAAAAAATATAAGTAACTCCCTGATTCATTCAATCCTTTCACCTAGCCGAATTAGGAGGAAGGGCAAGAAATCCATAAATTAAAGTATAAACTCTTAAATATATAATTCAGACAGCACGAAGTTAGGTAGGACAAGGGAGAAAGATAACTGAAGCCGGTAAAGACGGCAAATCTACATTAATATTTCTTTCTAGCCGGCCATTTCTAATATGCTCTCCCCACAATCTTCCAAACTCATAATATTTTTACTTCTCCTCTTATCATCCCTTTAAATCCCTCTTCCTTGGAGGACTCAGTCATACCTTTTCCATTTTTTTTTTTTTAAAAATTATCTCTTTTCTTTTCGTTGAAATACGTAGCTAGTCATCAACATTTTCATGGCGAAATTATCACAGCAGAATCACAAAAACACTACACAGAATAATACTAGCACTGCCAGTAATAATGTTACTAAGGTGAAGAGAACTAGGAGAAGTGTTCCAAGAGACTCCCCTCCCCAACGTAGCTCCATTTATCGAGGTGTCACCAGGCAAGATATTTTTTGTTTTTTCTATGTATGCATGCATGCATGCATGTATGTATGGTGTTTTGAATTCTCGATTTCTGTCAGTACCTAACTTCCTTGTTATATATGCTGAGTACTGTTTCAGACATAGATGGACAGGTCGATATGAAGCTCATCTATGGGACAAGAACTGCTGGAATGAATCACAAAACAAGAAAGGACGTCAAGGTCCATTACCCTATTTTTCTCTTCTTTTTCTTATTGATCTTAGTTGACTTGTACTAGAAGCTGATGAAGTTTTTTTTTCTCTTCTTCCTTTATGGTTGCTGGTGTGGTGGTTTGTTGTTGCTAATTACACTCCATGCAGTCTATCTTGGTATGTTTAGTACTACTTTGAGGGGAATTTTTAATGCTATTTTTTATGCGATTATTCTGAAATTTGGGAATTCTTTCTTTTTACTTTTTCAGGAGCTTATGATGATGAAGAAGCAGCAGCACATGCTTATGATTTAGCAGCACTCAAATACTGGGGTCAAGATACCATCCTTAACTTTCCGGTGAGTTTATCTCTTATATATATATATACGGTTTGTGGGAGGATTGAGGAAGAAACTTATTTAACATCAACAATGCAGTTATCAACGTACCAAAAGGAGTTGAAAGAAATGGAGGATCAATCTAGAGAAGAGTATATTGGATCATTGAGAAGGTGAGATTAATCCACTTAATAACTTATAGGTATTGGATTGAAGACGCAGTTAAATCATGTATTTGGTGTTGAATTTTCAGGAAATCTAGTGGTTTCTCTCGTGGAGTCTCGAAATACAGAGGTGTTGCTAGGTATGTATGTCTTCATATCTTGTTTTCCTCTTCATCTTAAGGGCTAAAAGTATCATTAGAAACCCTTGTATTAAGAGTTGGATTACATTTTAGCCCCTTTACTCAAAAAATGAGCAAATCAATCCGTGTATGTTAGATAAAAAAGTAAACTGGGTCTTCAGTTAAAAATTCAGTTCATTTTTACCGTTAAATATTGGTCTTTATATGTCAGCATAAAGTGTGCATGACACATGTGTCATTGTCTAGTTATTATGTAAGCCACACATGTTTATAACAACACAAAGGGGTTAAATTTTTAACAGAAACGATCATTTTCTCTTTGATTTAATGCAATTTGACTGTTAGTAGAAAAGTCTGTCGTGGATGCAATATATAATGTTTGAGATGGATGATGTACAACATCTCAAATGCAGCATGATGTTACAAAATTTGGTGTTATTTACATGTTTCTGACTGTGAATGAACAGACATCATCACAATGGAAGATGGGAAGCACGCATTGGGAGAGTGTTTGGAAACAAGTACTTGTATCTTGGGACATATGGTATTTTTTTTGTTTTCTTCATCTGTCGTTTCTTCGCTGTAAGAATAAACAAAAACAAAAGAAGCTTAGGTAATCAATTTGGTTTTAGGTGGCCACATTTAACACTTATTGGTGGAAATGGACATTGATCAGCTATAGATGCATTAATGACTTGACACAAATTCTACCCAATAGCAAAGGGTAACTCAGTTTTTAGGTTGATTGACTAAAATACTCCCAAAATCAAGACTGAAAACGACATGTTAGCTGATCAGAAACCTTCAAGTTATTGTCAAACAAACATTCGTTAATCATAACTGTTATCCCTTTATCTAACTACCTATCCAATGAGGCCAAGCACAAGCTACAAGTTATGTAGTTTCCTTGGAAGCACACTATTTTAGTAGGATGCAAAGGTCCAACCAAGGTTTAAGCCGCCGATTTTAATTAAAGACAACTCCGAGAAATTGAATGATTTGATCATACCCTGATCTGTTCACTGGGTTTTTCAGCTACTCAGGAAGAAGCTGCCACAGCATATGATATGGCTGCAATAGAGTACAGGGGATTAAATGCTGTCACCAACTTTGATTTAAGCCGTTACATCAAATGGCTTAAGCCTAACCAAACCAAACCTGAAAACAACCCCAACCCCAACCCCAACCCTACTATCGTAGACACTGCCACTACTTCACTAGCAACACCAAACCTTGATCAAGAACTTGATCTAACCTTCTTCAACGGCAACAACCACAACCAGCAGCTACAGGAATCCGATGTAATTAGTGAAACCTTGCTGACTCAGCCCCGACCGGTGAATGCCACGTCTGCCCTAGGGCTTCTCCTTCAATCCTCTAAATTCAAGGAGATGATGGAGATGACATCCGCTGCTACCGATCAACCGCAGTCCACACCGATGGTATCGGAACCAGTGCGGTGCGGTTTCCCTGAAGACATACAAACCTACTTCGAGTGTCAAGATTCCAGCTGTTATGGAAATGGGGATGATGTCATTTTCGGTGAGCTCAACTCCTTCGCGCCATCAATGTTTCAATGCGACCAGCTTGATGCCTAGAGGAACTAGAATTTCGGTGCTTAAACACATCTCTAGTTTTTATTTATTTATTTATTTATTATTCATATGTAAACCAATGAAGGTGCATGACTTATCAAAAAAATAAAGATGCGTGTGTAGATGCTTTGTGAATATAAGACTACTGGCCTTGGGGATCACACTATTGGATAAGCTAGAGGAGAAGAATATATATATAGATATAGAGAGAGAGAGAGAGAGCTTCCTCATTCCAGGGTTTGAAGTCGAGAAAGATGGTGGCCAATCAATACATTTGATCCATTTCTTGAAGATTAGAGAAGAAATAAATATTTGTATTTAATATTTTTTTTTTTCTATCAATAAGAATCGTCATTAAAAATTAAATGTTTGTTAACAACTCTTTTTACGTCGGCAAAGGTTAAATTTATAAAACAAATATTGCATGTAGGTGGTTCCTTTTGTTTTATGGATTTCTTCCACCGTAGCAAGCTCCCCATTACCCCACTAATTAGGTGTGTCAGCAATAGACTCTTTTAACACAGTTTTAGTATTCACACAATGTAAGACTCATCGTTAGATCGAATCGGATAAAATATTTCGAGTTAATCGAGTTGAAAGTTCTATTTTATCATCCTAATTCGATTTGAAATTTTTTAAACCGAGATGAGTAAAATGAAATTCAAATTGAGTTGAATCGAGTGAAATTGTTCGAATTAAATTAAAAATTTAAGCATGTCAAATTAAAATTAATCTTGTTAGAATATAACTAATTTCATGTTAGAGCACATAATTTTGAAACCATATGTACTTGAAAACTTTTTCAAAGCAAACTAAGAAAAAAAATTAAATACTTTAGTATGATAAACTTTAATCATTAATTAACTTATTTTAGGTCCCAAAATTATTATTTTATAAATTTTTTAAATGTTTAAATTTCTTTATATATTCTTTAGAATTTTTTTAAAATTTTTATAATATTTTTTAAAATATATATTGATACTATGAAAAATTTACAATAATAATAATAAATGAATGTTTAATGGATTAATTAAGATTACGATTATTGTTTAGGCAATAAGAGGAGTATTCATAAATTTAGCAAAATTTATGGTATTAATTAGCCAAATAGCTGTTTTGGGGTGAAAATTTTAGAAATGTTACAATTTTTAAGGTGCTAAATTGATATGAATTGCTTTGATTGCTTGTATTAAATTTAATGTAATTATTTTGATTAAAAGAGAATATATTTACGTGACAAATCAATATATTAAAAAAAAAAGTAATATTTTGACAAAACTTATTCAAAGAATAAAGAGAAATGATTGAATAAAATAGAAACATTAATATATAATTTTTTTAAGGTTTAAAGGTACAAAAAGTCTTTAATTTTTTTCAAAAAACAAGTAATTAAACTTTCAATTTTTTTTATTTTTATTGGGTATTTGAACTTTTAAAATACATCAAAAAGGCCTTCAAACTTTTTCGAAAAAAGTAATTAACTTTCTACGTTTATTTTGCACTCAATTGGGTACTTTCAAAACGGATCAAAAAAGTTCTCAAACTTTTTCAAAAAAAAAATAATTAAGCCATTGATTTTTTTTCACTCAATTGGGTACGTGAACCGCTCCTAATTTTTTTCAGTTAAAGCTATCGCGTGTCACAACCACAACGTGACATGTGACAAAAAATAAAAAATTCAATAAAATTATTAAATTATTAAATTTTACTAAAAATATAGAAAATATTAAAATTTTATTAAAAATAGAAAATATATAGAAATGTAGAAAAAATATAAAATTTTATAAAGTTGTAAGAAAATCATAAAATATGTAAAAAATTATAAAAATCGTAAAAAATTATAAAAATTATCATACTAAAAAAGGCATTTTGTAATTTTTCTATAAGTTTTATTGATTTTTATTTTTTATCATTTTTTGCCACGTGTCATATTATGTTGCGACATATAATGGTTTTAATTGGAAAAAAAAATGTGAAACATTAAAGTTAATGGTTAAAGGGTTTTTTGTATGCACTTTATAATTTTTAATAATTTTTTTATTAAAATTTAAATTTTTATAAATTTTATTTATTTTTATTTTTTATAATTTTTTTTGTCACATGTCACACTGTGTTCATGATATAAGGTGGCTTTAACTGAAAAAAATTAGGATCAATTAACTTTAATGGTCAACTATTAAAATTAATGGTTAAAGGATCTTTTTAATGTATTTGGCAGTTCAAGTATCCAATTGAGTGTCAAAAAAATCAGGAACTTAATTATTTTTTTTGAAAAAGTTTTGAGAGCCTTTTTTTTATGTATTTTGAAAGTTCAAGTACCCAATTGAGTGCAAAATAAAAGTAAAGGCTTAATTGCTTTTTTTTAAAAAAGTTTGAGTGTTTTTTTTATGCATTTTGAAAGTTCAAATACCCAAATGACTGGAAAAAAAAAAACAAAGACTTAATTGCCTTTTTTTTAAAAATTTGAGGGTTTTTTATAACTTTAAACCTTTTTTTAAATACATAGTATGTAATATTAAAATACATAATTGATAAATTAATATATATGGTTTGCATTGAAATTTTAGTATTATATATCAATGTATTAAAATAGGAATTTTCGTAAATTCAAGAATTAATAAGGTAAAAAGAAGATAATGATGCATCAATTTAAAAAATATTATTTTAATTTCGAAAATAATATTGAAAATATCATATTTTAATTTAAATTGAGAATTTTTTATGAACTTTTAAATAATTATATTTAGATTGTTTCAAAATAAAAAGGACTGTAAAAGTAATTAGTGCAAATTTTCAATTAATGAATTATATGAAACCATAAAGATTATTGTGAGACATGTAAAAGTTAGATTATGATGATAGTAAAAACCTCTTTAACGTATAATAATAAAAAAATCGATAGAGTCTTAATTTGATTTATATGAGCATTGTTGTCAATGTAAAAATATGTAAGTTCGAGTGAGTTGAAACGCATTATACTCCTATTTATGGGTTGAGGAGGGATTATGTATAATTTTAAATATTATGTCAAAAAAATTAAATATAATCAAAATATATAATAAAATAATTAAAAAAACCAAAAAAATATGATAGTGGCATCAACATATAATAACAAACGTGGTTTTGATGAAAACATAAAATAACAATGTAGTTATTAGAGTGAAAATTATACAAAAAAAAAAAGAAAAAAGATAAAAGTAAACAATGATAAAAGAAACTACAAAAATATTTAATGTTGAGTTAGAGTTTTATTTTTTTTTATTGATGTGATATCTTTGAATATGTAATGGAAATATTTTAAAAATTAGTAAATTGATTATCTTTAAGTTATAATAAATTATCCACTTTATGTACAAATCCTAAAAATATATATAGAAAAATATTTTTTTAAAAATTTTAAATTTAAAAGTAGAATATTTAAATAACCAATTAAGGAAAAAAACCCATCTTTCTATAAGAAAATAAAGCAAGCAAAAGAACCTTTGAGCTGCATAGCACAAAACAACAGCCTCAATGTCTCGATTTGGGCAGAAATTGGAGATAGAACGAACAACCCAGCAAATAAGGAAACAACATTAGGGTCTAATCTGGCGAATCCACCCACCACCGGTCCCTCTCAACAGCCATCGACACCGACTTCCAGATAGAATAACACGTCTTGACTTCATGACATGCTCGTCGCGACTTTAATGCCGTATTTACCTGTGGTTTACACCATGTCGTCCCGACAAGCCCACTTGCTCGTCACGATGCCGGATTTATTTTGACCTTTATTTAATTGTTTGTTGATTGTTGTCTTAAGTACTTGTAAGTTTTTCAATAAATATGAAATATTAATATTTTATATAATAATTAAATTTTAAATTTCAATATTTATTGGTTTTCATAATGAGGTTGTATTAAAATATTTCATATTCAATTAATTTTTAACTTTTCAAATTATTGAAATTTTAATTCTTATGATACCTTTTTAAGATGAAAATGTCAATGAGGCCATGACATTATTGGTAAAGGTCAAGTTTATGGGTTTTTAAATATTCTTATTTAAGTTTTGTTATGCAAAATTATAATGTGTGAATTTTAGTTTGGATTATTTTTATTTTTAATCCATTTGTACTTAGCAATAGTTTATTCTATTTTATAATTATTCGAATATATATTTGTAATTATATTATGAAAATAAAGTATTTTTTCAATAATTTAACAATTACAATCACAAAATAATACATATTCGATTAACTATAATTAGAATCAAGCATTGGAAACCGAAAATTGACATATATTTGAATATAAGGTAAAATAAATTTAGATAAATCCTATACATAACAGAATTTACACTCAAAATAATCGGAAAAAAATCGCACATGACAATTACAAATAATATAAAACAACTATACAGTAATTAATTAAATTACATTCTTTTTAATAATTGTACAATGAGTATTACAAAAAATCACACAAAGTCAATATATAATTTATTATTAGAAAATAAAATTGTAAATCGTGGGTCCCGGAAAAAGTGTTGAAGAGGTAAGGCACGGGCGTTTAGCTTTTTTGCCTTTTATTCTTTATTCTATTAAGCTCTGCTTTTCTTTTTGCTGGAATTATTTTAATAATTTTATGCACTGAAATAGCAGAAAATAACTGCCAACGTGGAAGCCTCAATTCCATGGAAGAGAATAAACGCACTCCAACAAAGATTTGATATTTGTTTCTTTAGAATTCCTATGCTGAAAATAAAACTTTAGTAGCAAATTTTAAAAATTACTATTGCCAAACTCCTCCCTCACTCACACTTCTCCATAACCAAAAGGATTTGTGGTCAGTCTTTTTAATTTTCATATTATTTATTTGAAGGCAAAAGAAGAAAAGATTCACTACCTTTTTCTTGTCTTCTTGCTTCTCTTTTAAGCTTTTTTTTTTCTCTGCTTCCTTTTCGGGGATGGGTGAGTGTTTTCTGAAATTTTTTTTGGAGGGTGATGTGATGCCTTTTTAATTTGAATTTTAATGGTTCTGTTACGTAATTTCTCATAAATAATTAAAATTTGAGCTTTGCTTCTTCTTCTTGTATTATTTTTTTTATTAGTGTAATAATATGATCAAAAATATTTTATACTTATATGTTAAAATGGTTAGATATAGCATTGTTGATACACAGTATCAACGAAGATAAAGAGAGAGAAGGGATGTCAAGGAAGGTCGATTCATCCATTTTAGAGTCGAGGAATGAAAAATAAGTGGGACTAACATATTAGGGTTTTGAGTGAAAAAAGATCTTACTATGTTCATCATTGGGGTATATATAGGTAAACAAGGGCTCCTACCTCATTATGCCAATTGGGTTCAAATTGTGGTAGGGATATAATAATAGTGCCTTCCAATAGAGAGGTAGGTTATAAAATGACTGTGTCTTGAGATCATTTATAAGTTACCATCGTTGGTGATAACTATTGCAAATAAAGTAGCGAAGCGGAGGATACAATTTACTGATCAGATAACCCAAGAATAATATGTGATGCCTTGCGAAGCTATTCAAGTTCATTTGTACCATTAATAATGCGTTAGCAGATAGTATTTTTGTTCATGTTTTGTTTGTTAGAGGGACAATGCCTTTCAAACTTGGAGCAACTCCAAAAAGAAAACCACGAGACTCTAGAGAACTATAAAGTAGAGACTAGGGCTAGCATCAAGAGCTGTATACCTAATTTAAGATCAAATTTGATACAGCATGCCCAAGTCGTTGTGGGTCTGTTTGATGTAAATTTAGTAAATTTTCGTTGCATGCGCAAACTCACAAATTTGGATCTTGATTTCGATGTTCTCAATCCCTCAAGTGAAGACTGGGAAAATTTTCTAAAGGAATGGAGAGAATCATGTAAGCTCTTCTATTCTCAAGATCCATGGTTGACTAGCCCTACTCTCACAAAAAGAATTGACCCTGAGGAAGAGGTTCCAAAAAATGCTACTACTACAACCACGCCAAATGAAGAAGAAAATTAAATTTTCTCTTTTGTAATTGTATATATCTCTTTCTTTTATTAATGAAAGTTTTATATTATTCTCTAGCCTTTATGACTGTTTACTCTCCTTGATTACTTTCATTTTTCCTTATAATCTTTTACATATTCATACTCAACTCAACAATTTGCGGATTATCCTCTGTATTTACACTTTTTACCTCAATACACTAACAGACAATCAGTTGTTTAACACAATGTAACTTTTTAACAATTCAATGGGCTAAGCCAGAATTTCCATACTATGCATACAATGACAAATTTTCCAAATCCTACTTCTTAAGGATCGGTTGAATCAAAACTCTGATACCAATAAAATTGTAACACCCCATACCCGACCTGATCGTCGAGTCCGGACTATAGGATGTTACACTCCAACTTAGAATTTTAACTTAGACTTTCAGCATTATTATCCGGAATTAATAAAGGAATGAAGGCAAAGAATATATATGATACTACTACTAAGAGTTTTCAAAATTAACGAGAATCTATGTTGATGATAAAACTTTGATTTAATATACAATAGTTTCACCAAGTAAAATTTAACATGTTAAGTAAACTTTGTTTTGGATTCTATGTACTGCCTTTTGTAGTCCGATCCACTCTTATTTGATAAAAGCAAAAAGAGACGAACTATTTCAAAAAATTATGTTAAAATATGATTAAATTATTTATTATTATTATTAATTATATTTAATAAAAATTTTATTAAAATTTAATAATAACAATAATCATCTACCTAAAAAAATTCTATTAAGGGTATTTTAGTCATTTAAACAATTTTCCTTATGTTATTACAACGTCTATTACATTCAATCAAACAAAAAAAAAATACTATTACAGCTCCATTCTATTCTATTTAACCAAACAATTGAATTACTATTACATCTCTATTTCATTACAACCTTATTTCATTTACCCCAACTAAACGTATTGTTAGTCTATGTTCTCTAATTGTATCATTTTTAGTTGTTATATTTTTTTTATTTTGAATTCGTTTTAAACCCGATTTAATAAAAAATTAAAAAACCCAAACTTTAAAAACCCCGAACTCAAAAAGACTCGAACTTAAAAAAACCTAAACCTAAAAAAACCCAAACCTGAAAAACTTGAACTCGAACCCTAATTTAGTAATAAAAATAAAATAATCAAACAGTAATTAAATATATTTATAAAAAGCTTTAATTATTTTTTTATTCAAATGTTTTTTCTTAATAAACAAATTATATATTTTTTATATATAACGAAATAATAATTTTTTCATATTTAGGCCTGTTTTCGGACTAGCTTGGCCTACCACAAAAACTATTTCACTATTTAAAAAAAATATTAAAAGTTATATTCGGAATTAATATTTTATATAATTTATAATTAAATTTGAATTTAAATTTAAATTTAAAAATATTTTTTATTATTTAAATTAAATTTAAATCAGATCAAACCGATCCAAGGTGAAAAAATCTTTCTCCAAATCCAGCCCGACTGGATAGGCTACTTGACCCTTGGACAGGTATAACACTATTACACAAACATAAAAAACTCTACGATATTAGTGATTAATTTTGACGTTCTTTTCTATATTTATTTGTCATTGTGTTAGCTTCTAAATTTTGGAACATAAATTTATATTGGATAATTTAATTCCTAATTTAAATTATTTAGATCTAAGAAATATTTATATATTATCAAATAACATTTTTTAAACTATTGTTAAAACAATTAGAGAAATTATAAAAAAATAAAAGTTAAATTAGAACTTAAACTTTTGTGTTATGAAATGGAAAATTAGGGTTTTTTTTTAAAGAATTAGATTTAAACAAGCTCGTCCTTGAAGTCGTCTGAAGGTGCAATTGCCCAAGGTTCAAGATCGAAAGGAGTCTAAAATATTTTTTTTCAGTTTTTAAAGGGCCTCGAAAAAAATTTAACTTCTAAAGGTCCAAAAATTTTTTTACCAACTTTTAAGGGATCTATAAAAAATTTTCTCAAACTTTTAAAGAACCTAAACCATTTTATTGTTTTACTTAAGGCCCTAAAAATATCAAGAACGGGCTTAAGTTTAAATAATTTGCGGTCAGAACAAAATTTTTTTTATAGTTAATAAAATTTTAATTTTAAATTTTTATACTTAGACATATAATTTATGTCATGAAATATTAGTACTTAAAAGTATTATGTATTTTAGAATTTAAAGTAATATATTATATTTTTAAATTATTATTATAATCTAGTATTTAGTATTTAGTATTATATCTTTACAAATTTTATATGAATTCTGATTATGATGTCTTTAATAAAAAAAATAAAATGTCGGGTTATATTTTGTTGTAAGCATAATTTTTTTTTCATTATCCAAATATATAAAGGAAACTCATTTAATTTGTCAAAAGTTTCTTATTTCATTGTGAATAAATAATATAAAGTATAATGTATTATTTCATAATTAAGTTCATCTAATCAACTATTTTAAAATTTAATATAATTAACTTGCAATATGATTTATCTTCATGATAAAATTATTTAACACAATTGATTTTATATAAAAAATTAATTTTAAATATTTTTTATGCTAAGTAACAATAATAATTTTTTATTTTAATTTTAATTAAAAATATTACATTACAATAAAAAATTAAGATATTATAAATTAATGATTTATATTGAGAGGTAAACATTTAAGTTATGTAGATATATAATTACATTTAAGGTAAAATAAACTTGAATTTGAATTTAAAAAGACTCGAACCTAAAAAATCTCAAATACGAAAAACTTAAACTCAAAAAGATTAAAATTCGAAAAGACAATTATAACAAAAGAAAAGAAAGGGTAAATCATTAGTTTGTTTTTGTGTAAAAATTCCTTTAAATGAACGGTACGCGTTTACTTACAGTTAATATAAAAATAATAATGATTAAATAAACTGCATTGAAAATAAAGGTGGCACTAAGTTTTATTATGAATTACAATATGTTTTTATTCATTTATTTGAATAAATATATAATTGACTTGTAATTTTAAAATTAATATTGAACAACTGTGACGTGGCAATAGCTAATGATTAAATTTGAAATTGAAGATTCATGGGGCCTGGAGCGAGACCCGAGAGGTTAGGGTAGAGCCTAGCTTAGCTTATTTCCAAACTGATGCTTTGCTTTTTAGTTTTCATGTGTTGCTTGCTTCGCTTTGCCCTTTCTCACCAATTTTAAGTTTAGTATAGAGTGAAGTGAAGTTAGAAAAAAATTTTAGACGTGGAAATTAAATTATAATTATTATAATAATAAATATATAATTTTTAAATGATTAAATTAAAATTTTATTTTTTTTAAAAGAGATCAAAATATAATTTTATCTTTATTAAATTAAAATTTTAAAAAAAATAAAAATTTAAATAAAAACTTTTACATTTTAAAAGGTCGAAATCCCAGTTATAGAGTAGAGGCTATAGATATATTAGGTAATAGTCAATTCATGAACATTTCATGCTTGCTTGCCTTGCTCTTCCCATCCTTTGCAATAAAACAAACGAAAACCAACATGTCTTTTGATGCTACATCAGTTGGTAAATTTATTTTTATATTAACAAGTAGATTATATTTTACTTTTTTATTAAAAAAATAAATTAATTTATGCACGTTATATCGAAAAATAAATTAATTTTTTATATTGAAATTTATATTCATTTGTATTTTTAAGAATAAATGTGACTGATAAAATAAATCAAATAATGTGACATCTATTGATACTAATGTATATAAATCAATTTTTAATAAAATTAATTTACTTTTTAATTTAATGTGTAAAAATTAATTTATTTATTTTTTTAAATAAAAAATAAAATATAATTAAACTCTTAATACAAATCCTCCGTAACACATTTACCTGCATCAACATCAACATTTTTCATACATCTATACATATTTATAAAAGCTGTCGTCGTATGCGTGGAAAGCTTCCATCAGAAAATTTAAAGTATGGATTTTACCAAAATCTTGTGGGTAAAAACTCCGTCTCCGACTTCAATTTAATTTTGTTCTCACGGGCTGTTTATTGCTAAAGGTTTTTCATCGTATTTTACCATTTCTTTTTTGTAATTTTATATATTTATTTGATACTATTGGTAAATTGCATAAGTTAACTAGTATAGTTTCGTATTGGGTTCATTATTATTTTTATTGTTAAAATATAAAATAAAAATTTAAATTTATAATACTTCAAGTTTTTTGTATTTTTATATATTTGAAATTAAATTTTTATTTTTTGTTTTCATGAATTAATTCATCTACTTTTCGAATTTAAAATTCAAGTCACTAACATATTTCAAAATTTTTTGTTAAATTTATTGGCGTAATTAAAAATATACTCACGTAGTATCCATGTAGTAAAAAATGACATTTTAATGGATAATTTTAATGGTAAATTTATTGGTGTGATAAAAAAAATTACTCACTTATAGTCATATGACAAAAAATGACATTGTAGTTTACCTAAATTGAATAAAGAATTTTAACAATATTAACATTTCTTAAAAATTCACATTAGCATCTGAGTAAAGATAAAACTTTTAGACTAAGTTTTGTTTAATAGTGTTTTTTAGAAAAACATTTGACATGAAAAACATTTTTGAATCAAAAGTAATGTTAAACAAGCAAATTTTTAAGGAAATTTTTAGCTTTTCAAAAACACTTTTTCCCGAAATGGATAAGTTAAAATTTTTTGTTTTTCCATCCCAAAAACACTTTTTGACAGCTCAATTACATTTTCATCCCTCCAATACATGATACTTTTCCTTCTTTGGTTAATTGCTTAGAAAATATTTTAAAAAAAAAATTCATATATTAAAATATTAACAACAAATCATAATAAATTATTTTCTATATTTTTATTAAAATATCATAATATTAATTAATTTGAACATTATTTAAATGTTTATTTATTGCTTTATAACAAGTGTCTAAAATGAACATTTTATTTCTCAAAAGTACTTTTGACAACCATATTAAACACTTAAATCTTAAACCAAGATTTTTAAAATTACTTTTCAAAATAACTTTTTCAAAGCACTTTTTAAAACATTTTTCAAAAACA
Source organism: Kokia cookei (assembly GCA_039519145.1). Lineage (NCBI taxonomy): Eukaryota > Viridiplantae > Streptophyta > Magnoliopsida > Malvales > Malvaceae > Kokia > Kokia cookei. Next base: position 57,491,921 of record CM076903.1, read on the forward strand.
ATGCTAAATTAAGTAATGACGTTATAAAATTGAAGTATCAAATTATGTCAAAATTAAAATATAGAGATTAAATCTAAAATTTAAACAAAGTATAAACATCAAAACTGAAATATAATTACTTATATATTCTCAAAAAGGTAAAGGGATTAGAATTGAAATTCATTTTATCATGTAAAATAACAATGAAATAAACCAGTGTCATAACAATGAAATAAACCGGTATCATAAAAGAAGACCCTTATATATATATATATAGTAGTAGTATAGATGATATTGTTAGAACAATATTTCGGTGAGGAAAATCTCGAACATACGAACGAAACTCGAACATACGAACGAAACTCGAACAAAAAATGAAGAAATAGGACAAGGTTTCAAGTTATGTATAAAGTTATTATCTTTAAGGTTATATTCGTCCCCACTTATATTTGGTGTGTGCAAAATAATTCAAGCAAATTAATCTCGAAGATACAATGAAGCTGATGATTATTTGCGTTTTACACTGATGAGAATAAACCACTAAGCACTGAGTAATGAATAATAAGAAACTCAATTTCTACGAAGAAATTTTACAATAATTCTTTATAGAATAATCTAATAATATTAAAAGCATGGAGGAAAGATAGAAAGAATATTAGAACTTGTTGGTGTGATTTCTAAATGAAATCTCTTTCTTATTTATAAGAATTTTCATATCTCCTCGTAAAGATATATTTTAATAGGTATTTTTTCTGAATAATAATATTTTTAAAAAGACACATAATTATTCATTTAATATTATATCTATTCAAATAATATTATTTAAATAGTTATAATTTTTAAAAAAAATCAAATCACATAACTTTTAACTAATGACCAAAAGATTTATCTTTTGATTAATTACACTCATTCATTTATAGTTATTGGAACACTATAAATATTTGAAAATGTGCCAACAATCTCTTCCATTTTCAAATATTTGAAAATATTCAAACAGATATGCAGATGTATTTATATTGTGTTTACACTATATTAATATAATAATTGTATTTTTAAAATATTATAAATTTATATATTAGGAGAAAAAAATATGTTTGTCATTCTCATATTTGAAAATAATAAAAATAACGTAAAATCACAGTTTTATATAATCTTATGCATTTGTCCTAATGTATCTCAAATTTTACATGATTTATAATGTTGATTTGATTTAGAGAAAAATATATATTCGTGTAGTGTTTATATTAATTTTTGTATGTTTACATTACATAATATTTCTTACAGGGGCGGAGTCACCTTAAGGTTCAGGGGATCAAGTTTATTTTTTTTTAATTTAGTCATTTGTAAATTTACATTATGACTCTCTCAAAAATATAAGTAGACTCCCTAAAGATTTAAGATTTTTTCAATTTTCCCTTTTGTATATATATTATAGCCCACTTAAAATGGTAAATTTTAATTTAGACCTTTTATAATTTATAAAATTTTAAATTACTAATGGTAAAATTACAATTTGGCCCCCTCAAAAATGATAAAAATTTAATCTAGCTCTTTAAAATAATAAAAATATAGGCTATTAAAATGAGTAAATTATATTTGTAATATCGTAAAAATATTCAATTTAATTTTGACCCCCAAAAAATTTTCTAACTCCGTCACTAATTTCCTCGATTTTAATATTTTTATATATTCGTAGTATGTTTTTGATGATATGACATAATTGTATTAAAATTTTATAATTACATTTTCATACATTAATTAAATATAATATACCTTAATCTGATTTGCTAAAGGTAGTGAGGGGCAGATTCTATCGTGCCTAACAATTATCCAAAAACCCATGTACGATTAATTAAGAATTGATACATATAAAAATATGTTTAGTTTTATACTTTAACAAATTTAACCTAATTAAGGCTATCTACTTGAAAAAATAAAAAAAAATTCTTTTTTATTTAAAAATTATAGTGATATTATTCATTTTTTAACAAAAAAGGAAATTTTAATTAGCTGACATAGTTTTTTTTACGACATTTGGCATAATAAAATATCGCCACATGTCATAATATAATTTTAAAAGAATAATATTTTACGTAATAATTTGAAATGTTACCATGTATGCAATAAAGAATCTAAATAAATTCTGTTTATATTATGTTTTAATATTAATAATTAACATTTTTTCATTCTATAGATGTATGTAATTTTAAGATTTCAACCATGTCTTAGTTTTCTCATTTTACCCTTTTGATAGAGTACACACACATTATATATATATATGCTCGAACCCAAAACTCTTAAGTTGAACAATATTTTATTTTTATTGGAATCACTCGTTAAGTTCGTAATAGTTTTGAACTTAAAGAGCAATGAATTTTCTCAATAAAGCATTTCAAGTACATAATCAAAACAAAGTTACGAATAATTCCTCTCTATTTATTCTATTTGTAATGTCAAATTTTAGTATTTGGAATAAAATTAAAGCCAAAACCAAATTCTACTTTTTCAAAATTCCTATAAATTAACACAATTTTATTAAATTGTAAAAATAAAAATAAACGTGTATCAACAACTTAATTCTATTTTCAAAATAAACTACAGTTTTATTAAATATATATTTTAATTTAATAAAAAAATTTATACTTAATTCCATATCGTAAATCAATATTGTTCAATGATTTCTAAATTCAAATCAAGTTATTATATTTTAAATGTTAAATTCATTAATCACTTGGCATAAATCCACACCCTATTGCTACATTCATTAATCTTGACACCTGTAATAAGAAAGTTATTTTTATAGGTGTCGAGATTGACGGATGTAACGAGAAGACAACACAAAATTTAATTTTAAGAGCAAATCAATAAAAAAAACAAAAGAGATAACATGAAAAACGAAGAAGCCAAAAGGGAGAAGAAGCTCATCTTAGCTCCATCAGATTTAGGGTTAGTTTAGCAATGTTTTTAAAAAATGCTTTTGAGTCAAAAAGCATTTCTAAAAAAAAGTTAAAATTTTCTCCATCTCCTTTTGATCGAAAAAATGCTTTCCCAAAACATTTTTTTTGCCAAAAGTACTTTGTTTGATAAACCTAATGATAAGGAGATAGAGTTAATTTAGTATTGCTTTTAAGAAATGCTTTTAAAAAGTGTCGTGAAAAAATGATTTTGAATACTACTTTTGAAAATTTTGATTTGAGATTCGGGTGTTTAGTATTGCTGTCAAAAAATCTTTTGAAAAATAAAATGTTCATTTTATACAACGTGTTATAAAGTAATAAATATGTATTTAAATAATATTCAAATTAATTACTATTATGATATTTTAGTAAGAATATAAAAATAATTTATTATAATTTGTTTTTAATATTTTAATATATAAAATATAAATTTTAAAAAAATTTTAAGCAATTAATATTAATTATTTATAAAATTTAATTCGAATATATAAACTATATTTTAAATATTAAAATATAACCAATAAAAAATAAAATATTATTATATATTTAAAATAAGTTTCAATATGAAAGTAATTATTTACAAAATATAAATATTATATAAAATACTTTATAAGGGTTAAAATTGTCCTTTGCTATTAAAAGGCTTAAACAATAAAATGATACCTAAACTATATTAGTTTTCTCAAATTGGTACCTAAATTTTTTTTAGTCAGAACTGGTATTTAAACTATTAAATCGTTACCCATTTTACACCAACTATTTGTTTCATTAGAAAAAAGAACAACCAATCATAACTTGCCACATAGATCTCTATTTATTTTACTCGTTTTCTTATATTTTCTTCTCATCAAGCAATTTTTATCGGACTTTCTTACATTTTCTCATCAACCAAACAGCCAAAAAGCTCCTACCATTTTATCATCTTCAAACTTCAACTGTTACTACCATCTTCAAGCTTTTAATTTTTTTTCACTCAATTATTTTTTTACATATAAACAGAATGGATTTAAAAAGACTTAATTTGGAAATAAGCTGAAAATTTGTTGAATTTCGGGACTTTATATCTTCAAGTTGAAATTGCATTGATTGCTTTAATGACGAAGCCTGTTGAACTTTTTCTTTTCAATATTATTTGCTAAGTCGCAATAATACCGAAGCTTCGTAAATTCTGTAATTTTTTTAATCAATTTTTGCAATTAATTTTTTAGTATATAATGATTTCTCAATTTAATCTAAACATTTGGTATCAATACGTATATAAACCGGTATAAGTTGTTTTTCCCTCAAACTTGCTTGCTTGACACGCTCAACAGGATGGTTGAGGGAAAAAAACTTACTTACATTGTTAAGCTCCGTTACTTTCCTAATGGCAATCCTATATGACCATCTAAATGAATTTTAAATGCCAACTTGGATGTCCAGTTGGGATGAGAATAATTTTTTAATTAAATAAATTTTAAATTAATTACAACTAAAAAAGAAAAACACAGTTGGACATCTAAGTTGGTATTTAAAACTCATTTTGACCGTCATATAAGATTGCCATTAGGAAAATAACGAAACTTAACGATTGAGTGAGCACTTCGTAACAAAACGACAACGTAAGTGACTAAAACGTAACATTTCAAATATAAATTATTAAAATATAATCTAAAATAAAAAAAAAGATTATTTTTATAATTTACCCTTAATTTTTTTTTTGTAGAGAAGGTTGGTTTAGAATAATGTTAAAAAAAGATGATTAAAAAAAAAAAAAGAAACCTTCCCGATAACAACGTTTCAAGCACTTTATTTTCCATTGGCTAAATTATACTTTTTTAATGGGGTAAATTGTACTTCACTTTTTATAATATCAGTTTAGTTTTACAACAGCATAAGCATAAGCGGATACCTCTCTTATTAAATTTATTCAGTTCATTTTTTCATAGGTTAAATATTAAGTATTTTAAATATTTTATCTTTTTATTAAAAATGTTTATGTAATTGAAATATTTTGTCTTTTACAATCAGTTGAATTAACTTTTAATGTTACAATAGTAAAATGAGTTAATTGTTAAAATTAAAATATATTTTACAAAAATATTAATTAAATTAAATTTATATATTAACAAATAACCCATAAAATAATATATAATATTATTTAAATTATAAATATTAATATTAATAAAATGTCAATTTTTATTGTTTTAATCTTAAAACTATTAATATAATATATTCTAAATTATTTAAATATTTTAAAAAATATTTTATAACATATAAAAAATTCTACAATTACCATACATAACCAACTCAACCCATGCATTGCACATGACAATAAATTAAAAAAAAAATCATTAACTTTTTGATACATTTAATATGTTTTGAATATTACAATCATATATAAAATAAGGTAATGAGTTCTCTGTGTAAGTGTCACCACTAGTTGATTGACACTTCACGAATAACATTAGTTTAATTGGTGGAACACATTCATTAAATATAATAAATAAATTATGAAATGATACCTGTAAATTCAATAAGTAATTTAAATTAATCCTTATTTATGAGCTGTAAAAATTGTGGAATATGTTGTTGTTCATCCCCACATACTAAGAAAATCGTAATTTTTACAATATTTACTTTTTTTTGGTAAATTATAATAATTAGGTAAAATCCGAACAACAAACCCGATTAACAAGACTTGAATTCAAATCACATTTGAAACGGTGAACACCCTTAACCATCGAACCATCAAATGTGATTCATAATGTTTACTTTCTTTTTCTTATCAAACCAACTATTCTTTAAAATTATTATATAAAATTATTAAGTATATATTTTTTAAATACAATTAATTAATTTTTATTGTAAATAATAGTATATTAATTTATATATACTTTTCATAATATAAAACATCACAATTCTACAAATTACATATTTATTATTAATTTTTCAAAACTAATATTAGTGAAATATTTAAAATTTTAATTAATACATACGACTAAATTCATACATTATATTAGATTAAAAATTAATTTATATTAAAATAAAATTAACCATCGAAATTAATCCATTTGGGTTTTATAAAAATTCAATTATCAATTAATTTAGTTTGAAAGCAGTTAATTAATTAAATTATCTGATTAATCGAAACTAATAATAAATATTATATATAATATACACTTGATATATATCAACCAAATGGACTTTAACTTGCGTTTAAAAATGCAATATATCTGAATCCAACAAGTGATTCCAGTGGAAAAGAGGATATTGTTCATCCTAGGGGTCTCGGATTCGAGCGCTTGTGTGTGCAAAGTGTGTGTGAGTTGTCAAAAGGTTAAGAAAGTATGAACAAATACCATCGTGTAATTACACAAGTATATTAAAAAAAATGCAATATATTTTTTATTAATAAAATGTTATTTGAAAATTGAATATCATAAATTTTATTACCTCAATTTTACTAATTATATTTTTATATTTTTTATAAATTTAATACATTAAATTTTTTTTACTTCCATTGTTGATGCGATATAATTTAAGTTTAATTTAAATGTTTAACGTAACAATAACTAAATCAAATTCCTTTCTATAAAAAAAAAAAACTAAATTCCTACTATTCGTTTTAACATTATTGAGAAACACTTATTGGATTTCAATTAAATTTTTATTATTTTTAAGTGAATTTGAATTTTATTTTTTAATGAATGTATTAAAATTAAATGTTAAAATAATATGGTAGAATAAGAAAAAAAAAGTTAGACCATCGTATCATATATTTGAACTTGTTCTCAAATTTAAAATTTTTTAAAATATATTTTTTAGATTACTTTTTTAAAAGAGAAAATAAGGAAAATGGTTGTTCAATAAATGTTATAATTTCTGTATTTTAGGTTTCTTCTTCTTAGGGAAAACAAGGAAGGGTGCAGGCATATTTCATGTCATATTTCACATCCAATAAAAAGTAAAAACATACACTACATATACTAAAAGAAATAGCAAAATAAACGTAGGGTATAATGATGAGTCGGTTGTAGCCTCTGCCAAAAACTCTGCCATTAAAAATAAAAATAAAAATAAAAATAAAAAACCCACTCAAATCACAACTATATCAAATTTTAAAATTTTCAACAAATATTTATTTTGCTCCCAAAAACTTATTTTAATTTTGTTTTTATGTTTTGGGTGGGAGAGAAAAAGTGAATGAAATTAATTAAAAAGAAAAGACAGAGGGTGCATGTTTGTGAGGCAGTGGAGTCCAGTGAGTACAAAATTTACAGTACTCACGTCTCTCTCAATTTCTGCACACTCTCTTCCTGACACCCGTATCAACGACCTGATTTTTTCTGTTTCAGTTTTTATTTTCTTTTGTTTTATAGGAACAAAAAGGAAAATGGAGACTTTTACTTTGTTTATTTTGTTTATATATAAAATTTAAAGTATTGTTTCTTTCAAAAGTTGTGTTTGTGGACTGAGAAAAAGGGGGGGACTCTGTTTATGAACCCAAGAAAGAAAGCTTGGCAGCACAGAGTGACAAGGTTTTCTTTTTCTTTTTTGTGTGTTTCCTTTGTGACCCAAAATATAAAACCAGAGAAAATGTTCATCTTTATCTAGTTTTACTATTATTGAGTCTTGAAAATGAGTCTTTCTCTCCTTCTTCTCTACTTCTTCCTCCTTTCTTCTGCTACTGTTTCTTTTTCATATGAGCCTCGTAACCATGAAGGTAAGGAACATGTTTTAAAGTAATTTTTGTCCTTTTCTTTCATATGGGATTTAATATTTTGTTTCCTGGTGGGATTGTAGTGGAAGCATTGATAAGTATAAGGAGGGAATTGAATGATCCACATGGGGTGTTAAATAACTGGGATGAATTCTCTGTCGATCCTTGTAGCTGGGCAATGATCACTTGTTCTTATGAAAACCTTGTTATTGGCCTGTTAGTCTCTCTTTCTTTCTGCCTGCTTGTTTCGAAATCATCTTACATGTAAGCTAAAATGTTTTAGCTGTTTCATCATTTTAATGGGGTTATTTTTTTTCAGGGGAGCACCAAGTCAGTCCTTATCAGGAACTTTGTCCAGGACGATAGGAAATCTCACCAATCTTCGCCAAGTGTAAGAAGACGTGACAGTTTTAAGCAATGTTTAAGTTTGTGTTTTGTTTTATTTTGTAAATTAGTGGTGTGATTTTGAAGGTTGCTGCAAAACAATAACATATCTGGTAAAATCCCACCCGACCTTGGAACTCTTCCCAAACTGCAGACTCTGGATCTATCCAACAACCGTTTTTCCAGTGAAATTCCAGGGTCATTTGGACAGTTAAATAGTTTGCAATACCTGTAAGTTCCTTTTCACTTGTTTCCTGTTTAGTAGAGTTGAAAGGAAGGAAAACAAAAGTTTATATGTTTTTGTATTTAAACTTCTGTTTGTTTTGGCCTGTAATGAGAGCAGGAGGCTGAACAACAATAGCTTGTCTGGGCCTTTTCCTGCATCTTTAGCAAAAATCCCTCAACTTGCTTTCTTGTGAGTGTGAATTTCTTTCTTTTCCCGTCTCTTTCTTTAACATTTTCACCTGAACCCTGCTTTTGATTTTCAGAATCTGATAATTGGTGTTTCAGGGACTTCTCCTATAACAATCTCAGTGGACCTGTACCGAAGTTCCCTGCTAGAACTTTCAAGTATGGTTTATTTGCTATAGCTCTCTGGTCAAATTATTAGAATTTAGTTTTAATTTTGCCTATTGGTACGTGGATTGTAGTATTGTGGGAAATCCATTGATTTGTGGAAGCAGCTCAACTGAAGTGTGCTCTGGATCTGTCAATGCTGATCCCCTTTCATTTTCCCTGGGTTCATCAAATGGTATTAAACCCTCCTTGTAACTCTCCACAGCTATTTGTCCTCTCCTTATTTATTGTTTATATATGTTTCTTTTTTTGCCTCGTGAATCAGGGGAACAAAAATCCAACAAGTTAGCTATTGCACTTGGAATCAGCCTTAGTTTTGCCACTCTCATACTCCTCTCATTTGCGCTACTTTGGCACAGAAACAAACGAAAAAGGCTAATGATTCTGAATATTAGTGGTTGGTGACAACAACTAACTAAATGTCGAAAGTTTTCTTTTATATGTTTACTTAATGTGATTTAATGTTGTCACACGTATATTGCAGACAAACAAGAAGAAGGCCTCATAAGCCTAGGTAACCTTAGAAACTTCACTTTCAGGGAACTCCAGCTTGCTACTGATAACTTCAGCTCCAAGAACATTCTAGGCACCGGAGGTTTTGGCAATGTCTACAAGGGGAAGTTAGGAGATGATACTCTTGTGGCAGTGAAGCGGCTGAAAGACTTGACGGGAAGTTTTGGGGAATCACAATTCAGGACTGAGTTGGAGATGATCAGCTTGGCAGTTCACCGCAATCTGCTTCGTTTAATTGGATATTGTGCTACTTCTAATGAGAGACTTCTTGTTTACCCTTACATGTCTAATGGCAGTGTGGCATCCAGGCTCAGAGGTTGGTCCTAGCTTTACTTCGCTAAAACTTCTTTCATTGAATTTTTATGCTGGACAATTTGATTACCTATTTTGTTTGTCAAATAATTGCACAACTTCAATGTCTGATTTTACTACTTCTGATTATTATGGTCCAGTCTGTGGATCCCGTTCATGTTTGTAGTAATTATTCCTTTTTTTAATAATTATTTACTGTTCAAAATAGTTTCTAGCTGACAATAGTCTTCATTATAAGTTGGCCTAACTCTTGTAGGAATTCATTTTTACAATCCGCCTTCATAAGCTATTACTGTATTTCATTTCTTTTTGGTGGGGCTGAATATGAAATGATAAATACCAAGAGGACCCCTTATCTGCATCATCTAATTCCGATTTTTTATAAATGTTTACCAAGTTAGCTTTTTCAAGTTTTATAGCTACTATAGTTCGTGGTTTACAGAGTACAACGGATTAGTAGAATAGGATATAGTCTAATTCTGGAAATGACAAGCTATTATATTGCCCCTTTGCCAAAAATCCAAACAAGTCTTAAGCATAATGTAGTCGTATTAAATTTGAAAATGACTTCTTGACTGTAATTTAGCATACCTTGTAAATGAGTTTGGTTCTGCAGGAAAACCAGCTCTAGACTGGAATACGAGGAAGAGGATTGCAATTGGAGCTGCGAGGGGACTTCTTTATTTACATGAGCAATGTGATCCAAAAATAATCCACAGAGATGTGAAGGCAGCTAATGTTCTTCTGGATGATTATTGTGAAGCCATCGTTGGTGACTTTGGCCTTGCAAAGCTCCTTGATCATGCTGATTCCCACGTCACCACTGCTGTCCGTGGCACTGTTGGGCACATTGCACCAGAGTACCTTTCAACTGGCCAGTCTTCGGAGAAAACTGATGTGTTTGGGTTTGGCATTCTCTTGATAGAGCTCATAACGGGAATGAGGGCTCTTGAGTTCGGAAAAACAGTTAGCCAGAAAGGAGCAATGCTTGAGTGGGTTAGTTTACTCGGAAACTATAGTAGTCTTAAACTCTTGCTTTCTATTAGTATTAGCTCGGTTGTATTGCATGATCACCAACTTCATAGGCATGCTAGATTTAAAGAAACCCGGTATTGATCTGTGGATTTCGATCTAAATGCATTGGACTGCATTACCTTTTCATGCTAATAGGTTGAAACCAGTTTTTGAAGCATAAAAAGAGAGATATTGTTGTTACAGGTGAAGAAAATACAAAAAGAGAAGAAAGAGGAAGTATTGGTGGACAGAGAGCTAGGGAACAACTATGACAGGATTGAAGTGGGGGAGATGCTCCAAGTGGCTTTGCTATGCACTCAGTACCTTCCAGCCCACCGCCCGAAAATGTCTGAAGTGGTCCGGATGCTCGAAGGCGATGGGCTTGCTGAGAAATGGGCAGCATCTCATGATCACAGCAATTCCACCATGAACCACTTTCCCAACAACTTCAGCAACAAAAGTAAGGCGCCCCCTACCACTGGATCAAAACATGTTGAAAGAAGTTATGATGATGAATCAAGCAACATGTTGGGCACAGGAATGGATGATGATGATGATGAACATTCTTTGGATTCCTATGCCATGGAACTCTCTGGTCCAAGATAGCAAGAAGGGAAAAAGAGGTGAGAGTGAAATATATAGAGGATGAATTCTTTATTAAATTCTTTAATCCACCCAAGTTTGAAAAGGAAGAAATAGGTGTAGTGGCAATCTAATGTTTAAAAACTTTGATGGCAAAGATCATATATTTTCTGGGATTGTAATGTAAATAGCCCTTACACTTTTTTTATGATGTTTTATCTTACTTATTGTTGGCATTGAATCATAACTTATTCAGCCAAATAGGGGGTGTAGATATAAGGGGGATAAGACCACTGAAGGTAAAAACAGCATCAGATGCCTCTGCTCCCAACTCTGGGACAGGGACAGGGACAGGGACAGGCTCAAACTCTGTTTGAGTTTGACGGTTGACTTTTTTATTTTCTACGGAGAAAAAATAATGAAAGGAACGTTGGCATTATTGGTATTGAGATATTATTTTGGCCTTGTCCGTGAAAGTGAAAGGATACTTGTCAAAGGTGAGTGAGAGGATGAGGTGGGGATGTCTTTGCACTGTCATGCGCTTGTTGTTGGCCCTTTGCCTCTTTCTCCTGTTTTGGTACTTCAAAATTTAATGTTGCTTAAATTAACCCATTTTGTTATTACTTCTTTACTTTGTAAAGAATTTAGTCAGATTTAGTTTTTACTTTTCGGTTTCATCAATCTTAACTTTTGTATTTTTCATATTATGAAAATTTAATAATAACTCAAATTGTAGCAGTTAAATTCATGTTTATAATAATTAAATTTTAGTTTTGACTCAAAAAGTAGTCATTAATTTATTAAGTGGGGTTTTTGTGAGTATTAACATGTTGATATGATATTACATATAAGATTTTAAAAATAATAGAATTCGAAAAAGTATAAAAATTAAGAATGATTAAATTAAAATATAATGATTAAATACATAATTTTTATAAAACATAAAAAAGAGAAACATAATTTTAACTTTTAATATTTAAAATTTTTATTAATTTAATTTTTACCCTTTAAAAATATATAAAAAAATTAAAACTAAAACTTTTAAAATCTTTTTAATTGCTTTTCTAATTTTGCAAATAATTTGTGGTTTTGTTGAAAAAGAAACAGACAGCTTCAAAGAGATGAGAAAATTTAAAGGCAAAAGCTGAAAAGAAAGATCTTTTCCCACATGAATCTTTGACTCTCCAACAAAGCAATTGTCACATTTTTTTTTTTTGAATTTTTTACATTGTTAAAGGATATATATACTAGTTTTTTTTTTTTTTTTATCTCGTGTGATACATGAATTTATTGTATATATCTATTAAAATATATTCATTTATTAATTCAAAATAATTTTTAAAATTTATAATATTTGACAAATAAAATAATTAAAAATAAAATTCACTTATATATATGAATGCTGGAGTTTTTAGTCTTCATTTATGGTATTATGATGATAGTAAAAATTGCACATATATATGTCACGAAAATGTAAATTTAGTTTTGTTTAAAAATGATAATAACCTTAATACATAAAGTAAATATAAATATAATAATGCACATATATAATTTGAATGCAACATGTTAGTAGGTTATTTCCAAACTAATACCTCTTTTTTAATGGATGAGTAGCTTTCGTCATGGTATGTAATTGGAAAGAGTTCAGTCATGATACTATAATAGAATGATTTTGTGACTAAATGAGTTTATAATTAATAGGCGAAAAATTGAAACTTAATTATAAATCATTTGAGCCCTAATCACATATATTCAATTAGTCCCTCCGTTTATTCGTTGAAACCAGAAATTAATTGCAAGATAAATCAAATGAACAGAAAATGAATGTGATTTATCGCTTAGTATGGAAATAACATGAAAATTAATTTAATTTTGAATTATTATTTAATTAATTAAAATTCGAAAATGGAATTAAATATATTTTCTCATAGATTTTTTTACAGTAAAGTAATCATAATTTTAACGGAATTAGAATTGAATTAAAAAAATTAATTTAATAAATAATATTTATTTTGGAAAATAAAAAAACATGTATTAAGTTAGATTAAATTATATGTTTTTAATAATCTAATTATATTATTTTAAAAATATTAAGGAAATTGTATCAACAAATTTAATAAATTTTAATTGATCTGATACCGAAATGAAATAAAAGGTGATGAATATTTAATATTTAAAATCATCGCAAAAACATCTCCAAATCCAAAAGTTCTTCCCATGGAAATGATGATGACACTGCAATGGAAGAAAATGACACCGTTCAACAACCTCCTCCTGTGACGGATCTAAAGCCACCTACAGGTGATGATGATACCGCAATGAAACAACAAGCTCCACCCATGACGGCGGCCAAGGGGCTGAATCATCCGTTTTGGTAGTTGTTGTGCTGCTATTTATGTTAAAAATGCCAGTAGGTCTATGAACCACAACTATAACTAACTATGCTTTCTTCAACATTTAAGTCTTATTTTCATACAAAACACTAAACTTAAATATTATTATTATTATTCGTTTAGACTTAACAAATTTGATAGATATTTTTAGACAATTTCTTTTTTCATAAACAATTAAAATGGTTTAATTTTAAGTTATTAAAATAAAAATTAAATAAAACTATTATAGTGTGAATATCTTATGAATCGCGTTAATCACTATTTGTAATTCACCAAAAAAAAAAGAAATTTAGATCGTTGAGTTACTTTTTCTCTCTCATATTTTTTTCAAGTAAGAATTCACTTTTCACCATATTTCGACCACTACCATCGACTCTTCATCTTGTTCTAAATGAGGTGAATCGATTGACTCCACCACCAACCAAACTTTGCATAAAAAATGTCCAATATGAAGTCAAAGAAAATTTCCAAGTTTTTTTATGAATTGTTGATTTTGAGTTCAATTTGTCTTCATGTATCGTATAAAATTATTAGTAAATTTGTCACTTTTACAAATGCGATATACATATATAGTAAATATTTAAAATGAATTTATATAATTTAGTAAATTTAATATATTACTTAATTTAATAAATTAAGTTCAATTATATATATTGTTGAAGCCCAAATTTTGACTTGGGCCATACTCCCTTTAAATTTATTTTAAAATTAAATTTGTTTAAAATTTAAATTTATTTTAAATTTAAATTTAATTTATGTTTAAAATTATTTTCAAATTTAAAATTTAAAATAAAACCCAAATACAAAAGTCCAGAATAATTATAAAAGTTCATTACATTCTTAAGCCCAATTGGGCCCAAACTCAAATAACCCTTACTAAACCAAAACGGCCCAATTACAAAGCAGCCCAAATTGCCTAAAAATACCCAGAACCCAAACTACTTTCGGCCGAATTCCACTAAGTGTTGCCGCCTCCCCTTTGGCCAACCAGAGGTCGCCACGTCATCAACAGCTTGTCACCATCTTCGGCTCCAACTTGCACTGCCACCGACTGCTCCAACCGCCACTGCCATGGTCGAACCTGCAAAAAGAAAGAGTGGACATGCATTAAATACTGTAAAATAAAAAAGAATGATAACTATATAGGCTATAAAAGCCGAATTCATTTCAGTTGTAAAGGGTTACGATTTCTTTGAAAAATAAATACAAATAGAAACAGTAGATATTAAGAAAGGATGACAACACTCGCAGTATAAGAGGGCAGAATACCAAACATTTCATACCAAGAAAAGCAACGAAAGGTCAGAAAGTACTTCCCTGACCCGCGTCGTCGCCGTCGGAACTCGTCTCGAAGCCTCCGCCGAAACCCCGCACTTCGCTGCGCTTGGATCTACAAAAAAAAAGGAAGGAGAATGAAATCGAAAACATGGCTTTCAAAAAGAAAAAAAAAAGAAACGTTTTTCAATAAAAATGAGAACTGGTTTAAAATCGAATTTTTTTTTTTACCTTCGTCGGTGGTTGGCCGACGCGTGAGGATCGACGACACGGACCGACCGTTGCGCGTGATCGGCGCGACGAACGAGAGCGATGACGCGCGGCCGAGGACGAAGGCGCGTGTGGCTCTACGCGCGACGGACGGCGACAAGCCTAGGGCCAAGGCATGGTCGGCCAAAAGGGAAGGGGGGAGCCTTTTCAGAGAGTTTTCTGTTTTTTTTTTTAGAAGGGGTTAAGAAATGATTTTTTTTCTCTGAAATAGGCTATTTATAGGCACTCAGAACGGTGTCGTTCTGAAGGCTGAATTTCAGTGCTAAAACGGCATCGTTCTGAGCTATAGCCTGAATTCGACCCGACCCGCCTGAAGGATCAGCGTGTTTTCGAAAAAGGGAATATTTGTGCATTTGGTCATTCCGCTTTTTTTTTTCAAATTTTCAATCAGGTCCTTCTCGTGCTTTTAATCAATTTTAAATCGGCCCTATAATTTTCATGGTTTTTTTTTAATTTAGTCCCTCGACCTTTTAAAAGCACCAGGGGCTGCCACGTATCATGATTTTGGCTTATTTTGCAAATGGTCCCCTTTATTTCTAATTTATTTTAATTTAATCCTTAAATCAAGTTCTTTTTAATTACGAAATTGACCCAAAAATTTTCCATTGTTTTCAAATTAGTCCTTTGACTTTAGGATGCCTCGGGGGTTGCCACATGTCACCTGTTTTTGGTTTTATTACCCCGGAGGTCCCTAAACTGTCCGAAAATTACCATTTTACCCCTGAACTTCCAAAAATTCCATTTTTGACCCCGAACCTTCTAAAAATTACCACTTTACCCCCGAACTTCCAAAAATCCCATTTTTGACCTCGAACCTTCTAAAAATTACCATTTTACCCCCGAACTCCCAAAAATCCCATTTTTGACCCTAAACCTTTCGAAAATTACCATTTTACCACCGAACTTCCAAAAATTCATTTTTGACCCCGAACCTTCCGAAAATTACCATTTTACCCTCGAACTTCCAAAAATCCCATTTTTGACTCCGAACCTTCCAAAACTACCATTTTGCCCCCATGCATCCGAAAAGTCTCGTTTTGAACTCCGATTACATCATTCTTCTCTCTCATTAACTTTTTTCGCACTCGTATTTTACATCTTGATTTTTCGTGGATAATTTATCTTCCTATTTATTTCATGTTGCGTTTAATATTCACTGTTAACTAGTTATTCATATTTAACTCGCATGTTTTCAAAATATTTTTAAAAAAAAAAAATCGAGGCAATATTCCTTTATTTCAAGTTTCGAAAATTTGTGCTTTAACTCACTAGGTGCATTTTTTTATTCAAATCGAAATAATCGAACACCCTTAATCGAGGCAATGTTTCCTTATCTTCGATCCTGAAATATTGCGCCTTAACTTACTAGGTGCAACCTTTCTCCGAATCGAGATAATCGAATATCATTTTCCCAAAAAATTGAAAAAAGAGTTTTTTTTTTTTTTATGAAGGAAAGCTCGTCATTTTTAGATTCTGAAATGTTGTGTCCTAACTCACTGGATGTAACTTTTCTTCCTCGATCACTTTGAAATAGCAGGATTTCCAAATAAACCCAATTTCTTTTAAACTTAATTCATGCACTCAGGGATCGTATTTTAAACTTTATTCGAGCTCTTGAATGTTACAAATCAAGATCCGAAAATAATCAATACGGTACCAATCTTGGGCGTATGAGGGTGCTAATCCTTCCTCATGCGTAACCGACTCCCAAACCTGTTTTTTCTGGATTTCGAAGACCTACGTATTTTCAAAACGTTTTTTTAAGAAGAAAAATGTTTTGTGGTGATCCAATCACACCGAATAAAGGATTGGTGGCGACTCCCATTATTTTTCGATTTTTAAGGATTTTTCGAGACTAGTCGCTTTCATAAAAAAGGGATGGTTTCGACATATATTTTAAAACTAAATTTATATATTATTATATTTTAATTTCATAATCACATTATTAATGAAACATTACAAAATTTTTAAAAAATAAGAAATAATTAAATGTAACTTAATTAATATATACAATAAACTTACGTGATACATGTAAAAAACCTAGTATTATATAGGTTTAAGGGTGAAAAAAGTCCTCGAACTTGTTTAAAAAAAACAATGAAGCCCTTTCAATTTTTTTGTACTCAATTGAGTATCTAAATTATCAAAACTTAATAAAATGACCCCTTAATCGACGTTGATTGCTAATTTTTAACAGCCAAGATTATGCGGTTGCTAAGTTTGACTCTTTATTTTTTTCGTTTTTGCCCACTAAAACACTACCTCAGACGTCATGTGTACCATCATCATTTTCTTTTAAAATTAATTTAATAAAATATATTTACAATTTTTGTAATGAATTGAAAAAAAAAAACTTAACCTTTAAACTTAATTTGAATAGTTGTTTTTCACTGTATTTTCTTCTCACAAATTTTCTAAAAAACCGCCTTCCCCAAATATCTTTCTTCAATTACAAACTCTAATAAACCCTTTTATTTCACTGTATTTTTTTCTCTCACAATTTTTTTAAAAAACCATCTTCCCAAAAACCTTTCTTCAATTGTAAACTTTAATAAACCTTTTATTTCACTGTATTTTTTTCTCTTACAATTTTTTTTAAAATAAACCCAAACAGCTTCATTTTTTCTCAAAAATCAATCAACCCATCCCTTTTTTTCTCTTTGTTTACTTCTTTTCATTTCTGGGTTTGTTTTCTTTTTTTCTTTTAACACTCAGTTCTTTTGCTTGTTAGTTTTTTTTTTCTGTAATTTTTTGTAACACTCTAGAATTTTAGGGATTAAAGTGAAGTAATTAAAAAATTTAAGGACCTATTGGGTAAAAATTCGTTAATCGAGGAAGTTGGACTTATTTGTGATGAGTGTGAAAGTTTAGGGTCAATTTAAGAACTCTAGTGTTGTCTAGGGACCTCGGCATAAATATTCCAATTTTATTAGGTATAAAACCCACCTTTTCTCTCTAGCTGATTTTTTCTTCGCCGAATTTTTTGCCCCCAAATCTGTTTCCTTTTATTTTCTTCTTTCCTTGCTTTACAAGTCCATTTGTCCTCTGTTCAAGGTGATTTCTTGTTTGTTTGTTCCGCCACCCTCATCTTTGCAATTGTCAGTCCCTTGCGGATATTATCACGCCCTCAAACCCCCTCTAGTTGCTGCCGTTTGTAAGAACTTTTTGAGGAGACGTTCGGCCTTTGTGGGTTTTTTTTTGCTTCGTTGTTTTTCGACTTTTGGTGTTGGTAAGTTGTGAAATTACATTGTGGTTTGATTGTGGAATTGTTTGGGTGTTGTCCACGGTGGTCGGACGTCGGTTGTGGGGGTTGTGGAGTTGACGGGGCTGATTTGTGAAAAAATGGGGTGTTTCAAACCACAATTTTTTTTTCTTGTTTTTTTGTGGGTGTTGTTGGGTCACTAGATAACCCAAACCTGGTGACCCAATCTTTGTCAAACCAAATCTAACCCTTTTAGCCCAAAACCACAAGCCTAGACTTTAAATAAAATTAAAAACCAAATAACCCAATCCTTTAAAAATCCTTAAGCCCAAAATTAGACCCAATAACACAAATCCTTTAAAAATCCAACCAAACCCAATTGAACCATGTCCAAACACAAATCAAGTCAAACTGTTGACCGACCATTAATCGTTAACTTTGATCGTTAACCGTTGATCGTTGACTGTTGACTGTTGACTTTTTTCGAAAAACTCTATTCTACCATTTTTCTACGTCTTGAATCCAATTTCGCTGTTCGTTTTGTCAAATTCTAACTCGAAAGTCTCGTTAGTTTTATCTTAAATTGTGTACTTTAAGTTATTTTAAAGTTCTAATTTGGGGAGTATTAGTATAAAATATTCGTGTTTAGGTGATCACGATTTCGAAGTAGACGATTTACCTCTTCCACCTGTTCAATCCGTTCCTGCATCGATTCCGAGAGCTACATGTAAGTTACTTTAGTTTAGTTTTATATTTAAGTGGTTACTAGGTTTGTAATAATATTTAGTTGTATTTGTAGGATCTAATTCCATTAGACCAGGAACTCGTACAGAGCGTGGCGGATGACCTCCTCATCGTTAGAGTTCTTTTTGCTTGAGATGTGTTTCTAACTGTAATGTACCTTAATGTATGTGATGTGGTTGAGATATGTGATTTCATGTTGTTTGAGGTATGCTGATATTGAGATGGTTGTGTTGTGATAAAAAAATAATGGTATGATTGATTGAGCTGTGAAAGTATATGATGATAATGTTATGCATATATATATATATATATGTACCTTGAGCATGTGACGGGTAATTATTGTGATTATTTTACAGTGATTGTGATTCATAGGTTATAACTGAGAATGAGTTTGAGGCAAAATACATATATATGAGAATCTTGCGGTCATACCATCGTGTTCATGGGGTGGGATTGTAAGGTGGAAAAAGTGGTTATCATTCCTTTTAAGGTTGATATTAAAACCAAACCACATTACGACTGGTGACGTTGGTTGGGAAAGGGTTCTGGGGAACCTTTTCATTGGTGTGATGGAGTATGGGTGCATTGCATTATGCTTGTGTATGAAATATGATTTGTGGTTACCCTTTTGTGATATAAATTGTTATGTTGTTTTTTTAAAAATACATTAGGTTGTATGTACTTTAAAGACACACTGGGCTTTATAGCTCATACCTCCACAGTTCTTTTCAAGTAATCAGGAATTAGGTGACTTGGTATCCGGAGGCTTAGTTACAAATTTATATTATATTATATTATTTTTATTTTTATTTTTATTTTTATTTTAGATTATTTATATACTTTGTTAGTAACTATTCATTTTCGGTTGTAAATACAATTTATTTTGGGACTTTTGATATTTTATTTTTGGGAGTTTAATTAACTTATTTTATTTTTTTAATTATAGATTTAACATTTTATATAAGTATATTTATGTTTATCTTTGAGAATGAATGTAAATGGTTTTAGATTGTCGAGTTGAGTGTGGGTAAATTACTTAAATAATCTTCTAGATCCGGTCGTATCATTTGGGCCGGATTTAAGGGGCTACATTTTTCTTAGTTTTTAAACATGGGCTTTTCATTTTTTATAAAAAAATATTTTTTTACATGGAAAAGTATTTCCAAATAAACTAGGGTTCAAATAGATTATCATAAGCATTTTCAAGAAAAGAAAATGATGATGGTACATATGACATTCTAGGTGGCGTTTTAATTGATAAAAATGAAAAAAAAAGTAAAACTTAACTGCCACATCATCTTAATCAATAAAAATTAACGGTTAACATCGATCAAAAGATTATTTTATTGAGTTT
The DNA here is from genome assembly GCA_039519145.1 of Kokia cookei. Lineage (NCBI taxonomy): Eukaryota > Viridiplantae > Streptophyta > Magnoliopsida > Malvales > Malvaceae > Kokia > Kokia cookei. The sequence goes on from CM076903.1 coordinate 57,512,178, forward strand.
TAACAATTCAAATATCCGTAAAAAAATAAAAAATCTTAATTACTTTTTTTTAAGAAATTTGAAAAAAATTTTCACCCTTGAATCTATTATATATTGCAACATCTTAAATTTGAAACTGATATAAACAACCTAATTTGTTGACATGTGGCATATTATCCTGCCAATACATGGCGATTCCATTATTTATATATGACCAATACCATCATTGAATTCCTACTTTATATAAATATTATGATTTTAGCTATCGGAAAAACAAATAATTTTATGATGTTCAAAAGACCTAGCTATAATACTCAAAATTTAAAATATACTATTTAATTTAAGAATCGGATTTATTTGTTTGGATCATTATACTAATGTAATCTACACTTTTTTTATTGTATATATATTACTGTAAATAGTTAATGTGAATAAAAATATTCTTTCTTACTCTTCATAGCTTATTCTTGAACATTCAATCCGATGTGAATAATTAAATTGACTTTAAGAACACTTGAAGCAATCCTCTTAAAGAATTGAGTTATACATCTATGGTTGGGCTTAAGACAACCTTGTCAGTACATGCTACACTTCTCATCAGCCTCACCATCCTGAAGAATCCCAAATTTTAAGTTCTAAGCTCAAAACTGACCTACGAACTTAAAACACACCTCACGGGATGAGACAATTTTTTGGGTTGAAATCAGTATAGCCAACATCAACAAGACATAGCCCATCAGAAGGGGCTGGGGGTGCCGTGGCGCGTCTACAGGAAGCCTCCATAAGTTTTAGCAATGCATCTTCTTCTGCTCCCGCAGCTGCTTCCCTTATAGAGGTTGCCAAAAGCACACGGACCATCTGTCATATTTGGTTGCATACCATCAGAATGCAAGTTGGAGAAACAGTGACCACACGATGTGATGCCATTATAAACTTTGAAACAGACTATGTGATCTGGTATTCTAAAAATAAATCACAAGCATGCATGCATGCAGACAAGCACACCAGTGTATACCTTGCGTAGGAATCGATTTGCAACCAACTCAACACACATAACCTTCCTTCCTTCCTCGTGAACCTACAAAAGGTTTAACTTTATTAGTAAATTGTTAACCTTAACTCAATCCCTTCTCTACTTGCAAAGTTGTTTCTGGAATAATTATTCATCAAGCTAGCAAAAATAGGGATAAGTTGGAATTAAATATTTTATCAACTTCATTCAATCCCTTCTATTTATAAAGTTGTAATGAAATAATTATTTATCAACCTAGAAAATTAAGGAAATGTTGGAATTAAGTAATCCAAAGTTATATATTAATTTGTATGATAATACCTAGGTGAAGGTACGCTTCAACATGAGATGAAGTTGTAGCAACACAGAACTGGAGAAAAGCTTATTTATCTAATTGCACGTGCAGCCTATACGCAAAATCTTTTTGAATCTCATGAAAGGAAAATTACAGACATGTTCATTCTCGGGTGAATAGTGAGGAATGAAAGTAAGTGTGCAACATTGATGACAGTCAAGAGATAATTACCGAACAGGGTATTCTCGCTTCTGAAGCTCGAGCATGGTACATGAAGCACTCCGTTGGTGGCCCTCTGAAATTAATAATAAAAAAAACAGTCATAACGGTTATATGGCAAATGCAATGATAATAAACAACTGGCTCAGATACCTCACGGGGTAAAAGAGAAAAAAAAATACTCTGTAGAACACAAATTACATGATGTATATGAAACACAATTAATCTACCAACAGAATTCTTACGAGGTTGGTTTGGGTTGCTAGGGTTTAAACCCAAGCTTTCAAGCCTATTGTCCTCCAAATTGTCAGTTTTCAGTTCTTGCAAAAGTCATATAAGATTCAGATATATTTAATAAATCCAAAAGAACAAGAGTTTGGCAATATGCACAGCATCAACTATGAGTTTCTTGATGATGTCAACTTTGTTCGACTCTTACATGTTTCTAGAGGCTTTAGTATCACGTGCAAACATTTTGTATGATAATAATTTTCCTTCTAGATGCTGTAGTAGTTGATTAACCCGGCATACACTGAAACAGGTTGGCTTGTTTGCTGCTTCAAACTCTTTATTATTGCCGATAATTAAATTCTCAACATTTTCCAAACTACTGCTTTCAACACCCTTGTTACTTGGCTCATTACAGTTTCTAGAAAAACTATAACTCTCAACTTCCTTCTCATTCTCACGGCATTGCTTCTCATTTTCTTGATCATTCAAAGGAAATATATACAAATAGCGCCTCCATTTTGCAGAAAAGTTGGGATGGAATACACGCGAAACCTACGATAATTCAACAATAGTTATAAGCATGTAGGAGTAATTACTACAGATAAGCTTTGCAGTTGGCTGTTATCAAGGAGTATTTTTCCGCTTGGGTAACCACCATTCATTAAACTACCTCAGAAACTGATACAACTCTGAGTTTCCCAGGTGCTGCACTGTTGATTGCATCCTCAATATCACAAGGTTTTACATCTTTTCTCCAAGTATCTAAACATAAAAACACAAAGTCGAGAAAAAATAAGATACAACTGTAGAAATAAAATGTGGGAAAACAATGCATACAACCCCAATAAGCTTCTTAACCAGAATATATTCTATTTCTATCATAAGATATACAAAATAGTTGCTTCATCATTCGCTATGATAACTGAACTTTGATCAAATAAGATAAGGAAATTTCCAAAATAAATCAAAATATTCAATTGATAGGAAAAAAAATGATGCAGTTTAGGGAGAGAACAACAGTAAATCAATAAAATTAAAGGTGAAAATTCTCAACAATAAATCTAGCCATATATGCTAAACTCTGATTAACAACTTTGTTTCACATCTGTTTCTGGATGAAAAATGTTGGAAAATATCAACTGGGTCCCAATTTTCGTCCACAAAATACATACTCAAATGATTCCAAGGCACATCTGGCATATGTAGCAGAATGTAGAGCCCTAAATTTTGTGAATTGCCCTTGTCAAATTGACAAAGACACATCACAATAATTTGTTACATCCTTATGTCATGGAGCTAGAACTTAAGTCTGGCAAATCGGGCAGCTTTAGTTGATTTCTTTGCTTCAAATCTATCTAAGTCAGCCTAAAACTTGAAAAGTAAGAATTCTCCCGAAAATTCTCTAAGGCACCGAAAAATATAGCAAAAGCAACTTCAAATGAAATGAGCAATGAGTAAACTGAAAAGCCATAGGAAATTGATGCATACAAGATTTTGAGTAAATGCTCTCAATATATTATTTAACTTAGAAAGAATGAAGTACAATGGGATGATCACAAATGAAGAGGGGGCCTCTATTTATAGCTACGCCTATCTACAATTGAGAGTCCTAAAATATTTAAACTCTACAATCTTATCCCTTTAGGATTTACACTATTTACCCTAGTAACTCTAGTTTTACTAGAGTGTTTTACCAGGCCACCAAGAGTTCAAGTAGATGTGCTTCTCCATGGGTTTCACAAATCATGCCAGTTCAAGCGGGCCAAATGAGCCTCATTGACAAAGTTGGCCTCTATGGGGTGTTCTGTGCACAATGCTTACAAGCTTTGACCCGCGACCCATGACACTTACATATTCTTGGCCAAAAATATCGATCAACCACTAGCTCCATGGTCTTACCTCTCCCAAAGCTCCCTCACAAACAATTTCCATAAAGTTCACTCATAATATATTCACACAAAGAACCATCTAGAATGCACAAATAATTTCATTTAAACACACACACATCATGTAATAGTTAATGCAATTGTTCCTATCTAGTTGACCCTTTCAAATATAATAGGGCTAAAATATGGTTTAGTTTTGGTCAATTTAGTATTGATTCCTCAATTCTTCGAAGCCCATCACTTCAACTCTCATTGCTATTAAATAAAAATGAAGATGACCTACTAAGTGCATCTGCCACAACACTCATGTGTCTTATGTTTCATTGAGAAATTAAACTCATGAAGGTAGGAACTCCACTTCGCATGACAGACCTTGAGCCTTTTTTTTCTTTCCTAAACTCATATTCCAGTGCTTGATGATTAGAAAAAACCACAAACTCTCACTAATTTCAATAATGCTCCCAATGTTGAACAACTCTTACCAAAGCATAAAACTCTAGATTGTAAGTGGAATAATGCCATTTAGCATCTAATAACTTCTCAACAAAGAATTCCACAAGTTTTCCTTCTTGGCTGAGAACAACCCCAATTCCTACCTAAGATGCATAACATTTGATAACAAATAACTTGTCAAAATCTATAAAAGTGCAAGAACAAGTGCTTTCATCATCAAAATTTCAACCCTTTCAAATGCCTATTAGGTTGATTTTGGCCATTCAAAGTTATTCATCATCAAATACTATTAATAAGACTCGTAGCAACATCGAAATTATTAATAAAACTCCTATAAAAAGAAGCCAAACCATCTTTAAAAGTTTGCAACATAAGCCATTCTCTAATGGCATGATCCCTATCCAAATCTGGTTTTATGTCATTTGCAAAGACAACAAACCTCCAAAACACTTCTTCACACAAGTTGCATTCCTTGAAATTCATAATTCTTTTTTCAACACCTCCAAAGCTTTTCGCATGTGAGATGAGTCTTCTTCCTTGCTTTTGTAGTAAACCAATTCATCATCAAAGTAAAAAGTAAAAGAAGAATTTAGAAGGGGCTTAGATACCTCATTCATGACTTGAATAAATCTGCTCGATGCATTAGAAAGGCTAAAACGCATTACTAACCACTCATAAAGACCATCTAGAGGCTTGAATGTTGTTCCGTTCATCTCTACCTAATTTGGCAATACCCGCTCATCAAATCAATCTTTGCAAATAGCATAGAACCAACCAATTGACCAAAAATATTATTTAACCAAGGAATGGTAAATCATTTTTCAGAGTGATTTTGTTAACTGCATAGTTATCTGAAAACACCCTCCAATAACCATCCTTTATTGGATCAAGTAAAGTTCGACATGCACATGGGCTCAAACTTTCACAAACCAAAACCCTTAACCAACAACTCTTCTACTTGCCTTTGCATTTCAGCACCATGTTGGTGGCATTTGTTAAGCTAGCAAAATTGATCAAGAAGCATCAAGTACCAAATCAATAGCATGTTGAATGCTTTTCATGGGTGGCAAGCCTTAGGGCACATCACCACTAACTAAGACAAGTTCACTCAAAAATTGTTGAAATTTTCAAGCTTGTTTGGGTGCTTCTTCAATTTGGTAACTGGTCACGACTTTACTCACCAAGGCACACACTAAATTTGATTCTTCACATCCAAGCTCAAATTGTTCAGCAAGTAAAAAACCACTAATTTTACTACTTTTTGAAGCATTAGTAGCTAATTTTGCATCTTTAAAAGGATGAAATGTGCACTTCTTACCATCCCTATAAAAGGACTAAGTATTTGGCTTAGCATGATATAACCAAGGCCTCTCCACAAGAATGAGAACCACGGTCATAGGAATTGGCTTAGCATGATACAACAAGGCCTCTCCACAAGAATGAGAACCACGGTCATAGGAACATCACAAAGCTTCTTCATCTATATTATTTCTCACAATCAACTTAGCTAAGCATCTAGATGTGACAAATATTCCGTTACCTTTGCCAATAAATTTTGTAGGGATGAATATGTTTTTCTAAAGGTGACTTCAACTTATATATCGCACCATTCGAAATGACATTCTCCATGCTACCTCCATCAATAACCAAATCACAAACCTTTCCATTATTATGTACTTTAGTTTGAAAAAAAGTTGTCGCCTCCAATCCTCCTCTATACCTTTAGATGTTGTTGTCGATACTCTAGAAATAATCAAACACTCTCCCAGAACTAGATACACATCAATTTTAGGAGAGATATGCCTGAGACAAGTCTAGGGGAGTTTAATAGCAAGCCAATGGTAATCAATGGTGAGAAATTAGTAAGGTAAATACTAGCTTAGATGATGAGGATTAGAAGCTCTCAAAGAATTTCTAAGATGTGATGTAGTTCTTGAGGAAGTTAGAGAACCCCTTAATGGAGGAGGTAAAAAAGCAAGTTAATGTTGAACAATGTCCAGAGGAGTGTGTGTATTAGAGACCACCCAATTCCACTATAGATGAGAAAAATAATGAAAACCAAGAAGGTTTAGTCAAGCAAAATGAAAAAGGAATCATGTGGGGAGTGCATAGTTTCAACTCTAATACAATATTCTCCACCACCATTTCCCAAAATATGTAAAAGAAGCTTTAAGATAGGAATTTAGAGAATTCTTAGTAAAATTCAAGAATTGCATATCAACTTGTTCTTTCTTTAGACTTTGGAGAATATGCCTGATGCAAGAGCTTTTATAATATTTTATTATTTCAGTTTTATTTCATAATATTTATTTTAAGTACTAGATATATGATAGACAGCTAGTGTTATTAGTTATATTTAGGATTTAAAGCCAAGGCTAGGAATAAAACTTTATTTGCAAGAAAGAAAGCCTATATAAATAAGTTGTAATCTTTACAGCCATTATTATTCTTCTTATTATTCTCCTTGAATTAGTAGAAAAACTAGAGGTTATCCTTAAGTTTTCTAGAATTCCATCTTTCCTATTCGTTTGTTCAGCCCTAATTCTTTAATTGCTGCTGTTTTCTCCCCTAAGGCCCAAACCACATCAACGCCTCAATATGCAAAGTCCATAAAAGAGATTATCTCTGAGAAGAAAAAAAAATTCAAGGGGAGGAAAAAACTCAAGCTTGGTTAGAGGTCCTGAAAGTAGAAATCTATGCTATTTACAGGGGATTGAGTTCAGTGTTGGTACATGGTTGCAGGCAATTGATTGTTGAGTCAAATTCATTATTGGCATTCCAAAAGATTTTACAACCACTTCATGACAATGATTCTCTTTATCAACTAATCTAACTAATCTATGGTAACTAGCCTTGTCAACCTTGTATTTATATAGAGGCAAATACATGCGCAGATTTTCTAACTTTTTCAAGTCACAATATTGATGTTGAGGTTACTAACTTGAATGACCCACTGTTGATATCATAAAACTTCTTAAAGATCATTTTGTTAGGTATGACACTAGAGCATGTCTTGCTAAAGTGAGTATCCTTTGCTATATATACCAAAAAGATAAGTCATGTATAACATGCATCTAGGAAGGTATAAAGAGCGAGAATCTGAGATGAAAAATGTTCTAACATACAAAAAGAACAAACTTGCCGAATAGCAGACACTCCTTTGTCAGTTCGGCCAGCAACCACAGCACAACCTTCCAGTGGTTTAGATTTTTCTTTCAAAAGTCGTGCTTTCTTGTCATCAACAAATCTCCCAAGAGATTTTTCAACTATTCTGTAGAGTGCATTCAAGCAAGGGTTAGAATACAAGTCAGTTCACAGGAAAATTAAATAAATAAACTTACTCCTGTACCTGGCCAAAAAAAAAAAAACTTACTCCTGTACCTGGCCAAAAAAAAAAAAAACTTACTCCTGTACAGTGTTCAAACCAGGCTGTTTCTGCCATCCATCAAAGGCATATCCACTGTATGAAAGAATTATCTTGAATGTTACTCTTTCCCATCTTCCACACCTTTCTTCCTTCTCATCACAAACCTCTGATTTTTTATAATCATCATCAACAACATCAATACATGTCTGCCATCAAAAACCTTTGTTGAATAAAATACAAGTAACACGCCCCAAATTTATTGGATAATGAGTTAATTCAATAGGAAAAAAACAAATAGATACCTGAGGGCTATTGTCAGTGCCAAACAAGGTGGATAAGGTTAAGCGGGCGTTGACCACATTGGAAAAGAAATGCAGAACATCCTGCCAAGGCCGCTCATACATGAATTGATAGCTCTCCCTGGCAGTCCACCTCGCAGAATTGCAAGAATCCGTATGGTTATAGTGAAAATAAATCTTGTTTTCCGTTAGGCTTTCCATGGATGACAGTGATACGAAGTCTCTGAATCTCCCCAGTCTTTTCTCTTTGCTGATAAAAGTTGCCACCGATTTTACGGCAAAGGATGTCACCATGCACCCTCTGTCTCCCTCCGATATCCCAGCCCTTCCCAGGGATACCTATTTCCCTACCCGATCCGACAAAATTTTGATTAACCGGGTTTGGGTATGATTACCTTTAAATTTAACAAAAAAAAAAAACACATTGATTTAATAATTTTATCTATATATTTTTTTTTCAAATTCTATCAATATATCAATATTTTAGTTTATCTTTTTAAATACAATATTTCTTAGATAAAAATTAAAATTATGATTTTTTAAATTGTTTAATTTTTCAAATATAATATTATTTTCAATATATAATTCTATTTCTTACATTATTTTAAATTTCATATAAAATAATGATTTGATCATTTAAAACTAACTAATAAAATTAAAAATTGTTTTTCGGTAAACAAAATCATGTAAAAATTTTCTTCAAATCAATATTGTATGAGAAAATTAGAAATTGGTTAAAATAATAAATAATTGATAATGATAGACTCTTATTTTAAACTTTTAATCTTGATAAGTTAATTTGTAATATATATTTTTTATAGTATTTTCATGGTATCATAAATTTTCTTGTTTATAATTAATGAAATATAAATAAAAAAATTAGTGAAAAATGTATTAAATTACAATCATATTTCAACATTTATTTCTAAAAACTGTGAAAATGAAAGATATTTCAAAAAGTAGGACATGTTTTCATGAATAATTAAAATATTTATTTTGGTGGTCATATTAAAATAAAAGTTTAAATAGTAAGTTTATCAGATATTCAATTAAATAATTAGTTTTTCATTTTGAAATAATTTTTATCTAATCCAGCTAATTAAAAATAATTAAATTCATTGATTTTTTTAAGAGAAGTAAGTTTTGATCAACACTACTAAATTTTTTATCATATGATATCGTTTTTATACAATGACAATTATAATGAACTTTTAAAATAAGAACCATGAAAATCAAAATAAATAATTCTAAATCTCAGATTTTGTATTTTATCTTACATTATTAAAATAAAACAAGGAACAGTCAATCCTTCTTTTCTTTTTTCTTTACCTCGGGCAATTGAAGTCTTAGTGTGAAAAAAAAATAGAAAATCTTTACTTTCATTTTTTTTTTGAAAAACAAAATTGGAGTGGAAAATAATTAGATTAGGATTATTGGAAATTGATTAATCTTAATGATTATAATATATTGCTTTCCATTTCAATTTTTTTCTCAAAAAAGAAAGAAATTAAATCTGAAAGTAAAAATTTTCCAAAAAATTTCACATTGATAATTTAATTATATGGTGAAAAAAAGAAGAGAAAAAGATTGGATGTTGCTAGTTTTATTTTCATAATGTAAGTTAAAATACAATATATACATTGAATCATCCTCTTGAAGCTCATCATTTTCATAAGAAATTATCCGATTGTCTTAAAAGAACTCGGCCCAATAAGAAAATCCTAATTCATTGGGCATTGGGTCTTTTAATACAATCAAATAGAAAGCTTCTAAGGGCACCATATCTTAAGAGCTAAAACTATGTGATTGAATAAATCCTCCTTTATTTGTTGCAGATCGAATACTCTTTCTCCCTCTCTTTCTTCAAACTCTGGTTTGTATTTTTTATAAAGATGTCTTTAATTAACGATAGAACAAGATCCGTTTTGCATCATATATAAGGGATTCCCCGGCTCGAACCGAAGAAGCAATGTCACTTGATCATTATTAAACTGACTGCAATCTTTTTTTTGCCCGTGAGAATCCCACTAGAGCACTTTCTACTTCTAATAAGACATGAACTAGATCATAATCATTCTCAATGAACTCATAGGAAGCAAATCCCATCATACTTGCCGACCATTAATGAACTGATCAGATTAACCAACCAAAATTAGCTTCAGTCATTATGTATTGAATAGAAGCAAAAGCCTCTCTAACCGTTGGACGACAATAAAAAATCATAACAAATCCTATAGTTACTCGTACCGAAAAACAAGTAAACGTAATTATTCCTAAACAATAAAATATGTTAACATGAGGAGGAATATATTTATTAGTTATATCATCTGCAATCGCTTGAATTTTGAGGTGCTCTTCAAACCAATCATAGATTTTATTGATATAGGTAAATAAAGAGAATTCTCAAAACCACATATGAGAGTTTTATCTCGTAAAATTCAAACAAAAACATCCAAGTAATAGCCGAAATAAAAACACCCAATCCAAATATCTTTAGTGACTCGTGAGTTACATATATATTTGAGAGTTTATACATCTATTCATTCAAAAATTATAAATAAAAATATTTATTAAAAATTGATATCAGATTTTATAATAATTAATAATATGTATAAGGTAGAAACTGATTTATAAAAAAAATAAGAAGTGTAGGCGAAGACGGTTAATTTATATGTATATGTAAAGTTTTAGGGTGAAGGGTTTTGGAAATTCTTTCAAGCAACAAATTTCGTAATGGCCAATCAGTCTTCCCCTTACCCAATCCTCTGCGCTTCCTTCAATCAAGACAACAGGTAAGTTTTAACCCAAGTTCCTAATTGTTTTCTCCGCTTAAATTACGTGCTTTTGATTGATTATATACTTATATGTTTGGTTACAAATTTGCAGTGGTTTTGCAATAAGCACTAAAGATGGCTTCAAAATTATCGATTCAAATACCGGAAGGCTCTGCTACGATCGTGGTGAGTTAATTTTGCAAATATTATTTTATTACTGATTTTGAACTAATTTGTTCGAAGCTTTAAATCAAATAATTGATTGATTTATTTTTATTTATTCGATAGCTGTCGGAGCTTTTATTATTGTTGAAATGCTGTACAGTTCAAGTCTTCTCGCCATTGTCGGAGCCGGTGAACAGGTGCTTCACAAATTTACTCTTTTTTGTTAATGGTATTTTTGTTCTGATTTTTTTTATTATAATTTTAGCAATCAACTTTGTAGATGATAATGAATTACTATTGCTGCAGCCATCACTATCTCCACGTCGTCTCTGTTTGTTCAATACATCAACCGGTGCTCCTCTCCGAGAAATGACTTTCCTGACTTCAATTCTTGCTGTTCGCTTAAATAGGAAAAGGTAAAAAGGTGTCTTTAGTTTAGAAGATAAAAGAACTTTAAAGCTCCATAGTGCACTCATTTGGGATACTTTACTTGCAGATTCTTCATTCTATTTATGTATGATTTTGTCTAGATGTAACTCAGGACGGTGCCATCTGCAAACAACTTTTCAATGTTTTGTAACTACCTAATTATGGTCTGGAGAGTTTCCCATTAGACCTAGCAATATTAGAGATGAAATGCTACATCATATTCATACACAGATAAATAACTCAAACATGACAAGAATACATGAATACTTCAAAATCTGTATAATATGAATTATTAATGACCTTAAACATGATGATAACATGACAAAATACATGAACATGGCACAGATACACAAATTACTAGGTAGCCTCTTTTCTCTTCTAGGGAATTGACTCCTTATTTGCATGATTTGGGCATTTGAACGGGATGAAATATTTGTTCTAGTGCTGTCCATTTCATAGGTTTTGCCAAGATCAATTGCTTGACGTAGAATAGTTAAGAAAGCGATAAGATATATGCTTTAAGGATCTTTTGGTTTTGTGTTTCCATGCTATATTTGCTAGATTAATTGCTTGTGTGATGCTTTCTCCATTTTTTCAAGAGCTGGTGGAAATTGTTGTGATTGGCGTTTGTGCTGTTAACATATTTAAGCAATCTTTAGTGTGTTCTATGTTGGTAAGATGTTAAAAATTGACAAAACGGTCTGAAGACTGCTATGGTATGGCTGGTGCGTAAGTGAAATATATTAGAAGAAATTCTAGAAGGTGCAGAACTCAATGAGGGCTTGCCTGAGGATGTCAAGAAATAGGTTCTTGTTTTTGTGCCATTGATCTGATTTGAGCTGATTAATGACCATATAAAATTAAATAGTATGTGAATAATTGGATAAAGTTCAGTGATGCTAAGACTTTGTTTTATACTGTTAATGGGTTGACATGATCAGGATGTAAAAGAATAGGTGAAAGGATAAAGTATATCAGTAAAATACAAATATATATATTACTAGGAAAAGAATTAATCTATATCTGGTAATCTTTAATTCTTTAACCTATCCTTATACATCCTCATAATGTGAACTCATTACTAGTATAAATAGAATAGTTTTGTCACATTTTAATATTTGCTGCGAAATGCTATTCTGTAGTATACTTTAACAATAGTGTGAAGAGAGTTTATTTAAGTTTGCAACTGAAAATGCAAGTTTCTATAGAAATTGGGTTATACAGATCTCAGAATGCGCAAAAAGTCTCATTTCAAAAAGACTCTTTGATAATTTAATTCCATTTTCATTTGGTTGTTTTCACATGTTTCTGTTTTCTATGTTTCCAAGATTGAGTCAACCTTTTATGCTTGATGCTATTATTGTGATTTCAGTTTTGAGTTTTGACTTATTTTTAGTCAATACTTAAATGCACTGAGGTTTGTACATTAGTATCTGGCATCATATTAGGTCTACACTAGTCCATTGAATATGATTTATCTCCTTTTTTTAATGAATGCTTAATTTGTGTAATTACAGGCTAGTTGTGGTTTTGCAAGAGAAAACATACATATATGACTCAAACAGTCTTTCAATGTTGGATACCATTGATACTGTGCCAAATTTAAAGGGTAAGTAGTATGTGTTTCTTCTGTATATAAGGTGGTTTTTGCTATCTCTCAAGTAGGCCATTATGATGTGAATTGCTTTGTTAAACATGAGTGCATGTTGCAATTGTCATGCAGTTGAACCAAGTTATAGTCCCACATTTTGGCAGTTTGTATCTTTGGTTCTTTATCTAAAGACCTTTGAGGGTTGTTAAATGTATCTGATATATTTATGTTTTGCTTGGTAGGGAGGATGGAAAATTTTTAAATCCAGTGCTGATGCTATATAACGTGTGAAGGAGGTTATGAAAGTTGTCATTGGGTTGAAAAGGTTTCCATCCTCCTTATCAAGCAAGGCACTGCACTTGTAGTCAAAGTAATTTCTTTTCTTCTCCTTTTGTGCTAAACTCCTCTGGGTAGAGTTATGTCAGGGTCTGAATTGTTTCTTAATGCAGTAACTTGTTGCAAAAGAGCATTACTATAGTTCCACTCTGAGATACGCAAAAGTTGACTTTTATCCAGGTTATTTTCAGTCCTTAAAAATTGTTCACTTCTTATTTTTAGATATCCTTTCAGTTAATAAATCAATTTTCTTATGAATACTATGAACTGAGATTGGGATAAGAAATCGGTTATATAATGTTCTCAAATAAAAGAAAGAGAAACACATTACGTGTTAAAAGTATCATATTTTTAATCATCAAGCTCCATGAATCTTTGTTAGCAGCTAATCTATGAAAAACTTATCAGGAAGGGTGATTGTTGATAGTTAATTATGAATTGAAATGGTCTAGTTATGGGAACTGGAAAGCATTGTGAGTCATGCAAATACTCCTGAACAAAAAAGTATATTCTTTATTTAGTTCATGAGTTTTTTTTTTTAATTTTAATTTTTGGTTATTTTCTTTCCTCCAGGACTTTGTGCATTCTCCCCTAGTTTGGAGGGTTGCTTCTTGGCTCTTCCTGCCAGCACAGTCAAAGGAGCTGTATTAGTGTACAATGTCATGGAGCGTCAGTTGCATTGTGAGGTTGTGACTGAAAACTGTCATTAGATACACTAGAAATTGGACAGACATAGAAAATAGTCAAGCTTTTGAAACTCCAAGAGTAATTATCAGATCTGTCTGTCAACATTTTATTAGCCACCTATGTGTTTTGGATTTCTGATAAATATATTTACTCATAAGATAACATTCTGCAGTATTTTTGTAGCCCAAACACATTGTATTTAATGTGATATTGTTATCGAGTATTTTTATATAAAAGGAATTAGATGTACTAGATGTGATGTGCAAGTGTTTAAATTATGAAAAACATTTGTTAAAGAAAAAGCACAGCAGCTCTTGTGATTGTCAACTATGAGCAAAGGATGAATAGCTCAAGCACCTTGGCTTCTATTTTGAATAGCTACCCGTCCCTTATCAGAGATTCTTTGTATTTACCTTCCTGTTACTGAGAATCAATAACTTTAGGAACTGAAAGTTTCTAGTTGTGTTATTCTACTGTTAACCTTCTGTTGAGCTGGGAATGACCATTTCTACTCATATCAACTGATCTGTTTTAATATTGCTATAATTGCCCTAGAATGGAAGAGATTAGTTCTGCTGTTCTTTCTTTGTTCTATTTAATCCTTTAGATCTGTCACTTTTTAATTTTTCATTTTATTGAATCAATTTAGATAGATGCTCACCGGTCTCCTTTGGCTGCAATTGCGTTATCTTCCAATGGGAAATACATTGCAACAGCATCTGAACAGGGAACTATAATCAGAGTTCATTTGGTTTCAGAAGCTACAAAGGTACAGAATTTTACTTCTTGAATTGATGAGACTTATATATGATGTGTGTCTTTTGTACTAGATCATTAGTAAACGGAGGCTGTTAGAGGCACAATTATCCCTTGTTACTTGAAAATAGAGAGTAATCTTGCGATTGTACGACATCATCATGCTGCAGAGTTGCAAAGACAAACTTTGCTAATGTGACCTTTAAGTTGTTTTCAGTCAAAGGAGAAGGAATGGGAAAGGACTGGAACAGAAAATTAGGCCAAACCAAAACTTCTTATATTTGCGCTTCATGCATCTGATTGGACTTGATATCTGAAGTGTGTCTTTGGTACCAGACTTAATAGTAAATACAGGCTGTTATAGCTACAATTATCCATTGTTGGGCAAAGAAAATAGAATGTAAACTTGACTTGTAATAAACTGTATTCCTTAAGCAGCATGCCATAGTGTTTGTCCCCTTAAATTTTAACTTCATATATGGAATCCAACCATCCTTTATTTTCTCAGTCATACAGTTTCCGGAGGGGAACATGCCCGTCAACCATATTTTCATTGTCATTTGCACCATCATTGCAACTTCCAGATATTCTTGCAGCTACAAGCTCTTCAGGTTCTGTTCACATCTTCTCTCTGGGGTTTGAGACAAATCAGAGGTGAGGACTACAAATAAGATCTCTTTCTAGTTTGTACTAGAAAATATTTCTGACAATCAACATGCATATTGTATAGTACCTATGTTATAAAAGAAATTGAAACATGTGGCATTTTTTCATCTTTTATGCAATTTGTTATTCTGTCATATTGTAAATTTTGTTTCCGGAATATACACATGATATGTATAGGTTTCTATTTGGTATTCTGTTTGTGTATAAATCTATACACTGAAAGTGAACCACATGCCCCAATTCCTTGTTAAAAATCTTAAAAGTAAGGACAGATAATTAAATTTCTTAAAGGTGGCATTACATAGTTCACTGTCAGTTTATAAATTTGTACACTGATTGTCTATCAAATAAATTATATATATGCATGTACTTACCGTGCCTTTTTCGTCAACATGTAACATTCTGCATATGATGGAACTCCGTTGTCCTTAATCTTTATTGTTCCCTTTATTGGTCCTTGTTGGCAATCCTTTTTGTATTTTTACTCTTTCTGTACGCATGTTTAACTTTTAGTATAACTAATGTCGACAAACTATAAAAAGACCCTTTGCCCTTTGGAACTTAAATATCACTATCACATACCTTCCATCAGGTACTCTTCTGCATCTCAAAAATAGAAACAAATAGGTTTTAAGAATATTTTAACCATGTGTGGCAACTTGAAGATCATTTGGGAACCATAAGAAACATTTTACTTAACATGCTTGAATAATTAATGGGGTTCTATGATTAATTTAAATGAACCTGAGAGACCATTGTAAATTTGCTAACATCTGTGATCATACGGAAGGGTCATAGATATCCTCATATTTTTTCAAAGCAAACAAAGTTATATCTTAAACAAGTTTCTTTTTGTCATAGTGTCTGTTTCTGCCCATAAATTTATATGAATGATTTAATGAGTTATGTGACCTTTCTCAAATTTGTTAACTCTAAGCAGGACCAAAAAGTCAGGTAGTTTTCTTGGATCAATATTACCTGATTCTGTGAATGATGCACTAGATCCAGCTCACCATCATGTGCTTCACAATGCTGTTTCTGCGGGAGTCAGAAGGTAAATACTGATTAAGTGCATATGTTTAAGCTAATTTACTCTTCCCTTCTTTTTGTTGAGCCATGCTCAAATATGCTTGGTTAACTGCCACAGAAGATGAAATTCATTGAAGTCACCCTTTTAACTTTTAAATTTAAATGAGTTGATATCTTTTACTATAAACAATAAACTTGATGTTAGATAGGGTTAGATGAAATACAATTGTTGACTAGATGACCATCCATAACATATGTGATATAAAATTGCATTGCTAATGCAGCTATGCAGTGGTACGGAAGGTAGACAAAGTTGCTGATTCATTCTCATCTGGGATTACATCTTGTAGGTCTGTTCTTCGATGCGTCTCAGCTTCAGAATTGTATATCTGTTCATTTACTTTTGTGTTCCCTTCTACTTGCCTTGTTTATACTTTCGGTTACCATACCACCCCTTCTTTTATTTATTTGGATGACGAATTACTTGAAATTAGAAGCTTCATGCATTCTATAGAATTCTGATATTGAACAATGTTATGCTACGGTATCACCTCTGCATTTGCTGAACAGAACCATTTGATCACTTTTTGTGTAATCCAAAGTGGTTTGTAGTTATGTTTTCCTTTCGCAATTCGATCATAATATTAAGATAATGCTACTACTTAGAAAGGAGGGTAGAGATTTCTATTATAATTTCAGGATTTGTTCTTAAGAAAGTAGAGTTGCAATTGGTTTGGTAATTTACGGTAATATTAAGTGTAACTTGTATTTTTGTTTTTGTTTGGCCACCCGGGGGGGGGGGGGAGGTGGATAGATATTAGTTTATGATGTGGTTTTATTTGCTAACATCAGCATGTTCGTAGTGGTATTATCCAAGCAAGAACCTGCCATTCCCAAAGCAAAACTTGGGCAATTGAATACAGTGTTTGAGTTTGAGGCAATGAATCGGCCTAAATTGGAGTTATTGAAGTTGCATGCATCAATGTACATGGTTTTCAGATTTACTCAAATCTGCATTTCATTTGTAGGGTCATCATAATATCGTTGATAGCATACAATGGGTACTTTCAGGAATATACCTTCACTCTCAACAGCCAGAACGAGTCTACATGGAGCCTGGATCGTGAATTCAACCTTATGGCAGTCATTTCGGGTAATGCAGAAACCTCATGACACCGTTAATGGCCGAACCTCAATCGAAAGGAGTTGTTGTAATACTTTGCTTGAGATGTGTTAAATTAAATTATTATAGAGTGACAGAATTAAGAAGACCTGAGGTTATTGTTAGGATCAATGTAATATTATAAATGTAAATGTAAATAACTTAATAATGTTTCTCAATATGCAAACCTTGTTAACTTAGGTGGTGATTCTTCCTAGAGATGAGATGAGATGATTAACACAAATTATTTTTATTGAGAAGACAGGGAGATTGGCATTGCAAATGCAAAAACAAAATTTTCCCTAATCTTCAGAATAATACACCAAACATTCCAAATTTTATTTTTGGAAATCCAACCTAAGTTGACCCAAATAATAAATCTTCTCTTTATTAAATTCACTTGGGCTGGTTTATAAATTTATATTATATATACTAAAGAACTATATTTTAAATTATGTACATTAATAATTAATTATGTACATTTATTAATATATATAGTTAGGGGTGAGCATTCGATCGAATCAAATCGAATGAAACATTTTTGAGTTAATCGAGTTTTAGAATCTTATTTCATCATTCTAATTCGATTTGAAATTTTTACGAATTGAGTCGAGTGAGATAGAATTCGAATCGAATCGAATATATTTGTTCGAGTTAAATTTAAAAAATTTATTTGGTGTTGTTTAATTTTATGTAATTTTTAAAAAATATATTTTTATTTAAAGATTTTAAACATGATTATACAACGAAAAATTGAAATAAATAAGTGAAAAAATCCAAGTAAATAATGACAACACAACAAAGATTATAATAAAAAAATAAGCAAAAATTCAAGTATACAACATAAATCCAAGTAACAACAATAACACAGCAAGATTATAAAAAAAATAAGTAAAAGTCCAAAATACAGTAAAAAACCTACACAGCAATACCATACCAAACAACAAAACAAAAAATAAAAACAACACAACAAAAATCAAATAAACGAACAATAATAACACAAAACCATTATGGGGAAACGCTGAAAGAGCCATCACGCAATGCAACGATATTTATGGGTATATATATATAATTATTATTATGGGGCTTAAACGAGGGCATCTTCTGGCGCTGATCTGCAGCTCTTTGGGGGTCTCCTCCTGCTGCTGACCATTCCCCTTCCTTTTGGGGCCCCTGCAAAACCCCTTCGCACAACTTCCAATGTAACAACAATATTCATCCATGCATATACCTACATTCTAACCATGCACCTATATGTTCATTTATATGTTAATGTTATCGATGTGCATCGACAGAAAGCATGCATTGAAGGCATATATATTTGATAATCTCTTGTTGTTTTCGCTTCATGCATTCTGCGTTTCGTTGTTTATTGTTTATTGATGGGCAATTGAAAGGGATCGATATGGATTGTGATGCTGTATATGTTGATTTCTTATATACTTTTTTTATTGCATATATAATATTTAATCTCTGAATTATATATGTGTGTATATATATCAAACTACTTTTTAGCCTTGAAAAGTAGTCATTATTTGCGTCGAGATGACCTCCTGTTAATATACATGATATTAGACTTCTATGATCTTTGAAAAAGAGAAAGGCCTTGGGAAAATGGGGGCAGATGAAATAACTAAAATATAAAAGGATTTGAGAAGGAGATGGAAATTTGTTTATTTATTTTGTTCCATGATAGCTGTTGAAAATGGAATTTGATCTCAACTTCAAACCATAAACGTAAAATTTTACTAGTTAAAACCAGTTGACATTTCATGCTAGGAGTTAATAACAATGTAATATACTTTCTTTTTCTTTAGCATTTACTTACTTGGGAATGTAGATCATGATCCTTATTACTTTTGAATTTGAGAGTTAACTCCTTTTGTTCATGTAGTTATCATTAAAAAGTGGCATTCTATAGATCAGAATTCAAATCTCAGCATTTTCATCCCATTCCTCTACTCCATGTTGCGGTTTCTTTTGTAATTGCAAATAAAAATGAATATTGCCAAATGAAAATTGAAATGAAACTGTAGCTATTGTACGTAATAAGAGAATGGATGCTAAACATGTATGAATTTTGCTTCCGATGAACCTGCAGCTGTAGTTCAAACTTTGTGTTATTTATTTCTCTTCAAAGTTATTAGACTGAATTTTTTTCCCAAGCTGTTTTACATTATGAATAAAGTTTTTGATTCTGTTATTGCTTTGTTCCTCCTTAATCTGGTCAGTAGTAAATATGATTAATGTGTTATTAAACTTGTTTTGTTGAAATAGAATGCCAAGTGGCCGTCAGCATGGTTTAAAAAAGGCTATTGGGGCCCTGAAGGACTCCACAAAAGTTGGATTGGCAAGGGTTAGTGATCAAAGAGTAAGTTTGGTACAGAAAACTTTGTCTACCATTATTTTGATTAATATCTTATTTTAAAAGAATATATTTATGCACTACAGGGAGTAGAGGTTGCCATTGTCAAGGCTACCGACCATAAAGAAGTACTGCCAAAGGAGAAACATGTCAGGAGTGAGTGATGTTAAATCTGCTTTCCTTAAATAATCTTCTGGAGCTTTATTTTGAAGAATGAACAGTTCCAAAGTTTCAATCTGTCAGAGTATTGCCAAAATGTTACAAAAACAGTGTATAATTGAGTAAAAAGCCTTTGATTTGATAATGTTGGATCTATATCACTCGTATTCTAGTCAACTCAACAGTCAAATTTATTCTTTATGCTTATTGATGGGTTATTATTGACTTTCTACGAGCCTGCAATTTTCTCTGTCTTCAATATTATTCTTTTAAAATATAAAAATGCTAACCCTTTCTTGTCTTCAGCTATCTTGGCTGCTGTTTCAAATGGCTCTGATACCGCTTTCTGCATACACACTCTGTTGAAGCGTCTTGATAAAACCCATACTTGGACGCTACCTCCTTATCTCATAACCCAGCCTCAGTTACTTTGCATTCACCATTGTGCAAATCCACATAACAAGTATGGATATGCATTAATGTGTATCTCTTGCTATTGGAAATCGTTATTAGGAACATATTATGTGCAAACCAAAAATGGAAGCTTCAATTTATGTAAATCGCTGCCATAATGGTGTAAAGATTTTCCTTAATGGAAAAGAGAAACAGAAATGGCCAAATGTTTTTGATTGATGCAGTTTTCAGTTGTTTAAACCATGCCACTTCAGTTAAGTTGTTACTTTGCAGTAGGAAAAGTATCTTATTTTGCTGTAGGTATTCCTTGTTCTAGAATTCCTATTTATGATTTTCTATATTTAGTCACTAAGATACTTGCATTTGCATTCAGGTTGCGTTGAAAACCTTGATCGTTATACACCGTATATTAAAACATGACCCTTCATTTCACCAAGACTTCGTTAATTTTGGGCGGGACAGAGGTCTCCTGCTGAACTTAACACATCTCAGAGATGATTCAAGTCCAGAAAGTAAGTTACTATATTTATTAAGTTTACTTTCTTTTTTCTCTCTTTAATGCTACGATTTAAAGTATACAAACTGACTATGGAATGCTTTTATTGGTGTCAAGCATGGAATTATTCTGTTTGGGTTCGTGGATATGCTTTATATCTGGAAGAGCGTGTAGAATGCTTCAATGCATTGAAATACGATGTTGATAAAGATCAATCGATATGCTCTTTGAACTCAATACTTGTTTATTTTCTCCCTTTTAAGCTGCAACTCATTCAATATCCTTTTTACCATTTTCTGGATTTGATACATTTCATTACCAATCTCCAAAAGGAAGAGCATTTCTATCAAGCCACCTAACATTGTTTAGTTTTAATTATGTGATTTGAAGTTTGCATTTCATTACTGATCCTAACATATGTTGGATCCTCTCAGATATTCGTTTCCTTTGATCAGTAAGAAAATCCAATATTGTTCACATGAAAATTTCAGGAGGGTGATACATGTCTCACATGGTCAATCATTTCCTTCTCTTTTTTTAAGTTTTTTTGCTCTTTCAAAGAGGGTAAACTTAAATATGGTAAGCTAAGTGAGGTTGCTAGAATTAGGAATTTTGGACAATCAAAACTTGTTACTTTCATCAGAACCAAATAATGATTTCTCTTTTTTGTGAATAGACATGCTTGCTTGCTTTCTTTTCAGTTTTATCTATATTGGTAATGAGGATATGAAAATCTTTTGTTATTATCTGCAGAGAAACAGAAGGCTCAACACCCCGCATCTGCTAGATCAGCTACCTGTCTTGCAAGAGCTTCTCCATCACCTTCTTAACTGCAACGTACACACCCTTGAGTCTTCCATTGTCTTTCTTTCTCGAGCTGTATGCCATTGACACATTCTTCATTTTAGCTACACTTCTAACATTGTTTCTTTTCCCTCTTCCACTCACTGTGTTGTTTTTGCAGCCAGCAGGGGCTGCTTTTTATAACCACTTGATTCATTATGTTCTATCAATTGTAAGTAACTCCATCTAAAAAGCATTAGTGTGTTCAGTCTAACTAGTATATTCTTATGGATTTCCTCTTTTTAGATTGCAGGTGAAAGTGTTAAGCTGTACATTGCAATTACTGATGGAATTCTAAATCTGGTTGACAAGGTAAGCTTTAGTCAATGTCATCTCATGGACACTCATGCTTCTCCAGCTAAAAATATGGATGTTTGAAGGATATGGATCCTATTTTTTCACAGTACTTTGAGATGCAGCACAACCATGCTGTTAGGGCACTAGAGATTTATCGCAAGGCAGGAGAACAAGTAGAATTCAGTGCTGCAAACGGATCTTTCTCTGTTTTGTATGTTTCCAGATGTTCATAATTTAGACCCCTTTTGCTCTTTCTAGGAACATAATATTTTCTCAAGTAAACTTGAATGTTGCTGCAGGTGTCGATGTTATCTGAGTTCTTTGAGATCTGCAGGGGTCTTCACTATGGGCAAGGGCAAAAATACCTTAAGATCAAACCGGTATTGGACCTTAAAATTTACTTTATGAGTTTCTTGTTTCTTTGAATTTCCCACGATTTTGTTTAACTTCCTTAACATGTACATTCCAGCTCCCTGAATCATTCCTGATTGCTATGGAGGAATATGTGAAGGAGAACCCTGAAGTTTTGGCACTTCCGTATACATCAGTATGATGCCTCAATACTTTTTACTAAATAGCTATCATATTCTTCCCTTCGAGAAAAAAAATTATTCTTTATGATGAGAATTACAATTATGCAGATTTTCAAATGCATATAATTGTTGAATCAGACGCTTGGGAGAAACACACAAGTAAATTCGGTATCCATGATACGATAAACAGCTTTTTATCACTTGGAATTTCCAGCCATGCAGGCTTTGTGGCTTACATGATTATCAGTAACAATACACACGAGGAAAGAAAGAAAGAGTAGTAACTTAAGGCTCAACATGTTGCAGAAGATTGAAGTTCCTAATGTCCAAAAAATTGTCTGATGTCTGTAATATCAATGCCTTTTTATATTTAAAACACTAATAAGTTAAACCACAAAAAAATGACTGTCCTAAGGGAAACATTGAGAAAATGAATTCTGAAGGAAGAATGATTTGAGGAGTACCTTTGAGGCATCAACTAAAGTATTTTTCTTTGTTGGTTGACTGGATGTTATTGAAAGAACTCGTGTAAAATAACATTTCCTGCCATGAATAGTCAAATTCTTGCATTATCAGGCATGGAAACTTGAATGATCCTCCAGATAAAGTTGCAGACTTGAAGCCAGATAGTTGGTGTCCTTGTCCATCACTACATTCATTACTAGAACCTAATGCATTAGCTACACTATGAATTTATTTATTCATTTGCATGACTTACATGCTATTTTTCAGATAACAAAAGATGAAGGTGCTGCTCCCACAGAAACCCCTGCACCAGTATCTGATTTGTTGACAGATGATGATGTTCAAGAAAAATCTGTTACATCTTTGGATAAAACCCAGAGTGAATCAAGGCAGGCTCTTGGGAAGCTAGACATTGCTGATCTTATAGTAAGGACTTTTCTTCATTTGACGATACACTGGGTCTCTATAGGTCCGTTGTTCTTGATTTCTTATGTTTATTCTTCTTACTTGATCTACCTTGTTACTGCCAGTGCTTTGACGATCCAAGTGAGGAACGAACTGAACCGAATGAGAATAATCCGCTTGCTCTAGCAATTGTTAAATCTGGTAAATTATTGGTCTTCACTGAGATGTCAATTAATTTGTCCTTCGAAGTGATGAATCGGATACTTATATCTTTTCCCATTTTTAAATTTTAACAGAGAATCCTCCCTATGCTGAAAATGTTTGCAACTCAGCACCTGCATTTACAGGTTGGGAGTTTGCACTTTGTGATGAACCAGTCTCCAATGGAGCTGCTGTTGCTGATAATAAAATGGTTAGTCCGAGTACTTTAAAATAACCTTGTCCAAAATTCTTTCAGGATTTGCCACTCTGCCTTATGTTCATCTTGGACTGCTATTAACATATCATATCTTCAAATGCAGACTGGCATTTCGAACAGATTAACACCATACAGTTTATCAACAACAAATCAACAAAGACCTACAACTCCGGTCAGGTGTCGGGCTACCCTTTTGATGATTACAATTGCCAGGGTCCCTTTTATGGAAGCAGCAGTATCCCACCCGAAGCTAATGTGCAAATGGCAGCCATGCCTCAACGGCTACCATACATCATGCCACAGCAGCCTCCTATGACCATGGATGCTTACCATCCAATCAACCCTTCAGTTGTGGCAAATTACAACCAGGTTCCCACATTTTATGGAGGCAGTAATGTCACACCCTCAACTGATATGAAAATGGCAGTCATAGCTCTACAACAAACTGACCTAAAGCAACAGCCTACATTGGCCATGGTTGGCTACAATTCAACCAAACCTTCTGGGAATCCCTTTGATACGTGAAAATGGCAGCCATGGCTCAAACACAACCTGACCTAGAACAGCAGCATAACTCAT
This sequence comes from Kokia cookei, assembly GCA_039519145.1. Taxonomy (NCBI): domain Eukaryota; kingdom Viridiplantae; phylum Streptophyta; class Magnoliopsida; order Malvales; family Malvaceae; genus Kokia; species Kokia cookei. Next base: position 57,536,488 of record CM076903.1, read on the forward strand.
CCGTTGGGTACAATTCAACCAAGCTGGCTTAATTTAGGGGCAAGGGCTTTGAAACATCAGCTTTAGGCACAGATAAGATTACAGACAAAGGTTAATACTTGTAAGCCGCAAACATGAAGGCCATAGAGTTAATAAAGAGTATTGTTTAATAGATTAATTCTTCTGTAGCTCTTTTTCTATCACAAGCTGCCTCCAACAGTCTCTTGTCTGAGATCAGTGCCAGAAGCCAAGTGGTAACAGATTGTAGTCTCCCGTAGAGAGCATTGAGTGACTAAAATTGGGTTTGGTTGTGGCCTGGGCCAATTTAGAAATATTACCAATGCAACCATATCAATGTAATTGATAACACAAGCCACAAAGCACTAAAGACAATAGATATCAACTCAATATAAGCCATGTACATTTAGACCAACAGTTTAGTGCAACCCTTGCATTCAAGTGAACAAGAAACATATTTTTTACCTAATTCATTTGAGTGCTCTATTTTCACTGCAACTAGTCATAGAAATGTACAACGCACATACATGGCATGTAAAAACATGGCACAACATTAAAAAAACAAACACGAATATGACAAAAAAATAGAAAGATGCCAAAATCTTTATAATGCATTATTAACTAGTCAAAAGGTATATAAACATAACATAACACAAAACTACTAGGATATCCAGAAAATATATGAACATGACACAAATTGCCTAGTCTACTTGCAAAGAAATTTTCAGCATAAAAAAATTCCAAGCCTGCGTATCTTGTGTCATGCCAAAGGTTGCCTTCATTTTTCTATCACATGTTGCTAGCGGCTAGTGACAATGTCAATTCTGGAACGATATAGAATAAGAGCCAGTGTTTGGATCTTTGACAGCTTTGAAGTTGTCAACACTCATCCCAAATCGACCCAGAACTGAGTTGCCCAATTCTTTTAGCTTTCCTGTCATAGTACATATATTAATATATGGTTAGTGAAGCATAAATGGATGCCAAAAGTACAAGCCTAAAAATTTTCTCCTATGCTACCTTAAACAAATTCCAGTAAGGATCTAAATTGCTAGATCAACATACATTATTATATCATGGAATAGAACATAAAGCATCATGAAATAGATTCGCCATTCTCTGATACATTAATTGCTCATATAATTATACAGACATACATTAGTTGCAAGAAAATTAAAGTTGACAAGACAAAAAGCTCAGAAAGAATATTAGTGACTTGAATAAAATATAAAGCTTCCTTTTTTCAATTATGTTTCAATGCCTACAACCAAATCCAAGATTCAAATAGCATTTAACCACCAGCATTCATCAAGTGCATATTGCACATAGCTATTATCAACCATTGACATGGGCAATTCAAGTCTGCAGTATTCAATTAGAGATGGTAACCAACAACCAATGGATCAGATGCTTATTATTATTTGCACTTAGCAGGAAAAAACAAAATAACCTAAATTTGTTTACGAGGTGCTTGTAAACATGAAGTTGATATCGTATATTATGAGTTTAGTTTATTAGACACATGAGTTAAAGGAAGCAGCTAAGAAATATATAACAACAAGAATCAGATGTATAAACAGTCAATATGTGCTAGAAGTGAATATGAGTTTGGAACCAAATGCACCTTTCAATATCACATGCTAAACACAAAGGAACTTGACTGTAATTATTTTTGCACACCTTTTGTACATCCATTAGCATAAAACTTGATCCTTGAAACCAAAATATACCGCATAAAATTTACAACTTTCAAGACAAGCTTGAATAATTTAAGGATAAGGAATTTAACAAAATTCCTGATCCCATTCCCCCCATAATACTTTTTCAGGATATAATAATGTAGGGCAGTAAAGCATCCATAACATTGTCAAGGCAATACAGATATCATGATGCGCACATACCAAGAAAAATGAACTACCTTAACTGATCCTTAAATTACCAAAAACTCTTGGGGAAGGGGGGAGGGCACAGAGGCAAAAAAATGCAGATTTAAAGTTTACCAATCATCTCCTCTTTCATCTTCTCTCTTTTTTCTGCAGCCAATGGTTCCAAGCGACAAATAGCCTTCCTAGCCTGGTCATTAGCAGGATCCAATTCCAATATCTTCTTCATATCTGCAATTTGTAAGAAAGATAATTACAAACAAGTATAATGTGGACAAATTAATTCAATCATCAAGACAGAGCAATGGATATATGTTTACAAAAACTGCAAAACGAATAAGTAATTCTAAACTTAAGAATAAAAGAAACAAACAACCAGATCGATGGGCGCTCACCAGCAATAGCTTCTTCAAAATGTTCAAGCTTTTCATGAGCTTCTCCTCGTCTAACAAGAGCTTTCATATAAGAAGGATTAAGTTCCAAAGCTTTATTACATTCCTTGATGGTTTCCTCATAATTACCCTAAATATATACAGTTTTTTAAACATTAAACAAGTCCAAAGAAAAGCAATAAAAATTGTTATTCAACTTTAAGAAGTAGTAGTATAAAATTAAAATACCAGCTTCAGAAAGCAAACAGCCCGATTTGAATGGCAAATGGAACGAATTTCAGTGGCCGAAGGCATCTCCGCCGTAACTTGCAAAGCAATCTCATACTGTAACAAGGCCTCCTGGTATTGGCCGTTTCCGAACAATTTATTTCCTTCCGTTTTTGCATCATTTGCTTGTGCCAGAGCTTTCTAGAAACATATTAATTTTTAATAATTAATTAAAAAAGAAAAAAAAGAAGAGAAAACCCAGGGAAAAGAGAAAACCTCTTTCAGTTGCTCGTCGTTTAAGGCATCTTGATAAAAATCGGGACCTCTCTGTTGGGGTGGTTGTTGATCGCGAGCGCGGTCTTCTTCTTCGTTGTCGCTGACGTCACGTTCGCTAGCTGTTTCGAATCCATCAGAGGCAGCATCTCCTCCGTTGGCATTTTCTGATACAGCGGCGGCAGTAGAACCCCGTGTCGTTTCAGATGATGATGAAGATGTGGCTTTCGTGGCTTCTTCTTGTTGTTCATCAGTAGGGTGAGGTTCAATAAGCACCATTTCTTAAAGTTTAAGATCGAAGAATCTAAAACAGCCTTACACTTTGAACAAACAAATTGCCTTTGATTTTATATTATGCCGAGACGAAGAACATGAAGTGTTTTAGACGAGTTCAAACACAGCTTCCAGAAATCTCTTTTTACTTTTATTTACTGATATATCAATATTAATTAACTTAAATTACATTATTAGCCACTCAATTATGGGTACAGTTTTATTTTCATCACTAATGTATTTGAAATTGTTTGTCATCTGACTGATAGGTTGTTAATGGTAATATTTTTTAAATTAAGATAATAACAATTTTAACTCTCAATTTTTTTATTTTTATTAATTTAATCTTAATTTTATATAAATATTATATAAAAAATCAAAATTATTTTTAAAAAAATAAAAATTTAAGTTATTGTCGGATTATTGCAACAAAAATATCCAGCATTGCCATAAAATCATTAAAATAGATATAACTTTAAATTAACGTTTTATTTAAATTTGAATTAAAATTAAATTTATGTGTTGACCTGATGATAAAAAATATTTATCGTGTGACTGAGTTTAAATCGTGCCAATCATATTATTATTAGTATTTTACTTTTTCTTTGTAATTCATCAAAAAAATATCTTATTTAAATTTTCACACATTTATATATCTATTTATTATTTATATTGTTTTTTATTTGATTTATAAATAATTTTATATTCTACAAGTAAACCAGATAATCATATATTAGAAAAAAGTACAGGTTAAATTTATTTATAAAAAATATAAATAATTACGGAGTGCATCAAATACTTCTTTCATATGTTGTTCCATCGTTTTATTTCATTTTCATTTTGTTAATTGAGAAAGAAAATAAAATCGCTTGAAATTGAACTTACATTTCAATTCGTCTTACAAATTGCATTCATGTTAATTTTCAAATTTTTATAGCATGCATTTTTTTATGCTCATGATATATCTTGTATTTTTTATTTTAATACACTGAAATATATTTTTTAAATATTTTATTATACCTTCTAAACACTTGTCAACTTAAACTCACTTCTGAATTTAAAAATTTCAATGACAATGTAGTAAATTTTATTTCATTCAACATTCTCATACCAAATTTTATTCCACTCAAAATACTCTTATGTTAATGTTATTTTAATTATTAATAGTTTTTAATCCTATCTTTTAAAAATAATTTAATTTCAACGAAAATTTCATAAATTACACCTATAGTCTCCAAATTACTAAATTATTAATAAATTTACATTTTAATCACTTAACTTCAAAAATTTACAAAATAATTATAAAACTATTCAAACAAATTTATTCATATCATTAAACTCTCTGAAATAAAAATTTAAATCATTAAACTATTCAAAAAATTTCTTTAAATCACTATTTTTTCAAACTATTAAACTCAAAACAACGATAAGATGAATCAACAAATAAAACACATCTCAATCCAAGTCCACTTGACAGTCATTATTAAAAATTAAACAAAAAAGCAACTTGAATTTGGTTAATAAATTCATAATATTCAAAGCTATTTCATCGAAAAAAAAAAACTTAAATTTGAATTGTAAAAAAGAAAGGAAAACAACTTTCAATTGGGGTAGACCGTATAAACAAAGTAAGCCATACTATAAAAACATGGGAAAGACATTTTCGATATGTGCAAACTGTGTAAACAGAATAAACCATACAACAACGATTTTAACAGCCCAATAACTTATATAAGAACTTTCAAATAATTAAATAACCATTTCGTAACTTTTTAAAGTTAAATAACCAAACCGTAAACTTATTAATAATTTAATAATAGTAATTTACCCTAAACTCCTTCACTATTCTTGCAACTATCATATATTACCATGATATTATATTCAAACCTTCACTGACTTAGATGGAGTACATCCATGAAGAATGGACCAATTCCTTATGTTTTAGCAATATGATAATGGCTTAGGCAAATAAGTTACGTGTCTAATGGCAAAAAATAACTTGCAAGATCAAGGTTAGCATCGATTTCCATAGAACTCATCCACCAAATTAAGGTTTTCCAAATTTGTTTTAGCAGTCCCAAAAGCATAACCATAGGTAGACATGATTAAAGAGAACTGGAAAAAAAAATGACAAGATGCCTAGCTATTTTAATGATTATAGTATGAATTAATAAGATAATAATAGCGGGCATTAGCAACTGAAAAATAGGCTCTTTTGAACTAACCATGCCAGAAATCAGCTGAAGACAATAACAGTTAGGTGCATAGTCTAATAATGTTTTACCAAGTCCAAGCTTTTCATGTCAACGTTGTTTTCTTCTTGATGCTATTTCCGAGGCCCAAGCTTTTCCAACTTCAGTCTGGAACTTCCCTGTAATATAAGTTAATTTACCCTTATTAGCAGTCGAAATCAAGTTTGCTCATGAATAATGCAAATTATTTGTTTTAGATCAACCAAGCAAGTTTAGGTTCAATACTAAAGGACTGATGAAAATTTGTTTTAATCGGAAATGGTTTCCTCAACAGAAGTTCCAAAAGAAGCAAAGCGTGAAGAATTCTTTCACCTTTACCAAGTAGGTAAGATTATTTTTCTAAATCCTGTATCACCTCCAAAACAGTCGGACAAAACCATCCTGATCGCACTTCCCATTCTCCCAACTCTTAAGTAGCTCCAAAATCCACTACTTAAAAAGCTTCATTATATAACCTCTTCAATTCTGAAGCATTTTATTCGCCTATAAGCTTCTTTTTTTTTTTTTGCTCTCCAACTTTTCTAAATGCTATGGTGATCATCTTAAAACCACTATGTATTATAATGACATATTCTATTAGCTGCGCTGCTTATCTTCCTTTCAATTTTGTCTTTAAGGTGAATCATATTATGCCATGTCAAACAGCATTTAACAGATATGTCCAGATTGAACGAATGAAACGTCGAAGGGCTTAATTAAACACCTAAACCAATTAAAGGGTACAATTGAGTTGCTGAATTGGTCTTTCAAATTTATTCTATTTTCGAGTTTAAATGTCTTAAAAATTATTAAAATCCATTATGGAAACAAAAAATGTAAAAACCACAGAACTGCAAAAGGTTTAAATTACATACCAGCAGTTGACTGGAAAAACTCATCCAAATCCACTCCTTGCTCTGCTTAAGTCAAGATGAAACATTATTACAATGAGTAATGACTACATAGTTAAAATTGAAAAGTAGGTACAAATTTTGAAAAATAAATAATTTAAAAAAACAGTATATCTTAATTTTCTAGAATCATTAGACATTACCACAGCATATGAAATGCATGCACCACAAATCCATCACATCAATTATTTAAGGTCAAGAGCTAGTGTAATGTATGCAAGAAGGCTTTAAATTTAAACAGAAACACTAATAAAACTAAACAAGAAAGTGCACATAAAGGCCAAGATCCAGGAACAAAAATATGATGAAATAAATCTCAGCAGCAAAAGAGACATTTATTTCATCTCAGCAACATATGGTATCAGAATGTTTTTAAATTTTAAGCATTAGGTTGTACTGATGCCTTGCTTATAAGGAAAAAGCTTATCTATTATATGTATTAGAATAGTTACAATAAAATAAATAATAGTTAATAAAAATTTAAACTTGAAATTAGAAAGATGAGTAAAAACTCTAGTAAAAAATAAAAGCTCTTCCAAATAAGCAAAAATGTTTCCTTCTCTTTGCTAAAAATAAGTCATGAGAATGGCTAAATATTACCAATTGAATTAGTTTATTGCTAACTCATATACTAAAACGTGTGTAAAAAATAATACTCCTACCAAATGTAGCATGATTGTATTAATTTTATGAAGAAACTAATTTATCATCTTAGTAAATAAATCAGCAATAATAATTCCAATACTCAGCTTTCATTAAGACCATCAAAACCAGGCTTTATCCTACATTGCCTCTAAGCTTTAAACACTCCTTTTCCTTTTTTCTTTTATCTTTCTCCACAGCTTGGCTCTCATTCTTAGAAAATTATAGCTTATTCTTGAGAAATGTTTAAAACTATTTAATGTTTCTGTAAGCCATATGTTTTAGGTGAATTGCCATTATGATCAGATCAGAAACACTGATACTTATGCAAATATGCAATGATAAAAAATCAAGGAAAAAAGTCAAGAACAAGAAGTCTTACCATTCTCATATTCTAAGGCTTGAAGTATCATCTCCACCTGCATGTAAAAGGACAGCCCAACATCAGATTAGAAAGCATTTATCAGCTTCGAGAATTATGATTACAGACCTAAAAATATGTTTATAGGTAGGCGGTGATAAAAAAATCACCAACATAATTTGAAATAGGATTAAACTTGCAATAATTTGAGGTCTAAATGCTATAATCAAAGGAGATTGGTGAATTAAAGATTAATTCATCATATGTACTGAAGATGAGATAAACACAAATAAGCAGAATACGAAATGAAAATTGAACAACTTACAACCATAGGTTGGAAACAAAACAATTATTATTTTTATTTTTATCATCATACAAGTAACTAAGCATGCTACTAAATCATCACTTCTTCTATTCTAGGGCATAATATAAGTGTAATAAAAAATATTAGCGAAACAATTCACATTTGATATGTATCTTTGAAAAAACAACACATTTGAGATGTTCCATTTTATTGATAAATCATGAATAATAGAAATATACATACACTAGCATTACATACCTTGTCAAAGTCTTTGACGATTTTGGCTTCAGAGGAAGTATTTTCTTCATATTCCATCCATAATTCCGCTATTTCTTTCGCTGCAATCAGTTAAGCAGAAAAATTAGGTCCAATTATACATCATTATGATATTCAAGTTCAACCCCTATCCCCCCCAATCCCTGCCCTCATTTTTCATAAACGACTATGAGTTAAAAGAAAGAACAATAAGGTAAACCTCTAGACCCTCCACCAAGTAATTTGCACATATGATCTAAGGCTTCACGCTCTCTTCGACTCTTCTCAGCCTTAGAAATACCATCAGAAGGGGTAATATCACCAACGATGGCTGTTCAAACACATAGATAAATACAACATTGTGATTATGGTAAGCTAAAAAACCATATTTATACAAACAAATCAAAATTTAATTTATTTAAAATTAAGCTAAAAGACCTTTTTTTTTAATCTAACCTTCAGCGATATCATGAACAATTGCCATTTTAACACACCTAAATAAATTATAAGATGAAGAAGAAGAAGCAAAAACCTCTCAGTCAAAGAAATAACTGAAATTTGTAAAATATTAAGGGAAAAAAAGGTAATACAACTAACTTGTCTTGATCAATTCCAGGAATATCAGAAGCAATTAAAGCCATTAATCCCATTCGATGCATATGATCAGCTATTGATTCCGGATTCTGTACATCTCTCCGCACCCACCCCGCTCGTTTCGTCGTCTATGCATTCCAACAATAATAATCACGTTACAAAACTATATCAAATTAAAAGAAATTACAAGGAAAGAAATTGTTCAAAAAAATTTTAGTAAATAATTAAAAAAAATACCTTGAGGCGATGACAGAGAGTGAGAAAATCGATGGCAGAGGAAGCGGAGGGGGCAGAAGGGGCAGCAGCGTCATTGGAAGGATTGATGTCGTTACCGTTGGTGAGGGAAGAAGATGATGAGGAAGCCATTCGGAGAAAAGAGAAGGCAGTGGGGGGAAGAGAGGTGTGGGTGAGGAAAGATTTGAGGCTGAGTTGAGTTGAGGAAGAGAAAGAAGGGACTAGGAATGCCAGTGAGAAGGCTCTACAAGGAAACACTACTCGGCTCCCACTCCCCATCTTTTTTCCTTTTCGGATTTTCTTTTTTTTTTCCTCTTATTTTAATTAATTAATCTGATTCGTTGCGGCAAATATCAAATTTTTTGGTGGAAAAAATGGTATATTCCAGAATGTTGATTCAAAAGTTCGATCTGACCATCCACGTCACCATCTATGCGGCAATTGACGGTCCACACTCTACAGCTGACCTCGCATTTTATTTTATCCTTTATTCACGTTTTAGTCCTAAATATTATATAATTTCTCACATTGATACCGAAATTTTTCATCGTACCTAAATTTTGCTTCCTAAGTCCAAAAGCCAAATGTAAAAAAAGAAAATTTTCGAGTCGTGTTATTATTATTATTTATTTATTTTAAATTAATTAAAAGATAAATATAAAAATTTATATTATCCCTAATTAAAAATAAAACAACTAAATGATAATATTAAATGATTATTTTATCTTAAATTAATAAAAAATAAATAAAATAATAAAAAGTTTAAATCTTTAGAGAATAAATCCTTAGAATAATCAAATTTAACGATTAAATTCTACAATATCTGTCTTTTATTTAAGTAAATGACACTATAAAAAGCGGCTATTCTACATATTGATAAGTTCGATAAGCCCAAAAAGATCTCTTTAGAATTCTCTGAAAATACCAAAAAACTTGTAGAATTTTGACAAACACCATAATTGTTCTAAAGAAAAATTATCTTCTAATCCAATTCAATCGAAGAGAAGAAGCCAAAACTCATTTAGAAAGAAAACTACCTTTTGATCCAAATCAATTGAAGAAAGGAGATCTAAACTCGTTTCAAGAGCAAGTTAATGTGACACTTGAAGCAATTCGCATCCATCCAAGATCAAGTCAAATGACCCTTGGATCAAAGTCAAATTGAAGAGAAGAAACAAAAGAGAATTTCTTTGTACTTAAGAAATTTCCAGAGTTTGAAACTTTTCTTTTGCAGTTATTAATAAATTTGACTCCAAATTTTCAAGTTAACTTTCTACTTGAAATTCGTGTCTACGAATTTCTAACACACCTGATGGGACAATTTTTGTAGTTAATCTTCTCTCAAAAAGTCAAAGTTCAAAGTTGCGGTGACTTTAAAAATATCATCATTAATAAGCCCGCTCAAGCCAATCCTGTAGCATGTTCGGCTTCATCTATAACACTCAGTTTCCAATTAATCAATAATTAAGGATAATTAAGGGATTAAATTGAAAGAGGTCATAAGTTGGCAGCCTATATTGAAAGAATCAAGAAAATTATAAACTAAATTGGACATGGTTGAGATCCAATTCAGGTTTGGTTAGGATGAAACTGGTTCCTTAGTGGTAGACATCATAACTAATAATGGACAATTCTCATAAGATTGGAATTAACACAAAAAGCGCTATAAATAGCTGAGAGATGACTCCCAGAGATGATTTTCTTCTTGACCTTGTTCTAATTTCTCCCAATCTTCATCTTCTTCAATAGCTCGAAGGAGTAGCCATGGAAGGTTCTGCACATAACTGACTTCACGAGGATGAAATCGTAAACGTAAGGAATAGAGATAATTCGTCGAAATAGTAAACACGAAATAAATTTTTTTTGTCAAGATAGTAAACACGAGCTACAATGAAAGTGAGTTTCAGGTGAGTCTTTATCCTGATTCATGCATGTTAGCTTATATTGAAAATTCATATGTTGATTTCATCACGAACAACTAGTACGGTATGTGAAGTATTGTAAAGTTATTACATGCTCACAAATATGGTATATGAGTTATTGCATGAATAAGATGAGGTGTGGTATGTATGCACTTGAATTTAGGTGTGGGAAAATATGAATTAGTCTAGTGTTTGAACTAATTTGGCAAGTGTATTATGTGTTGGATGAGCAAAAACTCCATGAATATAACAATTTCCTTCCAAGTTGGTAAATAAAATAGTTCTCCAAATAACTTTAAAATCAATTTTATGTTTGAATTTTGTGTATACCCGTCACTCCACCCGTCCTTCATCACAACACTAGATTTGTTCATGAGTCGGGTTATTCGTCTAGACTCGAAGGTCCACCCGAAAATTGGGAGAGTTTGGACAAAAAATTAGGCTCGTTTAAAATATGAGTCGAGCTCGAGCTTGAACATTCAAGTCCCAAGCTTGACCTGATCCATTTTAAGTTTATAATATTTTATATTATGTTATTTTTATACATATCATGTAATTTAAAACACATAAAAAATTAAATTATACTAAATATATAATTTTACTCTGTAAACATTAAAATAATGTTAATATGACTATATAAAAAATTTTAATAAATAAAAAATGTATAAAAATATTAAATATTAAAATAATAGTATATTTAAAAAAATAAAAAATAATATGAATGAGCCTAAAATGGATTCGTGTTAATTTTCTGTAAATATGAACGGATTTAAGCAAAATTTTAAATTCAAATCTCGAATCGGATCGAACTTAGATAAACATAAATATATTAATATTATGTTTAGATTCAATTTGAATACAATTCGATCAAGCCCATAAACACCTCTACACCCCACCCATCTTTCTCTTTCTTAGCTGTCTTTCCTTGCTTTAAAAAATAGTTGGGTTCTTTAATTTTATAATACCACTTTTTCCAATATAATTATGTGCCTTTCAAAATTTATATAATTTTAATTACAATAAATATGGCTAGAAATACTATTATAAAATATGCTTGAATTGATAACATAAATCTAAAAGAATGTACGCACGTAATTTATGCATAATAAAATCCAAATTAAATCTCAAAACTTTCAGTTATTTTAAGATCATGATACATGAAGATTTTTTTTTTATGGGAGTGATAGTGTTTTCATGAGATTGGATGATTATTTTTTTTTAAATATTGTTTTAGATGTAATTTTTTTAAATAAAATCAGTTAAGAGAGTTTTACAATATAATATTAATTATTTTTTAAATAAAATAAATTAACATCCATAATCAATGTCCGATTTTATAGAAACACAACATAGAAATCATTTAAACCGTTATTATTGTTAATTAAATAAGATAAAGTGTATTTTACTCTTGAATATCAAATAATGAACTGCAAAATAGATAGAAGATAAAAATAAAAAAATAAAATATATATTTAAATTCAACAAGAATTATCAATTGAGTTTTAATTTGATTAACATCAACATCTTTATAAATTAAAATCAGTATTGAAACCATTAAAAGACTCAAGAGACCAAGACTCTTTTTAAAATGATAAATTTTTAATTTAAACTTTTTTATAATTTATTAAATTTTAAATTATTAATAAAAATTATTTTTTTCTTTCGAAATATAAAAAAAATGATTTAAGGCTTTTAAAATTTTGACTATATCACTGATTGAAATGTATTTATCCTTGTATTTTTAAAATGTGGAGAGATTTTAAACATGCATTCCACGTAAAACTAAATATCTATAAAATCATAATCGATATTTTATAAATAATTTTTAGCTTCAGTGAAAAAAAGCACACAAAATTGAGCTTATTACAGACAGTAAAAAACAAAAAGGGTTAAAAGATTTGAACTTATTTACAGTAACATACAAAAGAAATGGTTAAAAACAAGACATCCACGGCTGCAAGTGGTCTGCAGTGGGAGGCACAAAGCCACTCGTGCTGCGAGAATCATTCGTGTCGTGTAGCAATCCTAATAAGGGATTAAACGACACCGACACCGCCACCGCCACCGCCACCCACACCCACACAGCGAGTGTGCCAAGACTGCGACTACTCACGGTGCGTGTCCCACAGCACTGAGGCAGTCGGCAAAAAAGTAAGAAAGGGGAAGACTATTTGAAAAAGGAGCAATGAATTTAAATTATAAGCTATAGCAAAATGTGAATACTTTACTTACAAAAAAAGAACTGCCAAGAAATACCGGGGCCCAAGTGTTTTTTTCACTGCTCCCCCAAGAAAAGAATACATAAATCCTAATCTTTCTCTTGTTTTTAACTTGCGGTTCCTTCGGTTTTCCCATTACCTTCTACTTCATTCTAATGGGAATCGAAGAAAATCCTTACATTTAAAACCAAAATTAAAACAGGAAAAAACAAATTTTATTGTAGTCCTTTGCGGCTGTTATAACCGTAGTAAGATAAATACCATCTAACAAACTTCTTCAACCCGGTTTGCAAATCGGTTGTGGGCTTGTACCCGAATGCTCTTTGGGCCGAACTGATATTCGCATGAGTGAATGGAACGTCACCGTTTCCAGGCATGTCTACGATATTCCTTTTGGCTTTCACCTTCAAATGTCTTTCCAGGATGTTCACCAGCTCCGGCACCTTAACCGGCGACGTATTCCCCAAATTAAAAATTCTATACGGAGCGTTCCCCTTTTTCTTCCCACCAGAACCGGTGCTTTTCCCGGATGTATCCAACGATCCCAAACAGCCTTTTACGATATCGTCAATGTAGGTAAAATCTCGTGCCAAATCAACCCGATTCTTTCCCCGATATATGGTGATGGGCTTCCCCTGCAGAATATTTCTCGTAAACGAAAAATACGCCATATCAGGCCTTCCCCATGGACCGTACACGGTGAAAAATCTTAACCCAGTAATTGAAAGACCGTAGATATGGTTATAAGTGTGGGTGATTTCTTCGCCTGCCTTCTTGGTGGCGGCATACAAACTAGCCGGCTGGTCGGTCCTGTCGGCCTCAGAGAAAGGAACTTGATCGTTGAGACCGTAAACGGAACTGGAGGAGGCCCAGACAACGGCTGGTTGGGGATTAGCGGATTTGCAGATTTCGAGAAGCGTGACGAGACCGGCGATGTTGCTGTGAACATAAGAGTTGGGGTTTTCCATGGCGTACCTGACTCCAGCTTGAGCCGCCAAATGCATCACGTGAGTAAAAGCCACCACGTCGAAAAGCTTAGCCAACAGCTTACGGTCGTTCAAATCGCCTTCAACCACCAAAATGCCGTGGTTATTAAGCAGGGATTTCCTCGCCTTTTTCAACGAAGGGTCGTAATAGTTATTGAAATTGTCAAGCCCAACGACTCCATCTCCGCGTTTTTTGAGGGCAAGAGAAACGTGTGTACCGACGAAACCAGCCGCTCCAGTCACCAGAACGGACATGCCTCCGGAACGATGGATCTGAGCGGAGTTACGGACTTGTTTTTCCCATTGGATACCACCCCATGAAGCACTAAAATATCGGCTACCGGAATCAACGAAACTCTGGAAGCTCAAATACGACGCCGTCAATGCGATCAAGAAAAGAGCCCATAAAAACATGGTGCTGGTTGAAGCGAAGCAACGAAGGAATTGACGGTTCATATTGTGAGCTCTGTCGACCTTGAACTTCCCTGGCGTCGATGGAAACAGCTCATCCTCCAAGGACGGCATTGTCCTATTTTCTTTTTCTTTTTCTTTTTCAAAAAAGGGAAAATCTTGAAATGACGTGATTAGCAGATCAAAAGGATAAGGAAGAAAGAGATTTGTTTTTATTTATAAATATTATTTTTGAGCTGTAAAGAAATAAAGGCAGATGCAGAAAAAAAGGGGGGAGAGTTTTTATTTTTTCCTGCACCTGCTAATCGAGGGAAGGTGAGAATGGGATTTATATATAGGGGTCACCCACAAGGAAGCGACAAGTATACGCGTGAACGCGTTAAAGGACGGCCAGATTGGATGAGACACGGAGAGACAGCAGATATCTCAATTTTTATAAAACTCAACTTCATACTTCCCCTCTACTATTAACTCTACGCAGTCGACCAAAATATTTTTTTTATCTATATATTTTAATGCAAGTAATTAACATTTTCTTTCTAATTATTTTTAATAGTAATAAGTGGGCTAATTCCAATTTATGGTGCGTGGAACATGCATGATTGATTATTGACTATCTGTTTTTTAAAGTGAAGTTTTTGGCTTTTTGCACGATCATTGCATTAAATTATTAAGGAGACGAAAGGTTTTAGAAAATAATAATTAGTGGGGGTAGTTTGGGGATTTGGTATTGAGAACATGGGGGCCATTATGCTTATGCTCTTTAATTTAGTTTTTTGGGAAAGGGAAATTTTGTGGAAATAAACCGGTTACCGGAAGAAGCGGTCGTGAGTGGAAATGTAGAGTTAGGTTAGCAAAACAACGGCACTAGACTAGCCAAAATAATAATAATAATTGAACAGCGGGGAATTGGAAATGCCCGGCGTAACCGGTGGATTCGGCTGTCTGGTCTTCAATGGTCATGTGGGAATTGGGCGGTGCCCTTTCTTTTTTCTTTTCAATTTCTCTCTCAATTTAATCATTCATCTTTTATTTCAAGTCAAATTGGATGAATTTCCTTATTATTTAACAACTTCAATCGAAATTCCACATGCGACGTGATATTTTTTATTGTCAACGAATAATTTTAAATTTCAAAAAAGCATTAAAGATAAAAAATTATTTAAATTAAAAATGTAAAAATAAATAGAAAAAATAAAAAAGTTTTCAGAAAATGATAAGTTTTTCAAATTTACAATTAGAATTGTATTGTTTAAAAAGAGTTGAAATCCATTTAAATTCTAAATGTTTACTAAGATGCAAAAGGGTTTTAAAAAGCTTTTAAAATTTTCAAAAGATTATAATTTAAAAAAAAATTAAATTATGAAACAGGAAGGGCTAAATTGACATGAATGTAAAGGTTGAGGAACAAATTTCTGATTATTCCTAAATGTATTTAAAAAAGGGTCTTCCTTTTCTAGATTCTTTGTTTCTATGTGCGGGTTTAGCACAAGCTTGGTTGGCAAATTGCGGTGGTGGGGATCCACTTGTGAGGAAAAAGAAATGCCCTTTCTCAAATTATGTGTTGAAGATTTCTTAAAGTTTAAAATATTTTAATTAAATCATTTATCTAAATAAATTTCATTATGTTGAAAAAATATTTATTAATGCAAACGCGTTTAGATTCAGACTAACATTAAAGCTAAAGGATAAACTGATAAAAAGATTTTAATTTGAAGAGAATAGTTTTAAAATGTAAGCTATAATGTAAGGATGAGAGATGGGATATATTGAATTGATGAATGAATGGATGTTATGGGCGAGAGTGGCAGAGGATGAGTGGTCTCATCTTTCCCTGTGAGATGGAACTTTCCTAGATACTTGCAATTTTCCTTAAATATTTTTTAATCCAATTTCCTGTTTTGGTAAATATTTTGACTTTTTGATAAAATTAGTTTTCCCCCATACAGGCAATTAATTTTGATAATATAAACTGTAGTTTTTTCTTTTCGGAAGTTTCTGACAAAAGCACACGAAGAAAATGCTTTCTTGCATTATATGATTATTATTATTATTTGTTTCCAGATCTTCCATTTGTGGATCTACAATCTAGCCTCTTCCACCTGACCCAGCGCTCGACCCAGCATAGGATCCAGCTGATGAACCTGCTTCTGACCCTGCCCCAGAGCCTGAACCCGAAGAACTTGATGAAGAAGATGAGCTTGAACTAGAACTGGACCGAGAACCAGAGCCAGCACCAGCACCAGCTCCAGAGCCTGAACCATTTCCACCAAGCCCAAGACCAAGCCCAATACCCAAACCAACCCCAACTCCTCCCAGGTCTATACCCAGGTCTTTCCTTGCCACTCGGCTTTCAGAAAGAGTGGCACAGGTTGAGACTAACAATGCAACAAGTACTACACACTTCCAAAATTCAGCCATTGTTTTCAACCACCCAGCCTTGGATTCGGAAGAATAATCAAACAAGCTTGGAAAAAGGCGAGAGGAAGAATGGAGGCATACCGCTAACTGAGTAGCTATTTATAGTGAAGTTTGCACTTTGCTGTATATGTGATTCTAATAGTTTCATGTTTATCATAATTATAAATGTAATATTTTTTTACTACCTTAACAACATCATGACCACTACATAAATCCTAACGTGCATACTGTAGCAATTAGTGGGAAGTGATGTGGACGATTTTCTGGAATCTGATTGAACCAAAGTTTCTGGTGGGTGAGACTAATAGCACTGACAGTAGTGCGAATCCTTCTACTCTCAGACTTTGAACGCTATCATGTGAAGATGGTTGCGGTGCCGACCAATAAAATACATCCCCACGAACTATATAGTGGGGAATGATAAGTTTGTATATAATGATATTAGAATACCATATTGGAGGTAGAGATAGAATGAATTCAAGCTACCATAGATAATCGTACATCTTGGTATTAAGTTTAGAAATTTTAATTAAAAGCTTGAAGGTTTTAATGAGAATTTTTAAAATTTTTAATAGGTCTAATTAAAATTTTTAAAAATTTTAGAGATTTTTAAAAAGTTTTAGAGTTATTTCCATGAGGTCATTTGACAAATTGCGCCATGAAGACGTGCTCTTCTTTTGGAGATTGTTGCAAGGCTTTTCTTCAGATTTCTCTATGAAAATGCTCCTTAACAGAGATAGTCATGAAGATGTCCATTCAGAGATAGTCACAAAGACATCTTTTACAGAATTAATCATAAGGGCTCACATTTAACAGAATCAATCACAAGGGCTCACATTTAATAGATTCAAACACAAAGGTTCGCATCTAATAGGTTTAGGCACAAAGGCTCACATTTAATAGATTCAACCATAAAGACTCACATTTAATAGAATCAACCACAAAGGCTCACTTAAACAGATTCAATCACAAAGGCTCATATTTAACAGAATCAATCACAAAGGCTTACATTTAACAGAATCAACCACTAAGGCTCACCTTTCGATAAATAGTATTTTCGACGATATATAGAATTAATATAACAAATAGGATTTGGTTTGTTTATTTTATTATTGTTTATTCTATATATTAATATAGAATAATATATAAATACTATTAATAATATATAAAAAAATATATAAAGAAAATATGCGTTATATATATAACTAATTATATACTTATACTTAATATATTATATAGATACCGAGATTCCTATTAAAATAATCAGAAATGAAGGAAAAATGGGAATGGAATAGGCATATATTAATTAAATTAATAAAAAAAAAAGAAAAAAGAAAACCAAGTATGTCATGATATGAGATAAAAATTAGGAATCGACTTATGTAATAGAGCCGATCCCTTAAGTTATTGAGCAACGATGTAGCATCAGGCCTAAACTCACCATCGTGAGGTTTGCCCCTCATTGTCTGATACTCACCCAATCGTCCTTTTTATCTTCTTCCACATGACGCTATAGCCACCAAATTAGGTATTACATTATATGGTCTTCGATTGCCATGACCATGGACTTTCCATATAAGATATTTGTGTTTATTGTCCCGATGGACCCTTTAGATGACTCCAAAGAAAAACACAGACTCATCATGTGGACTCATGCTTGATATACTCACTTCTTACAAACTTCATCATACTAGATGCATTCACATTTCCAAACATGCAACTCATTCACTAGAACTTCATGCACAGACTCCTCATTTAGAGACTTACTCATGACAAACACAATCATACTTTTGCACACATTCATCAAGCACATATTTTCTTCTCATATTACAGGCATAACATCATACAAGCATCACATGCAAGCTTATCAAACAATCATCTTTCACAAAATAAACATATCACACTTATATAGCTCACATTTCCATTTCACATATTAATCTTTTAGAACAGAAGAGATTAACATACAAACATACATGTAAGATTCAGTTGGAAACTCATGAAACCATTATCTTAACATCCATGAACTGTGACTTATGTTTTAGATTTAAGATCTTCCCATGTATTACAACAGTCACTACTTATAAAAGATAGAATATCACTACTAAAAATCTGTTCAAATATATTCTTACCTTCCTTTTAAATCCAGATAACTTCTGTATAAGGCCTTACTTCTTTACTTACTCATATAGACATACTTGCAGTTGTAGAACTTACCTTCGCATGGAGAAATTCCTGACGAGATTCAGGGTTTCAAACTCTGCTTAAAGGGTTACTTCTGTTCCCCCTTATTTCAAATTCAAATTCAAGGAAAAGAAAAGAAGAGAATTCCCTCTATTCAAATTTGAAGGCCTATTAAAATAATCTAAGCCTTCATTGGGACTTGGCAAAAAACACATCACTACTAACTTGCCTTATCAAATATCTACAACTTCCAAAGAAACTAATCAAGTAGTTCCCTTTCCTTTTGATTATTCAGGTTCACGTTTGGTTGGTTCTCAACTAGCTTACCTTGTAATTTAACCTGTACAGTACCAATTGACATGTTCGTATACTTCTTCCAGCAAGGTATGTTAGTTTGGCGTATAGCTTTCCTCATATTGAACACACGACTATTCATCATAGGAAACGCTTGGGCAAATACCACTTCGCCTATCATACTACTTAGAGACTCGTCAGAATGTGAAAGATTTTTGTACTTAATCGCTTTCCATCACCATTCTCACTCAGAGCTTACTTTATGTACCCCGATTCTACAAGTGACATTAAAACGTTAGGAGTGCGTCAGACAGGGTGTTACACGTCCACTATACGATTACATCGATTAGGGCAAATTTACTTCTAAGGCAGTGGTTCTTCCAAGACACAATTCTTATTTCATTTATTTACACACGATTTATTTATCCAGTCAGTGCTAACGATTTTGTTTTGTAGTTGTATATTTCCTACATATGATTTGTTTATTTCGTGCGCAACTAATTGTAAATATCAAAGACTTGAAGATTGATTCAACATTCAAACTATACTTTCAACTCAATAATGTTTGTACAGTTCTTTATGTGGCATGTACCTAGGATTCAATCAGTTTTAAGTATTAAATTGTCAATTTTGTATTTTGGTTATAATGGTTAGTTGGTTTATGGCACATGATTTGCATATGATATGCGTATATGTGTGTGTGCGCGCGCGCGTGCATGTAGCATAGGTTGAAATGTTTAAGTTATGTAAACAAGCATATATGTTAAGTAAAATTTGCAATTTAGGGTCTAAGAACCAAATGTGTTAAGAAGTTGGTAGGTTGAATCAAATGATGTAAGCTTGGGGGGGTTTTGCCTTCAGTGTCACGACTATACCCTATGAAAGTCGTGACATCAACCCTCAACATCGTGACGTCCCTTGTTGAAGTCGCGACGTTGCTTAATTTAAGTTGCAACAATGAGACTCTACCGTAGAAGTTGTGACATGATTCTTTCATGGTCACGGCCCCAACTTGAGAAAGTTTGAAAGTTTAATATTTAACTCCTTAGTTGACTTTGGGTATCGAAAGAGCTTTCGTAAGCTTGTTCTAACCTCGAATTGATTATTTAACATGACATAATTACATATGGAATATAATAACATGTGTAAATGGTTGAATTAAATTGGAATTGAAATCGTAGTTACTCCGACAACGAATGTAACATTCCGTAGCTCGGATTTGGCGATCATATTAGATATAGGATGTTATAGAATTCCAATTGATAAATTGTCAAATACCTTCCATTAAATTGTATTATGTGGCATTTTTCTAAAATAAATTTCTCACTTGGTCAATATTACATGTGTGGAATGAGGATTATAAGAATTTTTAGCAATAGATCAAAAAAGTAGTGTAAATTTGATAGACATTTGCTTACATGGTTTTCACTCATATTTATATTACTCATGTAAACAAGTTTTTATAAAAAAAAATCCACATAATCTAATTTATGAAACTCTTATGGGGGAATCATGAAATGAATTTTAGAATCAAAAGAATAAAATAACTAAATTCCTAAAATGGATAATACAACATTTAGTCCATGAATTTGCATTTTTTCTTAATTTGATCCTTAAACTTTTTTTTATCCACATTGGCTCTTGAATTTGACACATTTTCTAATTTTGATCTGTATGTTGATATGGAATTATGAGATTATACAACGTCATCACCTAATTTTTTTTATAGAAAACATAATTTTTTGGGGGTTAATATATATTTGCCCCCTTAATTTTCCATTTGTACCTAGTTGGTACCTATTTTTTTTTTAGACCTAGTTGGTACTTGAACTTGTATTTTGTCAACCATGTTGCTACCTCCACGCTAACACTGTTAGTCTGTGTTGGCATGTCACTAATAGCCAATCCGATAGTGGCACGTGGTAGCCTCTTAGTATCTCACGTGGCAGCCATAAAATTAAAAATTAAAAATCTTTAAAAATATATAAATTAATAAAATATAATTTTTTAATTTATGTTTGTCATGTGGCATACTAATGTCATTGCCGGATTGACTATTAGCGTCACTTCAACACATGCTAATAGTGTTAGTGCGAAGGTACCAACCTGGTTGATGAAATATAAGTTCAAGTACCAATTAGGTAAAAAAAAAAAGGTACAAACTAGATACAAATGGACAAGTTTAGGGGGTGAAATATATATTAACTTTTTTTTTAGGTTATAATGTGGCACAATATCAAAGTGCCATGACATGTTGTCAAGTTCGAATACTAAGGTGGAAAAAAAAAATAGGAACTAAGTTGAGAAAATTGTTATATTTAAGGACTAATGTTACTTTATCCTTCCAAAATTTAAAATATAGGGATTAAACTTAAAATATGAGATGAGTGCAGGGATTGATAACATAATTAGAGCGTAATGGGAGGAACCTGGGAGAGTATTTATTGGCTATTCGTTTCTAATCAATTTTAATATCAGCGATTCACCGTCTTAGCTCATACGGATCAGTAATGGCAGACGAGGTAACCTCCCGCTTTCTCTTCATCCTCCCCCCCCGGAATATTTTACAAGGTTCGGATATGAAAGAAAATCAAAGAAGTATCTGTATAGAAATTCAATTTTCGATAGAGATTTCCTCCATTGATCTCAAATTCGTTCTTTCATCTTTACCTAAGATGGGCCAATTACTTTGGTCTTTTAATGACACCCTCTTTTTACATTTCTAGGTTTTAGTTGTGACTTTTTCATTCCCTGCAGATGCTGAACAAATAGGGGCATACTAAAAATTTGAAAGTTATATGAATCTGAAAGTTTATTCCTTTAGGGAAAAAAGTGTTTTAGGCTTTAGTTGTGACTTTTTCATTCCCTGCAGATGCTGAACAAATAGGGGCATACTAAAATTTTGAAAGTTATATGAATCTGAAAAGAAAAAAGTGTTTTACATGTGTTACTTGACATAATTTTTAAGCGGAATGTTCTAGAATTTTAGTACCATACGTTAGAGTTGTTTCAGAAGGGGTCAACCATCATTGTTGAGAATTGCATTAGGCTCCACATCAAATGAAGAATTTGTGCTTAGAATACTGCGTTGTTTCGCATAATAGGATAGATTGTTTATCTTTGTAGCCTAGTGGATCTTTTCTATATTACAAGGCTGAAATAGTAAAGAAAACCTTGAACTATTTTGATTTTTCTAAGCCCTTTTGTTGTACCCAAATAAGCTTTTGCCTTCTGATTTATACCCAAAGAAGACTTTATTTCAGATGAAAAATTGATTTATGTGAAGGGCTTATTTGTTACAAATTAATGGTTATGGTCTTTACAAATTAAAGGTTAAAGGATTACTTTGCGAATTTAATAGTTAAACATTTATTTGAGTATAATAAAAGTATAGAGGCTTTACTCTGGTAAACTGGTACATATGTGTTTTTTTTGTTATTTTAGTCAAATTTTCTAGGAATATGCAATTGTAGTTTCACTGTGAGGTTTGTTTTGCCTAACAAAAACTTAATCTGAAACTAGGATGTAATTTGAAAGGCAACTTTAATATTCACTGCTCACATTATATGAATTGTTTCTCTTGTCACCCTTTCTCGCCTTTCTGTGAATGATAAGTTATAGAGTAAGTTTATCTTGTTGCAAAGACCAATGCGTTTTCTTCTCTTAATAGCATTATGAATTATTTTGTTTAAAGTAACTTAAGAAGACACCGAGGGAGATTATATTCTTACTTACATAGAGAGTGAAGCATGTTGACATCGAAGGTCGTACTGTAGGAAGCATTATGCCATTTGATCTATAAATTCAGACATACTTTAAAGACATTTGTAGAAGGTTGTTTGTCTAAGCAGAGGAAATATCCAACTTACAATGCAATGTTGTCTGAGAAGGTGGAAAGAAGCTTATAATAGATCCTAAAGAGCAAGTTCATGGCAAGTAAAGGTGATGAAGTAATAAGGTACCTTAGGATGGTGAAAAAGTATGGCTATAGGAATGATTCAGACAGACAGCTACAGAGAAATTCTTGAGAGACCAAAGTTTGTCTAATTGTTGAAAGATCTAATAATATGTAATCGTTGTAACCTTGATTATATTTCCACCAATAAAAATTATGGAAGAGATTGGGAAGTTATGAAGATGACAACTGTGGCAAAGAACATGGGTTAAAGGGTTACAATGAGTTAAAAATTTGTCATGGGAGAATTCCAGGTGATAGATGATATAAAGGTTGATCACATGATACTGCTACATTCAGGAATGTAAAAGTAACGGTAAGGTTAAGGAGGTATCTTAAGGATTTCCATATCCATGACTCCAAAATATACTCTCTAGGACATCTCAAAACTGGAGTAAACCCCCACGAATCCTGTGCCCATTTCAGGATTAGCTCCACTGCTCCTTATGTAGTGATGCATGCTGGTTAGCTGTTCCACGTCATGCTATAGTTCTTTTTGTGCAAAGCCCACTACCAGCTTGATAGGCAAGTGGTGCCAAACAAGCTTTGCCAAGCTGTGCTATTAGCAAGTTTTACCACCTTTGCTTTGCTCCAGGGAGAGTATCTCCTAGGTGCAGAACTTTGAGGTGCCCTACTCGAGGCTGCACTGTCCAAACCTAGGTGCAGTGCTCTATCGAATTCTGGGAGTACATGTGAATAGCCAACAATAAGTATCCACAATATTGGACTGCAATGGTGGACTTGTGCAATTGAAGGTATTATCTAAAGAGAAACTAGGATATTTTAAAAGCAAAATACCGTTTAAGCATGCAGATATATATATTTAAAATTCTAACTTATTTCTTGGTGTCTTTTCTATTCTGACCTTGAATTGATAGAAGATAAAAATACTTTGTGTGTCCTCGTCTAATGACTTAACGAAGTTAACTTTCATGTAGTTCTTGGATGGTTTATGGAATTTGTGATGCCGTACAACTTTCTTGTTTTAAGTCGGTTATTGTATTGTGAATTATGTCTGTGAACATCTTAATGGTTAGGTGTGGGAATTTTGAATCATGTCTGTGAACATTAATTTGAAATCTTTTCTTGTCCTAAACCAAAAGTTTGTTAAATGACCATTCTTTGGTTAAAGAAGTAGCTTGGAATTGGTTCTTAATTTTGGAAAGTAATAATAAGAAATCATATGGGCTTTGACCTTAGGAACCACACCATAGGTTTATTTGCTCAAATGATAAACCAAGCAATAATGCTGGAAATTTTCTCAAGTAGTTCTACCTTCCAATGAAGATTTCTTTTATAGAATCATAGCATTCCTGTTCAAATAAGAACTAGGACACGTAGTACAATACACCTAGTACAATTATGACTTTAGCAAATGCTCCAGAGTCTAATTAGGAAGCTAACCATTTAACAAATTAACAAATGTGACTTAAAATGATGGTACCTAAACTATACAGATAATCCAATAATGTAAGGGGACGCCCAAAATAAGACTCTTAGAGAGTCATGAAAATTTTCTTCCCACATAAAAAGCTAGAAGTAGGAATGTAAAAAAAACCTTCAGTTTTAACACAAGTGAACTTAAAGCTAGGATTATTTGACCAAAAAGAAAGAGGAAAAACATAAAGCTAGGTCTCAACAACAAAAGATAAAGCCTACTCAATCTCTCAACTATGCTCTCATAATTGGACTTGTAACAAGTTTAAGGCATGGGCATTACAAGCAACCTTGAAATCGTTGTAAATGTATTTAAACATCTTTGGTGGCTGCTTCTGTTATTCTCCAACTTCTTTTTGAACCATGAATCAGAAGATGCTTTGATTCTGCAGTAAGAAGTTTCAGATGCCCTTTCTGTGGCGTCATGAAACTGTAGTACCTTTTATTTCATCTCTTTCTCATGGAAGGCTGTTTAGCTGCTATAAATGTTATATGTGTGTGCCTGCACACATGCTGAACTTTTAGATGTGTGTATTTATTCTACTTTATATTTCCTTTGGTAAATTCATGATTGAATTTTCGCTGAGCTGACAAGAAACAAATTAACATCAAGTTATATCTATTAGTTCTCACATTTCCTCCATACCCTCTCTTTTTCTTGTATTGCCACAGATTGAACTGAAAACAGCCCCAGCTGACTTTCGTTTCCCTACAACAAATCAAACTAGACATTGTTTCACCCGTTACATTGAGTTCCACAGGTATTTTGATTGTTAATTTTCAAATTCTGTTTGTTAGGAAACTAGCAAATGTAATTCTTTTTATTTTTTGAAATCAACTACAGGTGCTTGGCTGCAAAAGGAGAATCTAATGAATGTGAGAGATTTGCCAAATACTATCGTTCTCTCTGTCCTGGTGAATGGGTTAGTATACCTTTTTTGTTGTTTAATTTTTTAAATCATAACTGAGCTAGAGTTCATCCTGTTGTAGAGATTGATGAACTTTATCATTGTGTGCTTGTTTTCTGACTTTCTAGTACCAATTTCTGTTGTTGACAAGCTTAGGTCATCATTGATAAAGCATGTGGCATAATTTGTGGTTTTAGATATCAACTGATGCATACACAGCTTAATAGTTGTAAATATGAATTATCCTCCGATATTCAAGGGCTTAAGCAAGTTCCAGGTTCTTGTTTTTCTCACAAAACGTTTATAGTGTTTAGTTGACTATACTATAGACTTTTGTGCTGGTATATTTGCCTACTGAATCAGCAGAAGTATCATATCACAGTACTATACTGCAATATTTAATTTTCCTATGTGATGTGTTGAAAGGATCATGATTAATAATGCTGTGATGATAATTGAAAAAAAAGGGAAATAAATACCTACTAAGAATTAGATTGTCATTGAATGGTTTATGTAGTCATAAGTCTTCCCATATTAGTGTTGTTCAGATGCGTAGACGGGCGGATAAGGTGATGAAACTAATATGTGAATATATGTAGATTATGTTTAGGATATTTTGAAACCAGGTATATTGGTAAGTGGTGAATGCTTTGTTAATAATTGGGATTTTATTTACTTCACTAGTCATTGTGCTGTAATGTATTATTTCACATGTTCCCTGCTATTGGTTGGCTGGTTGATCAATGAATAACAGAATAACCATCCCAGTCTTCTCTATTTACATTCTACATGTTCTAAAATGTTTTGTTCATTTTCTCTAGTTGCTTGTTTGAGCAGTTACTTGTAAAGGAAACAGAAAATGAACAAGTTTGGCAATTATTTTTAACTTGTTTTTCATATTTTAATATTTTTTATTGCCCAAAATGTTGTAGGTTGAGAGGTGGAATGAGCAGAGGGAGAATGGTAGTTTCCCGGGTCCTCTGTGATTGCACATTGAAAATAAGGTGACCCTTCTCTGGCATGGAGAGTTCATATTCTTCTCTTGATCTTATATTTGGCTCGTTTCAATGGCTATCCTAGCATTCTTTGAATTAATAAGCTACAAATGGAGATTTATTGGATTTATCGAGCATTAATGCACTATAGTCGATTAGTCGGTCAAAAACTGGAGTATGACCTTTGATGTTTTCCCGATGCCTTAATTCATGAACCTGCAAATTTAGCCGATTGTTTCAGAGCATTGTCAGGTCCAAAAGCAGTGTCAAGGTTGAACATTATTTTAACCAATCGCTTTTGAGCTTTTGTTCTTTAAACCATAATCAAATACATGCTTGAGATTGTTTATTTGGATGCTCATTCGAGACTCGAGGTTTTTGCATCCTACATGTATAGGGATGGCAAAAAAAAAAAAAAAAACAAAACAAAAAAAACCTGAAACCAACTGATTCCGATCTGATCTGACTCCATAGGATGGGTTTGCTTGTTTTTACTAACATCGGGGTAGGGTCAGGTCAGGGTCGGGTTTAGAATAAACCTGCCCCGCCTTGCCCCAGGATATTTACCAAATTACCCCTATTGCTATTTTTAATTATAATTTAACCCCTCAATGAAACCTCACTTAACCCGTTAACTGTGACTTTCAATTATTTCATGTGTATGTCCATTTGTCTCCATGGTATATTAATTTTGTCTACTGATCATAAAAGGGTTGAGAATTTTAGTGTTATTTGAGGTGTGGTTTTTGGATTTTCCCTCGTTCCTGTAAGTTTCTGCAACTCTTTGGATGATGTATGTGTTTTTTCTATAAAATTTCCCCCTTTTGATTACTGAAAGAAATGTTTAGAAGAGGCAAAACGTCAGGTTCTAATCTTTGTAAATAAATATGCAATTTACATTTTCTTTTTGTAGTTGCGAGACATGTTCTGTTGAACCTCGTATATTTTGCGTTGGTTGATGGTTAAAGAAAAGGCCGCAAATGAGTTCAAACATACTTGTAATTAAAAATGGTGCATCAAACTAACTATTTTATAATAAAAAAAATTAGTGTATCAAACTAATTGATTTAATTATTTTATGATTACAAAATTTGTTTGATGCAATAAAATAAATTTGGGTGGGTCGGGGTCAGCTTTTTTATAAAATTTTGGGCCGGGGTGAATGTATATTTTATTTTACCATTTTAGTCCGTAGTAATAGTGATAAGTTTGGAAGATCACGCGGATAAGACGAGTGGCATGCAAGTAGGTTGGTGTGGTTGCCATGGCTCAAAGATTTCTAAATCACATGGATGGCAATTCTAAATAGGATCCTAACCAAGGACAAACAGAGGGATGGGGCGTGGACTTGATGCCACTCCTGTTCTCTGTAATTCACGACAAGAAACACGTACAGGACCTCCCCATAATTGAATGTGAATTTTCCAAGGCAATGCAGAATGAAATTAGGGTAGAAGCCAGGAATTTAGTATTAGAGTCAAAATAAGATTTTGAAGTACAAAGGTAAAAATTGTCTAAAAATGGTTTAAATTAAGAACATAACAATTAAGAGGTAGGGGTGAGTATTCGATCGAGTTGAGTCAAAAAAATTTCGAGTTAGTTGAGTTGATAAATCTTATTTTTGCAATCGAGTTCAATTTGAAATTTTTTCGATTCGAATCGAATCGAGTCAAAAAATTTCGAATCGAGTTGAGTCGAGTTAACGAATCCTATTATTTATACTCTATGTTGCGTTTACATGGATCGATTATTTAACTAATAAACGAAGTACAAGATTATTTAATTACATAAACAATATAATGGTTTTGCCTTTTAACTTAATGGGTAAACATTTAAAAAATCAAAATTATATAATTTTACCTTTTAACTTAATGGTTTTGATCTTTAACTTCAGAAAGGGTAAACATTTATCAAAATGACGTAGTTTTGCTTTTTTTTTTTTGTTCGGATTTTCGAATAACTCAAATTGTGTAATTTGTATCCGAGTTAAACCGAAAAACTTAGTTTTTTATTTGAGTTGATTCGAATAACTCGATTAACTCAAATAACTCGAACTATTTAATTCAAAATTTGGATTTTTTATCGAGTTCTTTGAATCGAATCGGATTTTACTTACCTCTATTAAGAAGAACTAAAACTCTATTTAACTGAGGTCCTTTGCAACGCCCTTGAAGGAAATTCAAGGTTTTAATCAACAGGCATAAGAGCGATTGCAGAAGTAAATAGGCGATTACACTCGGCATGGGCTTCAACAATTCTTTGAATCCCGTTTAAGTTTATGTCGATGTAAGTTGTATTGTTTTTCGAGCCGATATAGCTACGATGATTACTGATTTTCTTAAACAAATCTTTAATAATAATGTAAAATTATGAGTTTGAAAAAAATTAAACTCACAAGAATATTATTTATTATTAAATATATTATTAGATTGACATTAGAAAAATAATTTATCAATATATTACTAATTATTAGGTGATAATAATAGGTAATATATTAAGTGGAAAAATCACGAGTTTAAAAGTTTAACCGAAAATTTTAAATCATAAAACCATCTTCATATATATATATATATATATTAATAAATATTTTAAATATATATTAAAATCTAAATTCTTTTTCATGTTATTTTTTTGTAACACATTATTAATAATATTTATTTTATTTATAATAATTTATTTATTAACTTTATAGTTATTAATAAAATAACTAAAATATTATTAAAATATTTTTCACATGATTAATTTAGTATTATTTGTATGGATGTCCTTAGTAATTTTTTTTTTTTTTTGTATAAAACAAAATGTATAAAAAAATATTGACTCATTAATTATTTAGTTATTCTTGTAATTTTTCAATTAGGATATGTCTTTCAAACTAGAAATTAATTAAGGATAATTTTGACTTCCTCATAACTAATAATTTGAGTGTAAATTGTTTTTTGCAAATTATTTTCACGGTGTAGAGTGTATATGATGGGAAGAAATGAGAGAAATAGATTTTGATTAGTTGCTTTAGATTCAAATCATTGTTGCATGTGGTTTGTTTGGAGTCTCTATACTTTCTATTGTAACCTTTGGGTGTAACACATTAGAGTTGCATTTCATTTTACTAGTTTAGATTTCCATTCTAATCTCAAGCCTGGAAGATTGGAGTATAAAGTGTTGGTGCGTGAGATAAAATAAACTTATAAAAAGTTAATGAAAGTTTTAAGACATGTATCAATGTCACTTTTTTAAGGTTTTATTTGTCTCCACCTATATTATGGTGTGCAAAAGAGTTAATAATAAATAAACTTCAAAGATACAAAAAAAAGCCCAATGATTGTCGACGTTTTGTATTGATGGAAATAATCCACTGAGCGGAGCATAACAAGAATATCAATTTCTTTAAAAAAAAATTCTACAGTAATTCTTTATAGAACAATCTAGGAATATAAAAGATAATGGAAAAATAAAAAGAAACTTCGTTTCTATGTTTTTGGGTGTCTCTGACATATGAAATTTGACTCTTATATATAGGAGTCCCCAAATCAATTTGAGCATAAGAAGAGATGTTATTTCTCAACTTAGTTGTTTTGGCCAGTGGGAAGTACTTCAACAGAAACTTTACCATCATTTGATCCCAAGTTGTGATAGAACCCCGTGGAAGTGAATTTAACTATTGTTTTGCCTTACTCCTCAAAGAGAATGGGAATAACCGTAAGCGTATGACATAATCAGAAACACCATTTATCTTGAATGTGTCACAAATCTCTAGAAAGTTAGCCAAATGAGTATTCAGATCTTCATCTTGCAAACCATCAAATTGAACATATTGTTGTACCATCTAAATTGTGTTCGGCTTCAACTCAAAATTGTTTGCAGCAATGGTAGATCTCACAATACTTGATTCAGCCTCAGTCAGAGTGGGCTTAGCATAACCATACATAGTCCGAGGGGTAGGACTTGTAAGAGGTAGCCGATTATTTTGACTATCACTAATCTCCATAGTAATTTCCTTTTCCTCTTGGTCGTATACTATATTTTGTTTATTTTGCCTTGTTTCTCTAACCTCTCTACGATTTTTGCGAGCAGTCTTTTCAATCTCACTGTCAAAAAGTAATGGATCTAACCGGTTTCCTCTAGTCATAAACCAAAAAAACTTGCCAGAAGCAAACAAACGAAAAATTTGAATGTAAAAATTAAATTAAAAAATGTTAAAATAAAAATAAAAAATGGTTAAATTAATAGAAATAATGTTTTCCTAATATTTTGGTCCTCAACAACAACGTCAAAAACTTGATATAGTCGTAAACGAACTAAAAATTCGACAAAGGCAACTACACCTATCAATTTATAATATAGCTACGGTGAGCAGAGGTATCATTCCCACGAGGATTAAAGGTATTAATAATTATCGTCTTTCTATTATTTAATTGATAAATTGGTGTGATTGATTTAAAACTAAAATTAACTAAATTAATTAACTAAAGAACATGACAAATAACGAATCAGGAAAACAAACGATTAACAACCAAGAAACGAAATAATACTCAAGAAAGAGTCCACCTAGATTTCATCTGTCATTATCAATTTAAATTAAACAATTTCTTCACTTAGTATTTTGATTCGTAGAAATCCCTAAATTATGTTAATATCTCTTTCAAGATTAAGAGCAACTGACTTTAAGTCGATTAATTGAAATTTTTTTCTAATTAAAACCCTCATTATTGCATTAACTCGATCTATGGATCCCCCTATTAGATTTGACTCTAATTCGATAGATTTATGTCATCCTATTTCTAGGATTGCATGCAACTCCACTAAATTATATTAGATCTACTCTTAAACAGAGTCTATTTCTCCTTTGATTTAAGCGCATCAAACATGGATTAATAGCATAGAAATATTAAACCAAGGACTAAGCAGACATAATTGAGAACAAGATTTAAGTATTTATTGCGCAAAACTGAATTAAAAAGAAAAAATTCATCATAAAGTTCATCTCCCCTAGATATTTAGAAAGTTAGTTCGTAATCACAAATAAAAACAATTAAAAGACAGTATAACTATAATAAACAAAGAAACTCTTAATAAACTTCAAAGAAATCAAAAGAAGATCTTTAATTTTGATGGAAATCTACTTTAGAGTCAACTTTAATAGTGTTTTTCGAGTTATTTTCTTAAATATTCTATGACGGCTCATTCTCCTCTTTTTATATCAGGTATATATAGGTCTTAAAATGTTCAAAAAACCTAAAAATTCTGTTTTTTTCGTTGTTTGGAGTCAAAATTGCGATTTCCATAGAGTCTGGTACACGCCCGTGTGGAAGCCCGTATGGCTCACATGGTCATGTGCCCAGCTCGTGTGGGAGGGTCCCGCACCATGTGACCCTTGTACCTTGCTTTGATTTTTTGGTTTTCACTCGTTTTTCATTACTTTTGCTCTCAAATGCTCTCCTAAGTATAGAAACATGAATTTAAAGGATTAGGAGGATAAAATTCATCATTTTACGTCAAATAATCATTCAAAAACGCATTAAGAACGAGATTAAAATATTTTACTTTTAGCACTTATCAATTTTCGTGGAATTCAAAGAAGCAATCAGTGGTTGCTCAATCCATAACAGAGCTATAGTAGCAGCAAAAGTCAACCAAGCAATTCGATTGAGAAATTTTTTGTTTAATTTGAATTTTGTGCAGGTTGAAGCAACACAAACTTTTTGTGACAATCAATCCGCCATTGCGATTGCGAAGAATCCAGTATTCCACGTGAAGACAAAACATTTTAAGATCAAGTACTACTTTGTGAGAGAAGTTGAGCAAAGCAAAGAAGTGACTCTAGTTCATTACAGTATTGAAACTCAACTTGCAGACATTCTAACCAAACCAATTGGGAAGATGAGCTTTGAAGAGTTGAGAGAAAAAATTGGTGTTCGCAGCATGAAGGCCAATGAGGAGTGTTACGAGATGACAATTCATGCAGCATGCATGATTGGCGAACTCCCAAGATTTGACGTACTCTCTAAGTTTGTCGAACTTTTAAGAATAACAACCTAATCAAGGTTGGTAAACAAAGCATGACAAATAAACCAAATGGCGTGCACATCTGTAAATCATTTGGCGAATGGTTTTTTGGGCGAATTCATTATTTTTGGCGAATTAGTAGCATCTGGGTTTGAAGAGTTTGTGTGCAAGTTATATCTTACAAAATTTAATGATTATTAGCATAATATATTTGATGTTTATTAATATAAAATCTTTTAATATTTCATAAGTTTTTCTTATTATAAATACCCTTGTTGCATTATTCAAATATAGAGTGAGTGAAATATATAAAATTTTAACAGAAAATTTTTGTTACTGAAATTCTCCTTCTTTCTTCTCTGCAATTCTTCCCTCTTAGTATTGAAATTCCAACATAAACTTGTACTGCAGCAAAAAAAAAAAAAAAGTATTTTATCTGCATTAGTGAATTACGAACAGACCTGATCAAATGGTTGCAATTTGGTTGATGATAAAGCTTCGGCTATGATGTACCCCCAGCTCAAGCTATTGAGAGAGTATAGATGGCTGAAATGAAAATATTTATTATGATAAAGCTTTACATGTATAATGTACGATTCTTCCACTTTTATCCATTTATAATTTAATGAAACAAAACTTAAAACAAAAATCTGTCATTGCGGATTCATCCCAATCTCGTCGTTCTTATCAGACAGAAGGGGTTCTTCTATATCCCTTCTGCAAGTCCTGTCAGAGGATTCGTCAACAATGACTTGCACTATCTCTTCAAGGTCTTTAGCTTTACCCCATAGGACTATATACAAACCAACAATCACCGCAAAAGCTCCAACCAGGCTGAGGCAAACCCAACCAGAAACATATAGTCAAAGAAATTAACCATAAACGACTGATATTTTTATTAAGATTTAGTAAATAGTTACTCACCTTCCGGTATATGTCTCCTCATGTTGGAATATAGCAGCAAATGAAGTCACAATAACAGTGCATAGGGGATTAAACATAGAAGAAAAGAGGGGACCTCTTCGGGAAATGCACCAGGCTTGGACGAAGAAAGACACCGCCAAGGCGAATCCCTACACGATGAACAACTTTCTCAACTCGTTAAGATCGTCATCCAATGCTGTGAAATGGATTAATTGGAACAGGACTAGAAACGTTACTAGAGTGCAGAGAAATGATTGCTGACCGTATATAAACAGCAAGAAAGTTCAATATATGAATTCAGACTCCAAGCTTTTACATCTTTCTCCACTAGCAATGCCACTGTTGCTGATTCAAGTGTGGCCAAGAAACACATCCAAGTAGATGAATACAAATGGTCTGGACAGCTTTCAGAAATTGGGACCTGTTCCGGAAATTGAAAGAGACCAACTGTCTAGTGATCAAGGTAGTCAATGTCATTTATAGACAGATATTATGTGGGGAGAATATATACCTGCAAGACCATCCAAAGTGACCAGAAAAAGCTGCTTCCAAGCAGAAATAGACAACCCAGCAACCAATTTTCACCTCCTGGGCTGAACAAAGACTTTGGTGGTAATAGTTGAGTGTTTAGTAACTTTGGGCCTTTGAGCAATGCCATGGAAATGGCTCCACCAACACAGATTACTGTTCCTAGCATCTTGGCTAAAGTTTTCGGGCTCCGGATATTAACCTTCTCCATCCTAATAATATCGAGGTTAGGAAAAAGTTAGAAGATCCCACAAAAACTAGGCCTCCTATTTTGATACCATTTCAGAAAGTGAAAACAACTGTATACGAAGGACACCACAAACATAATAAATCTACCTTACGAGAGATGAGCAAAAGTTTTAAAATGATCAATGGAAAAGACAGATCGAGAGTGTTACTGAAACAAACAGATATTCGTTCAACAGCTTAAGTGCCATCGCTTAAACATTGACAATATTAGCTTCCATGATAACAAATCATAGTAAGGCTCTTGAATTAAGAATAAATGGAATCATTTTACTTGAGTGAGAATTCTGTTTTAGCCAATAAGTGATAAGAAACACAGCCACCTATAAATGACTATTAAAAAACATCCCAGATTGTGTAGTGTATGTGTGTGTCGTTGTTCGGTTCTATCTGCAAATCGAGTTCAAAGATTTCCTAAGACCCTGTTGAGTTATGCTGATTTACCCAAGACTGGCAGTCATAACAAAGGTGACTGCGGGGATTAGATTAGTCATTGCACTTGCTGCTGTTGGAGACGACAGGTATAGCCCCTCAAAATATGCATTCTGATTGGCTGTAACACTACAAACAAACGAAAATTTATTACGGGAAATCATTTTGTATATAAAGTTCACCAGATCATTCACTCATCTAAGAGAAGGAAAAATATATAGTAAGCCAGCACTCACCCAAGAATAGAGGCCAGCAATATCCATGCAAAGCTCTTCAACCCCAAAGTGCACCTTGATGACTTTTTCCTGCCAACAAGATCAACAGCAAAGCATGTGAGAGATGATAGACATAAAGAGAGAAGAAAAAGATCGCACCTACCTCCTTGAGACAAAAGCTATTGGGGTAATGAGCAAGGTTGCAATACCCTGCCTATAGACAACGAAGACCCTGGGACTCAGCCCCTTCAGCAGAGCAGCTCTGGTGAAAAGAGCAACTCCTGCATAGATAAATTGCAGTCCAACCATGGCGAAAGCAGGCAAGTAACCATCTGCTCTTCCCATTTGTTTTTTGGAGCTAGATCAGCCTGGCTATGAAATCACCGCAACTTTAGTAGCATGAACATTATAAACAAGGAGAATAAGGAAAGAAGTTGATGAGTGTTGTGTGGTGAACTACGTCAAACAACAATAATTTACTACAGACAGAAGGTGTCAGAATTAAAAATTGGAGTTCGATTTCAAACAGATAATATCCTACCAAAAGAAAAAACAATAGATAACTCTTAACGGTGACGCGGCGACATCACATTCATATTATTTAAATTAAAAAAAAGAAAAGAAAACACTTAGCAGCTTTTGACGATCGGTTCACACATCTGAATTATGATTGAACGAGATATGCATCGTTGAATTTATGAGTTGGAGTTTTGGCGTATTCCGCCACTAATAAATTAAATTGGGCTGGCTTTATCTAAGCATGGCAGCATTAGAACTATGCATCAGCACATGGCTATTATTTTAATATGAAATGTGTAGAAGGATAGACTCTGGTGAATAACATGATTAAATCCACTGGTATGAGGGTAAGAGTATGAGGTCGAATCAAATGAAAATTTTTCGAGTTAATTAAATTGACGAATCTTATTTTATCATCTTAATTTGATTTGAAATTTTCTCGAATCGAGTCGAGTGAGATGAAATTCGAATCAAATATATTTGTTCGAGTTAAATTTAAAAAAAATGACTGTGGATCCTTGTAACCATTGTCACCCACTATAATCAAATTTGTTATTATCTTTCATCATCTCATAATTTATTTATTAATCTTTTATATATGAGTTAGTTTCTTTGCTTAATTGCTTCAATTATCTTTTAATTCTTTTCATTATGTATTTTGAAATTTAAAAATATATTAAATGTAAAAAATGTGATTTTTTTAATAAAAGTTATTTTAAACATAAAATGTGAAATTGACACCAACATAAAATTTTAATACGAATATTTTATAGCATCACCAATAATTCAATTTAAAAAAATTATAAAGATTCAATATAATTAAACAATTCAATAATATAAATAGTACAAAAATATAAAATCTAGTTTAATAATATAAATAGTAGATATAAATAAAATTATTACTATTTAGGTTTAGAGAATTTTTTTTGGATGATTTTGATTTTTTTATTTGGGGTAAAGGGTGAGAAGTAAAAATTTAGGGGGAAAATAAAAAATTTTGGGGTTGGGAGGGGGGAATGGGTGTAGGGTAGATGAGTCGTTGGATAGGAGGGGAGTAAAAGTTTTGAGGGAAAGTGGAGAGAAGTAAAAGTTTTGGGGAAAAAGTAAAGATGTTTAGGAATTTGGGGTTAAAATGTAAAATATTGTAGTTTGATATTCGATTTATTCGAATTCGAAAATTCAACTCGATCTGAACTCGAAATTCGAAAAAAATTCGAGTTAACTCGAATAACTCAATTCATTTAACTCGAAATTCGATTTTTTTTTTATTCTTTCAATTCGAACTGAATTTTGCTCACGCCTAGGTAGGAGGGTTCGGTTTCCATCCACTATTTTGTATATACTTTTGGTATTCTGACATTTACTTTTGTATCCATTTTTATCTGATATAATTTTAATCATCATTTGTAAATATGATTTTGATAATTTATAAAGGTGTCATATGCTTTATAATAGTGATAAAAAATGGATGAAAGAGTATTCTATAAGTTTCCATTACAGGGAAGGAATTTAGAAACCAAAAGCACGCACTGCGAATAATCGGCCAGTAGAGAGAAAACCAGTCGGGAGAATTTTCTTCGGTGGTGAATTTCGTTGATGGACTCATGCTCAATGTTGGCGTTTGTATGCTGTGGTTTATTACTAGTTTATGTGTTCTATTGTTGCCATGTTTGTATGGTTGGATCTCTTCTTATTATCATTATTTTTGGTTAAAGCGAAGGTCACCAAAGGGAATCATTCATCGGCAATGAATCTATGGAATGAGGATGGTCTAAAAGCCAAAAGTGATCTCATTCTCAGTCTCTAAACCAAGCCTACTTAAATACTCGGTTACCCTATTGCCTGAATGGGCTGCATAGCAAAAGTCTATATAATCCAATAAAACATTCAAGTTAATGATGGCCCAATAATGATAAATCTGACATATTAGAATGGGGCTTAGTAATGATAATAGCATAATCGCTTTCCAATAACACTTGCTGAAAGCCTATAGAATGCGCAAGATGTAGCTCAACAAT
Organism: Kokia cookei; assembly: GCA_039519145.1. NCBI lineage: Eukaryota > Viridiplantae > Streptophyta > Magnoliopsida > Malvales > Malvaceae > Kokia > Kokia cookei. Next base: position 57,573,662 of record CM076903.1, read on the forward strand.
CACCGCGCGAGCCTCTGCCCACGATGGCTCCCCATAGTCCACCACCCTCTTCACAAGGCCGCCAAGCACAAGCCCATCAGAATTGCGGATCACAACACCAACACCCACCCATTGTCCCACACGGTCTAGAGCAACATCAGCATTTATCTTAAGAACCTGTGTGCAAGGAGGCGACCATCGAATCTCACGTGCACACAACGAGGGCATCAGTTGTGAACCCAAATCTCATTATAGAGCCCCTTTGCTCCATCCAATATCAAATTTAGTGTCATGGGACAATCTTGTGTCACCACATTGTTACGTTCATTCCAAAGTATTTATTACCATAACACACACAGTAGGTCAATTCACAATATTTTAACACCCAATAATCATACTTTCAAGAGTTTTTTTTTATGTAAGTAACCTAAAAAATTTAATTATTTATAAAAATGATATTAGTTCAAAAATATATATCAAAACGACCTAAAATTAACAATAAAGATTCTAAATGATCATTCAATAGTCGACACCTCCTCAGATTCCATCCCAATGATTGATGTCAGACATAAAAAATGATATTTTTTTGTCTTAGCCATGCAATGGTCGGCACCTATATATTTTTTTTAATCCAGTATTATATTGATATACGAAAATACAATATTTTGAAAAAAAAATACCTTTTTGATTAGATAAAAAAAAATTTTGTGTTGGCCATGTATTGGTCGACACCAGTATTTTTTATCAGATAAAAAAGTTTTTTTTTTGGTGTTGGCTAGTGCTTGGTCGGCACTACCTTTTCGATCAGGAAAAAAATTTGGTATTGGCCACGCATTGGCCGACAGCAGCATCACTACCTTTTCGATCAGGAAAAAAATTTGGTATTGGCCATGCATTGGCCGACAGCAGCATTTTTTATTAGATAAAAAAAAAAATTGGTGTTGGCCATGGATTGGTCGACACCACCTTTTTAATTAGATAAAAAATAATTTTTTTGGTGTTGGCCATGCACTTGTCGACACCACCATTTTTATCAGATAAAAAATAAATTTTTTGGTATTTTTTTGGTGTTGGCCATGCACTTGTCGACACCACCATTTTTATCAGATAAAAAATAAATTTTTTGGTGTTAGCCATATATTGGCCGACACCACCTCTTTATCAGATAAGAAAAAAAATTTGGTGCTGGACATTGCTTGGCCGACACCATCATTTTTATTTAATAAAAATAATAATTTTTTTGGTGTTGGCCATGCATTGGCCGACACCAACTTTCCCTTTTTTCTCTATATGTAGGGTTTAGGTTTTGATTTTGAAATTATAAGTAAGAAATATTTTTCTTAAAATAACAACAAAATGAGAGTGTTTTTTTATTTATCATTAGATGAGTGTTTTGTTTTGGAGGGGGGAGAGTTGTGAAGTGTACAATCAAATTTCGGGGTTGAACTATATACTGTCATGTATTGTCGGAGTTGAATTATATATTGTCATGTGAAGCGGCAAAGATTAGTCTACGTTGGTTAGACGATTTTCTGCGCCATTGAAGACTATCCGAGATGTCCAACACAGATGGACATTATCTACGTTGGAAGTATTTCTTACCACGAGAAGTACTGTTGAATAGCTAATCCAACGTAGATATATTGTCACTGTATGTGGGCATTGTGGTAAGCTCGTAAAGGTTATGCTGTCAAAGGTCGGATGACTTTTTCCGCCATTTAATAGTTTACCGAGACCGACTGCATTGTGTCTTACAAACTGAAAAGGTTATGTTTAATGACAACTTGAGCAAGTTTCTCAGTACTAACCTTTACAGATTGGTATTCAAGCAAATGAACATTATCAATGTTTGTATTTTGTTATATCTATAATTTTTTTTTGTATTATTGTTGTTTGAATTTTTAAATTTTGTGTATTAATATTAACAAATATTTGTAATTTATTATATCTGTAAAGTTAATTTATTGCTTAGTAATATTCAACAATGTTTGTATTTTCTTGTATTAAAATAATTTCGAATTATATACAAAAGTATTAAATATGTTGTTGTGAAAATATGGGGAAATAAATATTATCGAAAAAGATGATATAAATTTTGAAAAAATAATAATTAGAAATGAAATTTAAAATATAAACAAAATTACAAATTAAATTAAAAAAATAAACAAAAAAATCAAAATTGAGCAGATCCCGACGATGTCCCCGGTGCTGGCGTGTAACGGATAGGGTTCCTTCGAGCTCAGAGAGGCCGAGGCCGTAGTGCACCTCGTTAAGGAGGCGTTACATATGTGTTCGTCGGTTCAGCCTCAATGGTCTCAACGTTCGGTGATCGACGTACGTAGAAAGGTGGTAAAATCGTACATATCGTCATCGTCACCGGGAGTATGTTGAGTGATCGGAGGCGCTGAACCAAAAATATCCTCCATTGTCAGTGTATGTTATTCTCGATGGATCTTCGATTGATATGAGGATGAACTGGAGTAATATGAACGTTGAGGGTTGGGGTCGACGCCAAAAATCTCCTCCATGGAATGATGATATTGGTCTTGCGGCAAAAAAGATGAAGAGCCGGATGCTTGATATTGGGGCTCAGGTTGGTGCTCGGGTTGGTACTCGGGCTGGTCTGCGGCCCCGTACTCGGGCTCGAAATTTGAATCGGGGATCCGACCACGGCATCGACGTAGGTTATTCGCCGGACACAATCGGTTGCCTTTTGGAATAAGCCTCTTCAGGACAAACATATACTGCCCGAGATAAACCAACGGCATCCCGTATGCCATATACCATTGCTTGTATTGTGGGGTATTGGAAAATTCACAGTTACACAAATACAAGGTTAAGACCTATTCCCCCGACCATTCCAAAGCATGATATATGGCTCAAGATAATGGGCCTAGTTTATTCTGTTTCTACCAGTTCTCTTTTTGCCGAGTTGGTGGACATCACTGAGTTAGAAGGGAGGGTTCGGGATATATTGCATAGCACCGAACTATCGTAAAACCCGATCTCTAGTGTGCTATTCCACCATATGAAAATTGAATACCGACACATTACACGAGAACAAATGGTATTCGTGCTGGTACACAAAAGGTGGAATGAAAGGCGCAATGTCATCCCGGATATAGGGCCTCCACACGAATTGCATAGTATAAACAACATGAGTTTAGTTAATATTAAAAATAATTCATTTGTAAAAAAAATATTTCGAAAATGTAAAAATATAAGATTTTATATTTGTAAAAAAATATTTCAAAAATATAAAAATATACGTAAAAAATTTCATTTTGAAGATATAAAAAATAATTTAAAAAAATTCAAAAAGCTAAAAAATATTTTGAAAATATAAAAAAAATATAAGATTTTTAATTTGTAAAAAATATTTTTTAATATTTCGAAAATATAAAAAATATATGTAAAAAATTTCATTTCGAAGATATAAAAAATAATTTTAAAAAAATTCGAAAAGCTAAAAAATATTTCGAAAATATAAAAAATATATGTAAAAAAGTATTTCGAAATTATTATTTTAAAAAATTCAAAAATATTAAAAACATTTCAAAAATAGAAAAAAATATTTTAAAAAATTCGAAAATATATCTTACCTCATCTGCTCTATGTGTGTCTATCCACATACGAAAATGGGGCAATTGTCAGATCGCCCAAATTCCGGATATGAAGACCATCTGAAAAATTGAAAAATAATTAGAATAAAAATAATATATAATAAAATTTAAAAATATAAAATCGATTTATCGAGTCATCTATTAATCAGTGGCATCGTATATGACATATGTTCGACATTTGCAATAGAAGGCAGTCGATATAATAACCATGATTGAAGCAGATACGTGCAACCTCCCATGGCATCTGCATTGGGATTTGTCACTCGACAAAGCTTCCAGTACAATGCGGCCAACACTGGAGAGCCTCAACTTAATTTCCCGGCTGCCTTCATATCATCCAACAATGGGAGGTACGCGATACTTATTCTGTTATTGCTAGTGTCCGGAATGAGGATATCACCTAGTAACTGTAGAATAAACGCGTGAGCATGATAGATAATGTCCAGCTGCGTTGGATTTTTAGAGAGATGTCGAAAGTTTTGTTTTAGCCATGTAAATTTTAAGAACGGTAATTTTTTGTTATCAGTGTCTGGGGGTACCTTGCCAACTAACCGGTACAAGTGCCACAAGGATCGTCTAGTGAACCCGAACCCGTTACTGCAGCACCTTCAATGGGTAACTTGAGCTGGATTGCTACGTCTTCTAACGTAATAGTTGCCTCCCCATACGGGAGGTGGAACTTGTGGGTCTCCGGACGCCATCTTTCGACTAAGGTCGTAACTAAATTGACCCGAATATACATTTTTTAATGCGGGCAGCATACCCGAACCCTGCGTCTTCTAGATATTGTTGAGCCAATGGATGGGGTTTATAGCTCGGATGATGTACCCGAGATCTAACCATCCGATAAAAGTCCTGATCTTGTCGAATATGGCTCACTCGGTGGTTGTCATGAATATTAAGAATGACGTTATGATCCATAAGTGAAGGACGATAGTCGGTCAAAGACGGTCAGTGACGATCAACGGCGGTCAACAGTGGTCAATGATGATCAATGGCGGTCGGAGATATGAATTTGTCAATCAACGGACGGTTAAAGGTGATTGGAGGTCGAAAAATGGCGGAATACGATGTAAAACGGTGGTCAACGGTGATCGGAGGTCTGAATACGACGAAATACAATGATATTGGTAGTCAAAAGGTGGTGGTCAACTGGAATTTGGGTGGTCTAATGTTATTTATAGTAGGGGACCATTGATGATATTTTTGTAATTTTAATGTCAATTAAGGGTAATTTGACAAATATGTACTGTCAAATCAACATATTATTTAATATAAATTGAAATATTATAATAATCATTTTTAATTTAAATAATTTTAATATTTCAATTTGGTAAATAATGTATTGTCAAATCAACACATTATTTGATATAACTTGAAATATTATAATAATCATTTTTAATTTAAATAATTTTAATATTTGAATTTGTTAATAATGTAGTGTAAAATCAACACTTTATCTTATATAAATTGAAATATTATAATATTTTTTAATTTAAATAATTTAAATATTTGAATTTGGTAAATAATGTATTGTCAAATCAATACATTATTTAATATAAATTGAAATATTATAATAATCATTTTTAATTTAAATAATTTTAATATTTGAATTTGATAAATAATGTATTGTCGATCAATATATTATTTGATATAAATTGAAATATTATAATAATAATTTTTAATTTAAATAATTTTAATATTTGAATTTGATAAATAATGTATTGTCAAATCAACAGTTTATTTGATATAAATTGAAATATTATAATAATCATTTTTATTATGGTTTTTGCATCTAACTTCCGATGGTCTTATGTCATACGAGCCATGGCGCATGTGTGCGAACCTTCTAGTTTCCTTATTGTCCACAGTTGAGTCTGCTGCATTAACGCGGGTCGAATACGCCACTTACACCCACTCTCGGCTTTCAAACATTCTTTGATGTACAAAGACTACGACGACTTCGTTACTTTATAATCCACAGCTAACTTCAAGTTGTATTGTTTTATTACATTTAAGCTATCCTTCTTGTTCTCGAATTGTTATCCTACGAACAACTCTTCTTCGTCGGTTTGTTTGTCGAGTAGGTGAGCCGGAACTATGTTTCTATATTCTGGGTACTCACGAGCTTGAGCCGCATTTAGATCTATGTCGCTAATGAAGGGCCCGAGATTATTGATAACTATACTTGGGGTGGTATTTCCTCCCGAATGGGTGTTAACATCATCACCCTCCACCGACCCCTCCTCATCTAAGTCTTTGGGGATGTCATCCAAATCGGGGTCTTTCAAAGCTTCTTTTTCGTCATCATCTTCTATTGGGGCCAACACCTCTGGATGAAATTGTGGACGAGGACATATGTTTTGGATGTTATACGAACATCCATCGGTGTTTGGATTTTCTGGAGTTCACCCTCCATAACCCGATTGATCTTCCCAGCATACATTAAGATCAATATCTATTCCAAAACGCTGGCTTGCTGGATTTAAAACTTGAATTGGTTTAGGTTGTGATATCTCCGCGAACAACTCAATGGGGCAAAGATTTTCGATCTCAGAGGGGCAATAAATTACAATCATTGTCTCTAGATCATCATCATAAACAAGTTTCATTTCCGAGAACTTGATTGAATCTGATGAAATCGAAAATTTGTAAAACAGTCTCAACATTTGCTTCCCGTAACGAGTAGCTATCTTAGTACGGATCTTCCATTTCAATTTCTCCAGCGAAACACGCTTGTTCAGTCTCATTCCGATTTTTTCTCGGCTTTGAAATACACAACGTTCATCATCTATATTGATAATTTCTCCATCGAAATGAACATAAACAAAGAAAATGTTGGAACTCATCTTGAAAAAAGTTGTGATTTTCTCTCAACAAACAAATCACAAATATTTTGTACTGATAATGAAAAGAAAAAGCTCAAATATTCAGTACTGACAGTTATATATATTTGGTACTGAGGTTAAAGGTGGGTCTCGGTCATTGGATGGTAATCACAAAAAATTATTTTTGGGACCTGCAAAAATGAGTCTCGGTTATGGGATGGTAATCACTCGAAAAAATATTTTTTCGTATCTAGAAAAAGGGTGTCGATCATGGCTTGGCAAACACCCAAAAACTATTTTTTTTCCATTAACTAAACTCGTGTTCTTTTGATTTTTTCATTTATTCCTTAACATTAATTTTAATTATTATTTTTTCAATATATTTTTAATTTGTCGATAATAATTATTTCTTAACATTTTCACAACAAAATATTTAATATTTTTTTAATAAATCAAAAATATATTAATACAATAAAATACAAACATTGTTGAATATTACAACGCAACAAATTAAATTTACAGATACAATAAATTATAAATAATTATTAATATTAATACACAAAATTTTAAATTTTGAGCAACAATAATACAAAATAACCTACAAAACCTTAAACCTGTCGTACTCGTCTCGGTTAGATAATGTCCATCTTCTTGAATACATGGTCAATTTCAAGAAATTCTTCAAACCCTCAAGCAAGACGGGGCCAACTTGCTTGAATACCTGGCCAAATCATCTCGGTCGATCGTTTAATGGCAAAGTTCAGTTACCGACCTCTGATAGCATAACCTTTACGATTATATCACATGGTTACATATGGTGGCAAATATATAATCTACGTTGAATCAATAACTCAACAGTTGTAATATTGAATTGCAGGATAACAATTCTTCCAACGTAGATAATGTTCATCTTCTTTGGACATTTAGGATAGTCTTCAAAGGCGTAGAAAGTTGTCTAACCATTGAAGACATATATTTGCCGCTTCACATGACAGTATATAATTCAATTCCGGCAATACATGATATTATATAGCTCAACCCCGAAATTCGATTGTACACTTCACAACTCTCCCACAAAACAAACATTCATCTAATGATAAATAAAAAAATACTCTCAAAACTAAGGTCATTTTTGTAAATAATTAAAATTTTTAGGTCACCTGGATAAAAAACCCTACTTTCAAGCATACACATACTTGCACAGGGTTATTCATTCCTGGCATACTCATTCACTAGTTTCACACACCACCATGAATTTTAGAACTCAGAATAACCATAGATGTAGATCATACAAGCATATCAACAACAACCACCCAAAGATCAGGTACAAAAACTCAGTTGAACTCCTTCATCCTTGTCATCTTAGCTTGCCCAAGCACCAAAGCTTGCTTCATCCTAGCTACTAAGCATGACAACTATTTTTATCGGTTAAACCAAATCTATTCAAACATTAAAAACCCATAATCCATAATTATACCAAAGCTTTTCAAGAGTTATTACTTCTCTTTCCTAAAATTCAGGAGTACACTGAGGCTTAGGAGCTTACTAGCTTACTAGATCCTATTCTTTCCATACTCTAATCTCTTAGGAGCTTACTAGCTTACTAGATCCTATTCTTTCCATACTCTAATCTCACATTTATTGCCCCATGCAACACTTTCCTTAACTTCCTCATCTTTGGAGCAACCGAAGGAGATGATGCAAAAGAGAAAAAAGATACACAGAACTATGAAGAATTTTTCCTGTGCTGGTTAAGGCTTCTTACCCCAACATATATAACACTTCTCGCACGGTCACCAATTTTATTAAGCCATCCATCGACAATCATTGTGTCTCCCACTACAAAACCAGTCGGTTTCGACTTAACCAAACCAGAATTAAGACTCAACAAATTGCCCATCAACCATTAAAATTTCTAATTTTCCCAGTAGAGCCCGTCAATTTACCCTTTCATTCATTTAACTCCCAACTCTTCTTACATTCGGGGCTTTTAGCGAAAATCAGGTGTGACAAATAATCTAAAATTATAGCACGATGAAACTAACTAAAATTAAGCAGTAAAACTATCACAAAATAAAAAAAAACTAAATTAACAATCGAAATTCACTCAATAGACAAACAAAAGATTAACTCACAGTCAGTGTTCGTAATTAATTTCAGAATTCGGGTTTTGATGAATTAGCTAATATTTAGCCTAGTTATTACCTTTCGACCTCTAACTAAATCAATTGATCTATAGAAACTACATATATTTCAATCTTGTAGTTTAAACCGGGTTAAAACAAGGGGTAATCGATAAACTATTTTTTTGACCTTATTTACCTAAATAACTTCCTAATCTTTTCAATCCTAGGGTTTAAACACATAATTTAATCCAACTAATTCTAAAGCAAACTCTAATTCCTCAATTAATTAATTCCACCTCCGATTGATAATCTTCCCATAGGTTTAGCTACTTATGAATCTAAATGCAATTTTCCCTAAATTCAATTCATACATTAAAACCAATAGCAAACTAAATATTGGGGAAAGGAGAGTTTTGTTTCGTTGATATGTCAGCTGCGCTTGGAAGTTGAAAACCCATTAATAGTTGTCGAGGAAACAGTGATTGAAAGTTAACCCAAAAGAAAAACTAATGATTGATGAAGAAAATAAAACACCAATTGAAATTGAATCCAAAATAACAAGCAACGACAAATTCCCAATCCAAAAAAAAGAAAACCTAAAACTAGAAAACTTAAAATTAACTAAGGGAATAAATAAGCCCCCTAATTAATCAATCCTTAAACATCATTATATATAGTCCGGATTTTTTTTTACCATATTAGGTCAAATACAAATGCTTAATACGGATTAAAACGGTTGTACAGAAGGAAACACCCTCAGCTGTAAATTGGCTTTCGTTGACTTGGTGTCACGACATCACAAGATCGGTGTCGCGATATTGGACATCCAATGTGATTTTTTTGGTCATGAAGTTGGGTTTTGCAACATTGGAAGTCGGTGTCGCGACGTTGGATTCGTTCTTCAAATTGTTTGGCCCGAAACAATATGATGTACACGCAATTAGCTCATTAGTGCTTCTTTTGGCCTGGATTGGTCTAACAAGTCATTGAAACACCAAAACTTGCATAAAAATGTCCATTTTACTAAATTTAAATATAAACTACTAAAATGAAAAACTGGTAGAAATATAATCAAACTACTCAAAAACAAGGTCATTAAATGTTAAAAATAACCTAATTTACCACAACAAATTGTAGCAGATCAACGCGTTGAGAGCATTTACTTTTAACTTCAATAGTAAGCATCTATTTATTTGAAATTATAGTATTGACTCAATCAATAACAATTAAATTTGTTTGGATAAATTCAATTAGTCATCTTGTACTATACGTACATACATACAATTGTAGATTGAGTCCATATTTCCCAATTAGATCATTTTAAGGCCTTATACTTTTCAAATTTTCAAATTCGAAACTTGACACAAATGATAGTCATTAATCCATTAACTATTCTTTTAGTGACTAATATGTGAAAATAACAGGCTAACGTTACATTACACATATGCTAATATGTTTGTTGCATCAAATTTTGAAGATAGCATAACTTAATGAATTTAATCGATATCATTTGGTGAGGACTGAAATATTAAAATTTGAAAAGTATAGAGACTAAAAATGATCAAATTAATGTATAAAGGACACACCCATTTTCTTTGGTTTTATTTTTTATTATTAATATTTAAAACATTTCTTCCTTTGTAAATACATTATTTGAAAAGTATACAAAGAAAAAAAAAAACAGAAAAAGTTGAAGAGAGATTTGAACCTGAGAGAGTAAAAAAAAAAAAAACAACATCGAATCAATCAAGTGTGGAGAAGTAGAAGTAATGAATACTTGGCTCGGCCCTGGGGTCGTCCAAGAGGTGCGGCTGCCTAAGATCCAAAGTTAAAAGAGTCCAATTTTTTTGTTTTTATTTTTATTTTTAAGAGGTTCAATTTTTTTATTTTTTTTATTTTTACAGGTTAAAACTTCTTTTTTTTATAAACTTTTAAGGCTCCCAAAATTTTTTTACCAACTTTTAAAAGACTTAAAATTTTTTTTTTCCAACTTTTATTATTTTACTTAGGATCTCAAAAATGTCAATGAATGCATAGTTAAAGGATGAAAAGCCAGATGGGTTGGTCTTGTTTCTGGTAAAAATCCAAGGATAGGAGGGCCATCTATGGCGGTTCCACTTCAAATTTGTAGCTATATAGGTTGCCCAGGTATCTTTGTCACCATCTAACTAACAAAACTATTCTCTTGAAAGGTTTAATAAGGTACCAAACTCTTTCTCGAATACTTTTTCTCCCGACTCCTACATCTTACCCTCATCTTTATTCACTTGCCGACATCTCACGACTCGTGTTCCCGCTTCGTACTGGATTATCTACTCATACGTCTTTACCCTTCATTCATGATTCATCTAACCTAACTTCTCATTATTTGAACTGAGTTGCTTTCTGGTACAATCCACTGCCCTACATGACAACCTGGCCTTAATTAGATTATTGAGAAATAGAATCAAGTTTAAGCTTTAATTCAATCCATTCACGCAATAATCATCTTCAATGGTACATGACAAAGAAAAATAATAATAAAAAGAATCTATCTGATACGTTTGAAATTGATATCACAGTTTCTATACTTCTTTCATTTAACCTCAAGCCGGAAATAAAAGCACAGTAGAGATGCATGCATGGTTTCAGCGGCTGGATAGACTCTGCATTTATTAGGCGGGGGCTGGGAATTATTTTAGTTGATTATACAACACAGCGTAAATAAAGGGCAGCCACCATTTCCCCAAACAAATGACTGCTCTATCAACTTCATGGAGTCAATTATTTAAATTTTGTCAATTATTTTAGTGTAGAGGGGGCCTGATTCTCATGGAATTTGCTTGACTTTTTGCTTTCTTCACTGTCGCAGTAGCCTAATTGCCGTGCATGCATGAAAAACTAGGCACTTAATTTGTAGGTCGCTTTCCAAAGGGTGGGGGGATATGCCATACATGCGAAACAGGCCATCAAACACAGCCGAGCACGGATGCAGATTGATTGGGATTGGGGTTGAGATGACTGTGGAAATAATGTGTTTTTGCATGGCGAAGATGAACAAGGGTCCTTTTCCCATGTGGGGTCTGACTTAAACGCATCACACGTGTATGCATTGATTGGTACCACTACCTATCAAGATATAAATGGTGGTTTTAACAACATATTAAATCATTATTTTATGATTTCCGTTGGAAAAAACGGATTGTATTTCAATTTCTCTACTTAAAAAAATTAACTTAAATAATTAGTTGATACTTAAAACTATAATAAAAATATCATTTTAATGTTCTAAAATTTTTTCTTAATAATTATTTTAAAAAATTTAAAAACTCTTAAAACTAAATGTAAATTATTAAAAATATTAACAATTATGTAAAAATATTTTTAAAACTAGAAATTTATAAATATTCTAAATATATGTAAAAAATCTAATAAATTTACCAAAAATCATAAAAAATTTCATCAAGTTGTGATTGATTCGAAACCCAAAAAGTTTTTACAAGACTTTCTTCCCCATTTTAGAAAATACTAAGAAGTAAAAAGGATTTTTCATGATTGATTGACTTGATTGAAGCAAAAATAAAAAATAAAGTTTGATTATTCAATTTCAAATTTCTTATACTTTTGATAATGTTCAATTTCATTTTTTTCTTTCATGCTTATGCATATAAATTTATTTAATATTTTTTTTTTACTTTAGTGAATACTCATTTTTAAATCTTTTATGTTTTTTTATCTTCTGATGATGTGTAATCACCATTATAAAATTCCGATTACTCATTTTCACACTCTTTTAACTATTACAAAACTTTTATATTTGAAAATCTTGTGATTTAATAGCTTAAAAAGCTTTAATCTTTTTAAGTTATTGGGTCTAACAATTTATGGAATTTGAATTTTTAATATAAATTTTTGGGTTCCGAGCAAGGATTTCATGAGTTTTGAAATTTTAAAAAATAATATTTTAAATTTATGGAGAGAAATAAGAGATGAAAAGTGAAGAATTAATTTAAAATAAAACTCCAAAGTTATCAACACGTCTCCACATGTCGATAAATAGCAAAAAGGAGCTCCTTCTCTTCATCTTCTTCTTTGTCTCCAAAAAAAAATGCAAAATTAAAAGATTTTATTTATTGTAAATGTGTTGTTTCTTTGGTTTGATTGTATTTCAACAATAATAAAACTATGATTTTATTGAAATGGATGCTTTTAAAATTGCACTAAAGAACGTCTTTAACAAGTAAGGTTTATAACCTCCCTAATCCGACCTAAGTGTTACGGTTGGATTTTGAAGGTCATATTAACCACCGAAATAACCTAATAAAATTATTGGAGTTTTTAAAACAATCTTTTTAAAACATTTATTTACTTTTCAAAAAAAAAAAAATAGTGCGTTATCTCTTTTTCACTAAAAGATACAAATTTTCAAAAACTGAGTATTTAAATGTTTACCTCATAAAAGTTGTTTACCAAATTATTTACTACTCAAATCTCATTTATAACTTTGCAGCGGAAAAGTGATTATTGTTAAGGTTTTGATTTAAAAAAATACATGCCAAAATTAACTCAATTTTTAAGTCTCATGTCACAATTTAAATAAAAAATACAGTTTTCAAACAACAAAAATAATAGTATTATGTCTAAAATATTCTTAACGAAAATAATTTTCCCAACAATGGTTCAAAGCATAAAGATAAGTTCGTTATAACAGTACATGAAACGATCACCAACAATTTTCTCAACAATACATATTTTCCAATGATAGAAACATTAGAAATAATTTTTTTAATAGAAATCCTTACATTTACATGCATTCAAACCTAGCTAACACATTTGATGTTTAAAAATAGTTAAAAAAATAATTTTACATTTATATGAGTTTAAATAAGTATCAATTCATTTTAAAATAAAAAAAAACATTATTTTCAATATTTTGATTTTTTTCAAAGCAATTTTAGTGAAACTAAATTTTTATCGTCTTCTAATTTTAACTTATTTTTATTTTCATTTTTCAAAAATAATTTTTAAAATATTGAATCAATGTTTTATATTTTCCAAAAAAAAAACAAACAAAAATAACTTCTATTTAATGAAATGAAACATAACCTAAATTTTTCACTGATTTAATGATAAATTTGTATTTGACCACCAACGTTTATATGTTTTGTTAAAATGATTCTAATTGTATTTTGAGCATTTTTTGCCATCAATCTTGATTCTCTTTTTCGATATGCTTTTTTTAACCGATTTAATGAATAAATTCAAAGTTTTAATCTTTATTTTTTTCAAAATTTATCAATATTAGACATTAAATGTAATTTCTTTCTTTTTTTAAAATAATTTTTAAAATATTGAATAAATGTTTTATATTTTCAAAAAAAAATGTAAAACAAAAATAACTTCTATTTAATGAAATGAAACATAACGTAGATTTCCCACTAAAAATGTAAGAAATAATTATCATATCATGCATCTTTCATGACACATGGCTGCATACCCACATGTGGTGGTACCTTAGCCATAAATATTTACTATAAATTAACGTCCACCCTTCACCCTTGACAACCCATCTTCCTTATCTCTACTCTCTATCTTACTATTTCTCTTACTAGCAGCTGCTACATAATATATCTCTTCTCTTTGTCTGACTTTATAACGTGAGGATGAGATCATCAAAGCGTTGTTCTCGATTTAGAAGAAAGGTTTTGGTTAAAAGAGGAAGGAAGATCCGAAGAAATGGCACGACTGCTGAGCCTGTAAGAACATCCATAGAAAGGAAGCTTCGGCAGCTGCAAACGATGCTTCAGCCATGTTGTCCTGGGATTAGCATGGAAACCTTGTTTCAGAGGACGGCTGACTATATCTTTCTTCTTGAAGCCAAACTGAGTTTGCTTCAGAATTTATCTACTTTTTATGGAGTCTAGTTGTAGCTGTCAATTATATTGGGTCTTTCACAATGTGTAAGGGGCCGTTGGCTTTCTTAATTTGATAATCTTGCAGATTGGAATGAAAGAAATGATTTTATTAATGCTTGCACTTCTGCTCTTTATAGAAAACTAACGCTTTCAATGCAGAAGGGTTTTTGCTTTGGGGATATGAGATATTTGTGTAGATTCGTATCATAATGAAAGGTATAAGAAGATAGCTTAATTGAACCAGGCAGTGCAATATCTAATCATATTTTAAAGAGAAAGAATTGTATGAAGCTGTGATTTTATGTTTTTCTTATCTCAGGAAGGGTTAGCATGTTAGTGGGGTTTGGGAAATTTTTGATGAATGTTTAACAATAATTGAGTAAAAGTACCTCAGACCTTGTTGGATCAAATCAGAGGTTATTAATACCAGTTTTCAGTTTAAAACATTAACAAAGAGGAGAGCTTCAATGGAGGAGTTCTTTCAATTTCATTCAAGCTCAACTAGTCCAGACTTCTCGCCTGAATCATTGTTTCGATCACCGTCGGTGGAGACATTGTCAGGTCGCTGGGATGAACTCAACTTCAATGACTTCGAAGCAAAGGTTTGGGTGGATATGGTGGAGGCCTTGGATCAGTCCAAGAACTCCATTAATGGCGTAAAGGAAGAAGATGTTATATCGGATAAAACCAAACTGGAAGAGTTTCCCAAGGAAGAGAAAGCTTAACGAGGTGTAAGGAAGCGACTATGGGGAAAATACATCGCTGGGATTAGAGATTCAACGAGAAATTGGGTCTGGGTTTGGCTTCGAACATTCGACAGTGCCGAAGCGGCCGCTTTAGCTTACGACCAAGCTGCGTTTTCGACTAAAGGATTATCGGCGATGCTCAATTTCCCGGTGGAAATCGTTAGGGAATCGCTTCGGTGCATTAAATTCCGATGCGACGAAGGGTGCTCACCGGTGTTGGCACTGCCCAGGAGACACTGCTTAAGGAAAAGACCGAAGAAAAATAAGACAATTTTTTAATCTAATCAAATTTGTTTTACTTACCCCGACCAAAACGGCGCAGTCTTTAGATTTGGGTTTAAAAATAATTTTTTATTTTAATTATAAAATGACATATAAATTACGTGAAAAAGATTAATGGTTAAAAAATACATGTCACTAAGTTAATTGTCATGTCAGCCAACTATTAGTATTTTAATGATTTTGAGCTTAAAAGATAAAGTGATAAGTGAGTGATATTTTGGTACTTTTTAAAATCGAGTAATTTAACAAAATAAATTATAATTAAATTACCATTTATGTAGTTTACTCTTTATTTAATTCTAATATATACTTTTATATTTTATATACAAATTTAACTATACATTTTGAATATTTTTAAATTATTTATTTTAATATAATTATTTTTAAAAAAAATATGTTTTTACTTTATTAAAATTCATTATCCTAATTTCTTTAAAGAAATTATTTATCCAATCGCACAAATACTAGCATTTTCAAATGATTCATTTTAAAATGTTAGCCTTATGAAAGTTTTTAGATTGTTGAATTTTTTATCCAAACATATGGATGAAGAATTTTACAAATTTAGAAATAGCTATCAAATAAGAATAATTATATTAAAAATGAATAATATTAAAAACAAGAAATAATTATCATTATTATTTGTAAACAAATTACAAACAGTTTAGTTAAAATAAAATTTTAAAAGTATATATAATAATTAAATAAAAATAATTTTTGAAGTTTAAGTTATTTATTTTATAGTGGGATCATGTGTATTAAATCAAATAAAATTATAAATAATTTTGAAAAACAACTTATTTAAGTGGAATTTTAAAAAAGGAAATTGAGATGTTAAAATCCCCTCTTGAAATTACTCACAAAATTTGAAATTCTCCAATGTATTTACGTAAATAAGTAAATTCATTTATGGAATTTTAAAAACATTGATAAAATTGACCTGATGTCAAATGTAGTAGTAATTTTGGTCTGTTTCCGCATTTAAGAAGCTTATTTTCTAGCCATTTTAGTATTTAGTAGTAAAAGTTAATAAAATAAGTGTTTTTAGACATTTAATTTGTGAGTGTTTGAGATCTATTAGGCTGACACAGGTCTTAGGTAGTTTTAATGTATTGATTTGAGTGTGTAGGATGATGAATTATAACTTCTAAAATTAAAAAATTATTTGAATTTGTCAGAGCCCGCCTAACTCGATTCGAGCTCGAATTTGAAAAATCCGAGTTTGAAAGGACCTAAGTCTAAAAAAATCTGAGCATGTAAAAAATCTGTGTTTGAAAATCTGATACCGAAGTAAGCCCAATTCGAGCTCATCCATTTTCTAGCTCTAAGTTTATCTTGGGTTGAACTTGAGCAAGGATTTTTTGTTCTTGAGCTAACCCCAATCTATCCGAATTTAAAATTAAATTATTTTAAAAATATTTTTATTTTTATTTTTATTTTTATTATTAAAAAACATAAATATTAATATAAAATTATATATTTTTATTTTTTTTACATAAGATTCTATAAATATCTTATCATATTTATATTAAAATTATACATTTTCATATTATTTTAATATTATAAGTATTAATATAAAATTATATCTTTTTATAATTTTTTTATTTTTATGTATAAATATTTTTATTATTTAAATACAATTATATATTTTATTATTTTTGAAAAGTACTAATATTGTTATATTTTCTTTATATGTAATACTTTTATTTTATTGTTTTATTATTAGTAAAAAAAATTAAATAATATAATATTTTTATTTTAACATTTTATTAAATAATATTGTTGTATCAACAAATATTTTAATATAAATATTTTTTAAATATATATTAATAATTTTGAAATTATAAAAAAGAAAAAATAAAGATGTTAAGGGTAAGACTATACATTAACAAATAATATTTATGTTTTAACTCATAGCAAACACATAATAAAAAGAGTAATATATATCACAATTTTCAATTACCAAACACCTTGACGTAGTAACATATATATTTTATCCATCCTTTTGAAACTCGAGTGTTTTTTAATACAAGACTCCTCTTTTGCATACTAAATGAGGTGTTATTGTCCTCAGGCCTCTGACTTTGGGGTTATTTGAGAGTGCAGCCGTCCAGAGTCCAAGGTTAAAAGGAGTCAAAACACAGATATTTTTCAGATTTTAATATGAGAAAAAAATTTCAAGCTAAAATAAGTTAATCAAATGCTTAGGGCTTTTAATCTTTTACCATAAATGCTTCTATCTCTTGGGCTCTAATTTTTTTTAAAAGGACCCAATCTATTATTTCACCTAAGACTCAAAATTATCAAGAACGGTCTGATTATCCTGAAATTGATAATTTTGTGGTGGTTGTGGGTAGGGACATGAAGCAATGGAGTCTCCAATTGTTTTGTTGATGGTTGGTTATGGGCTTACCCAAATGGATCTGTTGTTTGCAGGGTGTGTGATTGAGACTCAATTATGTGTGGAGTAAGAAAATGAGCGCAACGGAGGATTAGTAGTTCGGTGTTCTAATGCAAGATAAATGGTTTGATCACTGTTGAGAGTGAGATCCCCCCACAATCATGGCGTTGCTAACCATTTCAACAATGCATCGACAGTATGGCTGATGAATGAAATTGAATTTTGATCGGATCCATGAAATTTAGATTTTTTTAATAACGCATCTATTAATAATGTTATTTTTTAAATGAAAACGTACAAGTTTTTAATATTATTAATGTTTTTCATAATTTTTACACTTTTTTTTAAATTTTAATAAATTATATAATGTTGTGAATCACAAACAATAAATTTAAGTAAATGTTTGATGCGTTCACGGATCAAGAAATCATCAGACGAATTGCTTGAGAATAACAGAACTCAAAAACGAAGGAAAAATCGAAGAAGAAAGAAAGTCCAGCAACTTTGATTGATAAGGAAAATTCACCACAAACATAAATAACTAAGTTGATTTGTCACCCTGTAAGAAAAAAAAGGGGATAAAGTGATAAAAGTCGAGATTACTCGCCACTAAACAAACAAACTTACTTAAATAAGAGTGGATAAGAATAGCAGTAAACTAATTCTGAAATTTACAACATTCAACATGTTGTTTCATTACTATGAGAGGGTATTTATATGGACTTGGGACATCTCCCAAGCATAGGTAACCTAAAGGCTAAGTACATGCATTAATAATTACATTAATGACTAAACAATCCTACATACATACATGCATGATTACAAAATTCATACTTAATTAGCTGAACACATGCATTTAATGCACTTTCATTCTTTCATGCACTTATTTCCTAATCCATGCATTCTAATTTATTTAATGAAGGCATATAATTAATCAAATCAAAAGCAATGCTTTTGCAAACTAGAAACGAAATCAACTTGGACTTGTCTTCAATGGGCTTGGATTCATCTCCTTTAGACTTCTCTAATCGGGCTGAAAATTCTTGTAAGTATACTGTAATTTCAACTTGCATTTGTTCGGCATTAGCACTAGTTATTAGCCCAAAATTATCTACTTGAACTTGGGTTGCTTTGTCTACACCATGATTTTCATCAACGTCTAAATCTGGACGATCATTTGTCTAAATTTGTTCTATATTTTTATTTTTGTATTTTTTATTAATTTTTTCACACCTAAGCGAGGAAGGCCATACAAGGATGCCGCATTAGGGGTTAGGGCATCGCGACCCTGTTAGGCTCAACAAAATCATCCACATAGTGGATGATTGAGCCCACATTCATTTAAAAAAGGTAAGACATTAAATATCAACTTTAGCTAATGAGTTTCTAATAATCAATTTTCAATTAGAATGAACAATGCAAGAAAATTCTTTAAATTAAAGAATTTTTGGGTTCTTTAATGAATGCTCATATGAATTCTCAATTAATTTCTGTATCATATGTGATCCAAGATGATCTAATTGGTCACATCAAGTAATAAATTACATTTGTATCAGTCAATTTTTGATTTACTTTAACGTGCTTTTCAATTGTACTAATAATGTCAATATAAATCGTGACAATTGATATTTTTATAATTTTCATTTCTTTTACTTTATATCTTTATATAAGCTGTATTATGACATTTACTTCTGGAAATGTCTAAATCAATGCGAAGTCCATAATGTCATTAACTCAATAAAGAAATATAATTTGCAAACAATTATATGCAATATTCGCTTTAAGAAATATGTCAAAAATCTTCAAATGTCCAAATTGACTTTAATTATCAAAAGTGATTATAAAATTTACTATATTTATTACATGTATTCACTTGAAGGAATGTGCAAAAGAATAATTCGAATAATAATGTAAGCATATCTCATATTCCTTACCAATAATATTATAACGATATCATCCTCTCCAAGGAACGATTAATCAATATAAACCATTGATCATTCTATTCTAAGAATGAAAATTTAGTAACATTTTAAATTATCCATCTTCCGCTTACATATTTGCTAATAATGACAATAGGTTCCATTTTCATAATCGTTATGTATTGGTACATTCACCTCACGAAATGAAGAAGATTTAGTAGAATGAGTAACTCGTTATTTAGCCATAAAAGATAGCCAGGTCATGTATAGAGTTTAATGTAAATCAAATATAATTGACATCTAAAATGCCATACGTGATATAATGCTAGTATAGCAAAAATTTCATAAATCCATCGAATTTACTTGAAAATCATACATCTCATGTTTAATAAAACTTTTCCACTTACAATTTCTCATATCATCTCACTAAACGATTGCTAAATGAATAATATAAAATGCGTAAAATACATTTAATGGCTCTGCAATAGTGAATGTTATCAACCAACTATTAAAATTAATTGTAATTAAACTTGAAATTCTATAATAGAATTAGCTTAAAAATTAATTAAGACATTCCTCAAAATTTGTCCTTAAATGGACTTAAAACAAATGTGTTTGATATGAAATAATATTAATTTTATTAATATATGTAATAATTTTAACTATTGTTGATGGAGAGAATTTTGTAAAAAGTATTAAAGTCTAAGAACATATGATATCTAGCACTTAGAAAATTATTTATATATATTTAAATTGAAACCATCAAATAAACACATAAAAAAAACTAGTTTAATGATGATTAAAAACTGATGCATAGTCACATATTATGATGAACCTTAAGCCTTGATTAATAAAGGTTGTCGAAACCTTTTATTTTTGGAAAAAAAATCAAGTCTCGAACGATATTTTAAAATCGAAAATTATAAAAAAGGGAGTCGCCACCAATTTTTCATTTGGTGTGATTGGATCACCACAAAACGTTAAAAATCCGTTTTGAAAAATATGTAAGTCTTCGAAATCTAGAAAACAGGCTCGGGAGTCGGTTACGCATGAGGAAGGATTAGCACCCTCATACGCCCAAAATTGGTACCACATTGATTACTTTCGGGTCTTAATTTGTTAAAACATTTAAAAACTTGAGCAAAACTTAAAATACGATCTTTGTTTTAGAAAACTTTGTATGATTTCAAAAGAAAATATTTTTTGAGGAAAATCATCCGCGTATTTCGAATTTCTAAGAGAACTGGAAATCGTGTCCAACACGTTAGGGCACTACGTTCTCGGATTTTCGAAACTGAAGGATGTTTTGAAAGACTTTAAAGAGGATATTCGATCGCGTGAATTATGCGAAAATCACACCCAGCACGTTAGGGTATGATTTTTCGAGGTCTTCACATGAAAGGACATTGCCTCGTTTTTTTTTAAATCATTTGTATATATAAATATATATTTTGAGAACTTGAAAATTTTGTCCTCGGACACATGGCTTAAAAGATTCGAAAAAAAGGATGCCTGAGAGGCAAAACGGTAATTTTGGACGCTTTGGGGGCAAAATAATAATTTTTATGAAGTTTAGGGGTAAAAATGTAATTTTTGGAAAATTCAGGGTAAAAATGGAATTTTGGAAAATTTAGGGGAAAATGTAATTTTTGGAAATTTTGGGGTCAAAATGAAATTTTGGGGTCAAAATTCGGGGTAAAATGTAATTTTTATAAACTTTAGGGTTAAAAATGGAATTTTGGAAAAATTTATGGTAAAAATGTAATTTTTGGAAAGTTTAGGGTCAAAATATGATTTTTAGACAGTTCAAGGACCTTCTGTGCAATAAAACCAAAAAATGGTGACACGTGGTAGCTTCTCAAGCATTCTGAAGTCAAAGGACTAATTTGAAAATCATTTAAAATTTTTGGGTCAATTTTCTAATTAAATAGAATTTGATTCAAGGATGAAATTAAAACCAAAATAGACAGGGAGGGGCCTGTTGCATAAATAAACCAATATATTGACACGTGGTAGCTTTTGGGGCTTCAAAAGAGTTTAAGGACCAAATTGAAAAGGAGTGAAAATTGTTGGGCAAATTTATAATTAATTAAAACTATAAAAATGACCTAATTGAAAATAAAAAATCGAAAGGACCAAATGCATAAATAGACTAATTTTTGAAAACACGCGGATCCTGAGATGGGTCGGGTCGGATCAAGCCATGGGTTATGAGCCAAACGGCGCCGTTTTCATTCTGAAAGCCCACACCAAAACGTTGTCATTTTGGTTAGGGTATTTAAACCCAAATTTCATCTCAAAACCTATTTCCCTTTTTATTTTAAAAACAAAAAATTTCAAGCTCTAATTTTTCTCTCATGGCCTCTTGCAGCAAACCTAGAATTTGGTCGCTCTCTGCCATGGTCCACCGTCATTGGTGCACGCTCCACCGCATCTCCGTCCGTGCGCCGTCCGCCGTACACGATTCTCGCAGGTAAGCCGATCGTCCAAGATAAAGACAAACTCCCATTTTTGTTGTTTTTCCTTTTTAAAAGTCAAAATTTACCCATATCTGGACTTGAACCCAGATCTAAAAATTTCAATCCTTTTTCCTTTTGTATTTTGTTTGAATCTGTCTAATGCCAGTTTAGAAATATTGGGAATGAGCCTTTTTCATTTTTTTTTGCTATTATTTTCCTCTTTTTAGTCAAAACTCGATTTGTTAACCAATCTTCATTCCGTTTGGGTCTGTCGTGTACGAGGATGCGACGACCACAGCGTTCGAGATGGCAACGACGCCAACAGCCTAGGGACCCCTTCCAATGACGGTCAACCAAGTCAAGGTACGACGTTTTGGTTTCTTCTTTTTTTTGATATTATTAAATTATTATTATTATTATTATTATTAAAATTATTTAATATATTTAATATATATTTAATGCGTGTTTAAGGAAAAAGATAAATGAAATTAATATAATCAATAATAATTTAATATATATATATATATATATGTTTAAAACATTTAAAATAATTAAAAACAATAAATGACAGTAGTGATATGTTTAATAGGTATATT
Organism: Kokia cookei; assembly: GCA_039519145.1. Classification (NCBI taxonomy): domain Eukaryota; kingdom Viridiplantae; phylum Streptophyta; class Magnoliopsida; order Malvales; family Malvaceae; genus Kokia; species Kokia cookei. Next base: position 57,596,515 of record CM076903.1, read on the forward strand.
AATGTATAATATTTATAATGAAAACGTTTTGAAGTTTGAATAATAAACAAAAAAAAAACAAATAATCAATGCATATATTTAATGTACCTTGCAAGTGTTCAATGCTTTGTGTTCTGGTAACGTTTGGTGTCTCTGCTTGCTATTAACTGCTCCTGCTTTGATTTGCCAATGTTTTGAAAGTCTGTTTGCTGGTATTAATTTGTAATGTTCATAAGAAATAAAAAATTAGTAACCCCTTACAATTGATTTTAATTCTGGCTTTATAACCATATTTTCAATCATTTTATTTTGTTTTCTTCTAACTAAATGCTTGTCTTCTCTTCTTTTTGCAGGTCGGCTTGCAGCGGTGGCTGTGGTAGTGATGGTGCAAAGGTAAGTTGCTGGTGTTGACGTGGCACGCTGTGAGTGGCTGAGGGTGGACGGCAGCAGCAATGCAAGTGGAGGTAGTCACTTTTTAGGGTTTGACTTTAGGTATTGGGTCATGTTTTGGGTTTAGAGTTTTGGATCAATTGAAATCGGGTCAAGAGTTGTAATTTTGGGCCCCCAACTTGGGTTGTATTTTGGGATTTGTTTGGATTTAGTAAAATAGACATTTTGTAATTGGATTTTTTATTTTAAATTTAATATTAAGCTTAAGACAATATTTCAAATTTTAAATTTAAAATAAATTTAAACTTAATAAATTTAAAAAATAACTCTAAACTTAGAATAAATTTAAAATAAGGATTTGGGTTCAATTTGAATAAAGCATTGGGCCCAGATAAATTGAGCTTCAACAAAGATGATCGATAATATTATGAAAATCTATCAATCTCTAAGATTAAAATTAATCTGTCAATATTTAGACATAATCATCATGCAATTATCAAATAACATATATTAAGAAAAAAAACATTTTTTTTATGAAGAAAAATATAGACATTTGATGTGATAAGTAAATTTACCCAATTTCTTATCTTTTGGGAAAGTTTCAATAGCAGCTGCAAGTAGTCCATAAAATTTGACACAAAATTGAATTTGATGAATATTTAATTGAGATTAAATCTTTCACGTCCATAAAATATAGAAATTAAACAAATTAAACAAAATTATCATAATTATTCAAGAATTAAAACAATAACAATAGTATGCATATGAAACATTAAATAAAAACTCCCTTCAAAAATTTCCATCTTACATCTAAAGTTTCAAATAAAAAAATCATGGAGGATAAGCCTAATCTTATACGTTTAAAATTTTTTTATTTTTGAGTAAGATTGTGTCGATAACGTATTATAAAACTGAAAGAAAAATACAAAGATTAAAAGAGAAAGAAAGATAAAAAAAATGAAATGATGATTCAACTTTCACTTAGGATACAATAAGCTTGTACATGCTTTCTATTTATAGGACTTCAAGTTCCATAAGTTGCAAAACATTAAGGACCAACATTAATGTACCCTATAAATGATTTAGGGATTATAAGATAATGAATTTAGGGGTTATGGATTTTTATTTTTAGAGATTACAATAGGATAAATTTGAGGGGTTACAGACATCCATTTATCAATGGATTTACAACATATTACTATATGGAGGGTTAAAAGGGTCGGCAAATTTTTGTGAGCAAAAGTTAACATTTTATCTCACTTATGGCCAATCAATCAAAATTTTTTTACTCGCCTAGCTGTTGGTTAACCACCGTTCAAAGAATTGCAAGTAGGGATGAGTATCCGATCAAGTCGAGTTAACGAACCCTATTATTTATACTAAATGTTACATTTATATGGACCAATTACTTAACTAGTAGACGAAATACAAGATTATTTAGCAACATAAACAAATATAACGATTTTGTTTTTAACTTAATGGGTAAACATTTATCAAAATGATGTAGTTTTGCTCTTTTTTTATTCAGATTTTCGGATAACTCAAATTGTGTCATTTATATTCGAGTTAAACCGAAAAACTTGATTTTTTATTCGAGTTGATCCGAATAACTCGATTAACTCAAATAATTCGAACTATTTAATTTAATATTTAAATTTTTTATCAAGTTTTTTAAATCAAATCGAATTTTTCTCGTCCAACAAAGTCAATAATGGGGATTTTCTTTATCTTTTAGTGACACTGACAAATGCCAATAATTTTTCTTATTGGGTAGTGATAGGTGCAAGCCGCCAGCGTCACCAGCTGATTCCGTCGGCTAGATACATGAACATTTGAAATATAAGCATTCAATAGCTCATAAAGTATTAGCGTGACACATGAGTGTAATGAGAGCGCCTTTCACTATTTTTCTTCAACGAAATGGTGTAAAGGTGACCTCCCCCTTGACATTTTTCGTTTTTTTATAAAAGAAAAGCTACCCAATTTTAATTTAAAAAGTTCATCTTTAGCAAGATCATCAGAATTGTATGTAAACATGCAAGCTTTGTCTACTCAAAGAAATAATTAGGTTCAATAATGATGCTTTGTCTGGTACTTTTTCTTTATCAATGTTAACTTCAATTATTCACCATACATGTCCACTTCCTTTTTCTCAATGTTGGCCCGACTGCATGCTTGGCTATAATGTCTCACAATTCATCACATCTTCTCCCTTTTCTAAACCTGCTCAATGATGCTTGAATACGTGGTCTTCATCTAAAGATGAGAAAGGAAAGAGGGCCTCTTTGATTCCTTCTTTTATGATTTTTCTTCCACTCCATCCATTGCCTCTACGGTGCTTAGCATGTGGAGTTTTCTCATTGAATCTCTTGAGGACTCCCCACCCAATCACAATCGGATTATCTCTAAAATCTCCCATAATTCCTAGTAGGTCCCCCCTGTATTTGCAGCTCTTCAATGTTTATATACTTGTGAACATTTAGTTAACCTTTCCAACTGTAACATCCTTCTGTCTAATATTTCTTTTTCAGTAGCTTTTCCGTCAGCAAGAGACGATAGAAACAAGCTGTACCGCCTAACCCTCCTGCCTCCTTTTGTTTCGGTCTTGAAAGTATGTTGCGTTGGCTCTTTATTTTTGTTCTAGTATTCGTATAGTGCATTTATGTTTGGCACATGGATACGGAGATATAACCTCCAAAGATCTTTCAAGTACACGAAAAAACTTTAAAAAAAAAAAAAAAATCCAATCAATATATTCAACAGTCACACTCTAGTCCTTATAACTCAAGTCTTAACATGTATATCATGTGCGTGGTCGATTTCATGTTTGTTGATATATTGAAATTGGTCAAGCCCACCAATTGTTAGGATACAAGGATGGATATGAACTATGTTTAGTGAAGCCACATCTTACCCTCAAGGTGATACTGTTTTAGCCTATAAATGCTTAACATTAAGGTAGTTGTATCGGAATCAAGGTAACTTTTTTATTATTCTCTCAAGTCCATTTCCGAGATATTTCCTTCATCACCTCCTACTAGCATGGATTTCAATTCCACACCATCGCCTTCGGAGGCATGTCCAGAGACGATGGACTTTCTTTCGCGTGCATGGTGCGACTTTGCAGTTCAAGCTCTACAACCTGAGTTACATGATCAATCGATTGTCATCTTAGACAATCCAACCAAGAAATTTGAAAGTGATTCCCCAGTTTCATTCACGGTGAGTAGCAGTGGCAGACTATACCATATATAAGATGTTCTATTTGCATATACTGTATTCATATTCTGCAGTGCAAATGAAATTGAATTCAAGCTCTTGTAAGTGGCAGAAGATGGAGAAAAGCATAAAGATTGATGCTACTGATTTCAAGTCTTCTTTGCCACCATGGAAATCCAATGATGTGAAGGTAACATCTAGCATATTACTCCATGAATGCTATCTACGTACTGGTGTTAACTGTTGAAGTCGCTACTTGTTTTATTTTTTATTTTTCTTTATCGGAAATCAACTTGTTAATTTTTTCCATTTTATGTTCAGTCATGGATATGGATGCAACAAGCTATGCATCCAGAACTGAATTACAACAGCCGTCTTCGAAAGAAATGGGTAGGTGCCGATACCATGTTGTTCACCTAGTATCTTAGACCATATAAAGTTTGTTTGAATTAGGAAAGAAAAAAAGAACACTAATATTCAAAGAAATAAATTTTTACAACCTAATGTCATCTATATGCTAGATGCCGTGGAAGATAGTCCCCTTTAAGGGTATTTCAATCAAGAAATGGTTGAAGGAGATGAAAGCAAAGAGGAAGGAAGAAGAGAGACTACAAAGAGCTGAAGTGCACGCAGCAATATCAGTGGCAGGGCTAGCAGCAGCACTGGCTGCGATTGCCTCTGACAACTCGAAAAGGAATCATTGTAACCCAACCAAGGAGGCTGCTATAGCCTCGGCAGCTGCTCTGGTTGCCACACAATGCGCCAAAGTGGCAGAAGCAATGGGGGCTAAGAAGGAGCAGCTTGGCAGTGTTATAGGTTCAGCCATGAGTGGTACAAGTGCAACTGATATCTTAACACTAACTGCTTCAGCTAATGCATGTAAGTGTAAACGTAGAAGCTCATCAGGGTTTCAGTATGTTAGGCTCCATATTTTGAATAGAGATCACGACTTTCAGTAGTGGTAAAAACCAAATACGATCGAAAACCGTGGCCTACTTACGCTGTTGCAATGCCATTCTGTGCTGATCCTCTAAATCTTATTCTTCTGTAGTAATTTTATTGTAATTATTGTTGTAGCATTAAGAGGAGCTGGTACACTTAAAGCAAGAACAGAATGCAAGAACAGATCCAGTGGCAGTGTCCCCATCCTTCCAATCGAGGACAACAATGATCTTCCTTTCGAGTTTGAAAAGTGCAGGTCAATACTAGCAAAGGGTGCCGAGTTAGGTGTAGAAACACCAGATGGTTAGTAAATTTTGCAGCCTTTGTCTTAAATAAAGATTTACAAGAACTATCGAGCTTCAATATTGAAGTTATCAATTTATGGTCTCATTTGGACTTTGATTCTACTTTTCTTTATCGGGTTACTGTTATTTCTTAACAGGGAAATACATGGTCAGATCAATGTCCATTGTACTTGATGGTGAATCAAAGGTCATACAGTGAAGCAGAAGTCATATTTGATTAACAATAGTTACATGCACGGAATCAAATGCTGCAATATAATTTCATTATAATTAGCTGGCAACTGAAGCCTTAATTTCATTCATGATATTTGCTTTTCAGGTCATTCTTAAACTAAGAAAGCTCAGCCTGTTAAAAAGCAAGAAAGAATGTGAGTCGCACATTGTCATCATTCTCCTCTTTTCTTTCCACGTAGTACTCCGATTATTTTTTTTAATGAAAAAGTGATTTAATGACAAAAAGCACATCCAATTTTATCAAACTCTGGATTCTGTAATTCAGGCATTGTACTGGACCAGCATGCCGAGCTGTATAGAGATCCCGAAGCTGAAGAGACTACTGATACATGTTACCTCATCGTGTTGACGACAAACTTTGGGACGATAAAGCTAGACATGGTAGATGATTACCTATGTTATAAGACATGGGCAACAACCATTCATCACATGCTCATGCTTTCCACATCTTATACCAATTATCAACTTCAATTCCCCAGAAACTGAATGTGTTTTTCATATGCTGCATTACTTGCATCTATTTTGAATATTTGTTATAGTGTTGTATATCCATTTACATTGTAATAACTGTTGTTGGACAAAGTATGTGCAATTGATTGTTAGATTTTGAAACAGTTGATCTCTCCTCGTTTAACAACAAAGAAAAACTAATTTGATATATACTTCTTGAATATAGTTCTATAGTCTTGGTGTTTAATGTTGCAGCGAGACAAGGAAATTGCATTTGATATTCAATAATTTGGCTGTAAATTTTTTTTTGGTAGCAAAATGAGAGCACCGAAAGAAAAGAGTGCCTAACTAATTAGGAGCATTGAAATTATGGGATCCGTGCACATCACAAACAAGCTGATGCAACAACTCCGGTACAGGGGTCATGAATAAATGCAATTCAGGCCGAGTTCCCAAAGCCATCTTTGCCAGAATGTCTGCCGCTTTGTTTGCTTGACGTGGAACATGGAACACACTAACAGTCCATTGTGGCTTACACAAACCATGTATTCCCCTTACCAGAGCAGAAAAGGAGAAACCGTGTTTTTAATCCGCTCGACAGCTTCTTTGTTATCACTCTCTACTATAATCTCAGCAACGCCATGGTCCCAAGCAAGGGTCAAGCCATAAAAAATAGCCAGCATAGATTGGAGAACAGTAGCCACCCCATTACTACAAGAAAAAAACCAATATTCAATCGCCATTAACATTGTTAATATGGAACTTGGATGAGGAAAATATTCGACACACGATCAGAACACGAATGACAATTCGAATAAAAAAATGAAGCAATAGGATAAGACTTTAAAACGTGTATCAAGCAACTATTTACATTTTGCATGGATGAAAATAGATCATTAAACACTGAGCAAAGTATAACAAAAAAAAAATATTCTAAAACATCATCTTTATCGCCCATGAAGCTTTTCATTCCCTCCAGAAAACTAAGGGGAAAACTATGAAGTTGGATCTTATGTAGGCATACGACAAAGTTGATTGAATTTTGTTGAAGAAATTATTTGTGCGATTGGGATTTTGTGATTGGGGAATGAAAAGAGTGATGTCTTGCGTTCCAGTACCAAGTCTCTTCATAAATTTTAACAGTGAACAAAAAAGGGGGCTACAGCAAGGCCATCCACTATCGCCATAACTTTTCATTATTACCGCAAGTGTTCTCTCAACTCTACTGAATAGTGTTGTTCAAGATGGAGAATTAGAAGGGTTCAAAATCAGTTAAAGATGCCATATTATCTCTCGGGTGATTGTCTTCTTTTTGCAAATGCGTCTCTAAAAGACTATGATACTATTGAGAAAATTCTCCGTTTGTTTCATGAAGCAATCGGGCAGTCGGTAAACTTTGAAAAATGCACCATTATATTCTCTCCAAATACGATACAAGTCAGAAAATGCAGGTTCTTGGGCAGATTTATTATGACCGAAATGAAAAAAAGTGATAATTATCTCTTTCTTAATAAGTTCTGGTAGGGTGGAAATGAAAAAGAAAAGAGGAAAATCGACTGAATGTCCTGGAATCGTTTGGCTAAACATAAGAAATTAGGAGGCATGGGTTTTCGGGATTTTCACTATTTTAATGTTGCCCTCCTAGCTAAACAAGCCTGGAGACTCTTTTCAAAACCCAAATGTGCCTTGGGCAAATATCCAAAAGGCTGTCTATTTTCCAGGAAGTACAATGCTCACATCCTCAGTTCCGAAATCATCGTCGTCGGCTCGGAAATGTCTCCATGAACGTATCACTCTTCTTAACAGAGGTTTGAGACGGAATTCTCCAATAGTTCAAATATCTTAATCTGGGAAGATAAGTGGATTCTATCTCTCCCAAACTTCAAACCAAATCTACAGTTCAAACGAGGGGTTGATATTTCTCTGGTTCGTGACCTGATAAACCACCATAACCAATGGAACCACGGTCTTCTCTGTTCTTTAACTGGTGGATTGAGATAAACGAAAATCGTCCAAATTTTGGATCTTTCTCAGCCACAAGTTCGGCAGCTTGGATATGTTGGGAAATATGGAGCAGTCGGAATTTAAGGATGTTTGAAGGGATTAATTCTGATCCCATTAAAATTTGGAATGATGCTTGGAGGAATTTTTCCGAGTTCCTGCATGTTGAGGAGAATGGTCGGTCTCATTCAACCCCTCGAATATCGGCCTCTTCTTGGAACCCACCCCCACATGGTTTCATTAAAATAAACGTGGATGCTGCCTTTGACCAATGTAGCGAAACTGCGAGTCTGGCTGTAGTTGCCTGAGACAGCGATGGTTCTTTCATTACAGGTGCAAATGCCTTAACCTTTGTTGGAACTCCGCTCGTGGCTGAGGCTCTTGTTGTTCGATTAGGATTAATGTTAGAAAATACTCAACAATGGCGTACCTTTATCTTTGAATACGACAACCAAATTGTGATCAACTGTTTAAAAGAAATTGCCAAACTCTGGGAATTTGTTATTGTTCATGATGATATCTGGCTTTTTTTAACAGGATGCTGTAATGTCTTTTTCTCTTGTGCTTCTCGTTTATGTAACAAAGCTGCCGATTGCGTGGCAAAGAATACAAACAGGAGCCTTTGTCCTCTAAACTGGTTATTGCAGCTCCCCCAATAGCTCATTTCTATGATGTAATCTGCTCACTAACAAATAGAAAACATTGATTCAAAAGCTTAATTGATGGTTGATACAAAATGTTCATGGAATATAGTAGTAGTAGCCTACAAAAAATGCTAATGGAATAGACGAGAACTAGGGCTGGCACGGCGGCTCGTCAATGTATATGATCGAAACATCTACCATTTCATTAATACCTCAATGAACCTATTGAGGTAAAACTAAATATAGGGTCGAGTTTGTCGAATCTTCACTAATTTTCTGCAACTACTTTCAATCCCACTTATCTTTTTCCGGACACCATGGCTATCCACATGGTAGGGATGCTTGCTTTCCACAATCGTAAAACATAACTACTAAAATTGAATTTAACATGTTTCAAGTTTCTGGTTGGTATTGAACTTATTAACAGCAGCTATCAGTCACTATAATTACATCCAATCACCATATTCACCTGCGAGAATCTGAATACAAAACAACATTCTAAGTTGCAGGGTTTCAGCTAAAACCAAACAGCACTATACCCATCTTGCAAGGAAATTATAGCTCTTCGGATTGACCCTTCTATATCTTTCTTTGCCTTCAACTTTATGGGGGCACACATTTTATTCCATCTAAGTTATGTCTCACATAAGGAGCAATTTCGACATCATTGTCAAGGTCCTGATCATGGGCATGCAGTGAGCATCCTTCAAGCATTGTAAACTGAAAAGTGAAAAAAAGGCATCCTCCACTCCTCAAAGACGAGCTAATCTATTTGTAGTTTTAGCAAAATACAAGAAAAACAATACAACATTAGAAAGAGTACTTCAATTTCTTTTATTCCAGTAAAGCTCAGGAGGAATAGAGACAAAAAAGGAAGATGGGAGGATCGATCAAGATAAAGATAAAAACAAAAAACCAGAAGAAAAATAAAAACCTTACAAATCTTAACACAAGAATTAGAAAGTCTTGCAAGGTCAAGAAAAAAAATAAAAAGAAAAAACTTAAAAATGAAAATCCAAAAAAGCTCAGCAAGGATAGCACCCTTAAACTCCTGTTGATTTTATACTTGTGATGAACGCCATAATACTGAAGTTCTTCTTTGGACGTTTCAAGGAGGCTCCATGAAAATAACCTCTGGAGGGTTGAGCAGTAGAGAGCAGGAGCAGGAACTGGAGCAGGAGGAGCATGAGAAAGAGTAGACAGAGAAGAAGGAATAAGGAGTTGAGAAAATCATGCAAAATTTATGACGTTAAGCGCAACCCAGCAGTGAAGTGATAAAAAGAAGAGATGGTTGTTGAAGGGACGGAAGGGGTTTATATAGTGAAAAAAGAGAGGAAATAAATGAAAACCAGAAGGTGCTGACATTCCAAAAATAAGTTTGGTTTGCAGCAAAGGGTCAAAAGAAAAGGCTTAGCAGAGCAGACCTTTGGTGTGGACCCAAAAACCATATATATTGAAGAGAGAAATAAGGAGTATCGAAAGTAGAAACTCTGTTTCGCCAGTCTTTTTTTTAATATTTTTCATTCTTTTTGTTTGAAGTAAGAGAGAAGAGTTTGTATTACTGTTTTTTACTTCTCGTCCCAAATGAGAAGTCTAGTCTACCATTATCAACAGTTAAAACGGTGACTGATTTGAGAGAAGGGAAGGGAAGGCAGTGAATGAAGAAACGAAGCACAGGGAGTAGCAGTGCAAGCAACGTGACTTAACCATCACTAATAAGCATCTGTATCTGCCTCTCTCTCTCTCTCCCCTCTGTTTTCACATCTTTTACCTTCTCAGTTACGTTATTTTGGATGAAAGCATGCATGGGAACTCGGATTTTCAAACTCCTCATAAACCTAAAAATAATAAGCTAGGTTTGATTCTTAAATTACTATATTCCTGTTTGGAATTTCACAGTTTTTAATTAAATTATTCCTTTGGCTTAATTATACTTATTCTGAAATTCTAGTAAGATTCCACGAATGTAGGTAAAAGATTTTACATTTCGACAGAACCAAAATTAAACTTTTGGTTCATAACATGTTTCTTAAATAATCAATCTCTCTTTGACAAACTTGAGACTGCCGTACAGGCACTAACTGGGTATCATCTGAAAGTGCTACCGTTTTGTGCCGAAGATTAAAAATAGTTCAAAAATTTTTTTTTACTGATTTTTAAGAGATTTAAACAATTTTTTTAAAATTTTAAAAAAAAAATTTAAAATCTCATTTTATTATTTTACTTAAAACCCAAAAATATTAAATACCAACTTCTTCCGTATTTGCACAAAGCTTAAGTACAATTTAATAACAACATTTGAGTTTAAACCCCACTCAAAATTCGGTTCGGGTCTGGAAATGGTATTTTCAAAATTTAAATTCCACTAGAAAGAAAACTAAATTATTTGATCTTTAAATTATTTAAAGTTTCGTTTTATTTGAAAAAAAAAAAAAGTATTTTTGCTTTTTTTAGATAAAATTTTGTTTTCAAAAATAAAAATATGAATATTTTTTCATAATAAAAACATAAGAAATAATGATTAAATTTATACTATTATTTAAGCTCTTAACTAAGTTTCTGTCATAAGTGAACTAAACACCAAATTAGTGAGGGCAATTATAAAAATAACTCTTCGTGTTTAAAATAAATTATATTGTTAAAGGTTACTTTAATTCTTTTTATTTCAAAAAAAAAAAAAAAATTATGCATACAAGAGATTCAAATCCACACCAATTGCACCGATAAAACTTTATATTTATCAATAAACCAAAACTTTACCTTGATGTTTTTATACATTTTAATTTTATTATACACAATTTATTATCTACATCAATTGTATATTTATATGTATTATTATTTAATCCCCTAACTAAGTTGGTGTTCAATAAGACACCAACTCGATTAAATAACATACAAAAAAATCATTTTTATTTAAAATAAATTATATTAGTTAAAGTTACTTTAATATTTTTATTTAAAAAATAAATAAATAAATAAATATAACCAGATACACAAACCATCATATAGTGACAAGTGACACATCTCGCTTTTCATCTCAACTCTATATTTTTATTTTTTAAAATATGATTAAATAAATAATGTATGTATACATTAATTAAAATGTATTCTCATACTTTTGATTGAATATATATTATTCAATCCAATATTATATTAAAAATTACATACTCATTATGTCACATATTTAGGAATAAGTTTTTATTTAAATCTTATTATGAGAATGATGAATTTTGAAGAGTTGGTGATGTTTAAAATTAATGTTGGCTTGCTAGATTTAAATATTTTTATGTAGGAGTGTCTTGCCTCTGTTATAAGACTGCAAGTTCTATCTGCCCGACTGCATGGTCTTTAGTATTGCTCGTTAATTTTTGTTGTTGTCAGAGTGGGGAGTTTCATGTTCGCTTCTATGGATACAAAGTTTCAAGGTTTATCGTTGGAGGAGAAAGAGGACGTTGAGTTGGTGGTGGGTGAGGAGGAAGTGCTTCACTAAGACATTGACTATAATGTTTTCGGTAGGAAACTTCATCGCTACGGAGACAACTCTGCTCTCACCTTGGATCCGAATTTTTCAAATGTTGTATAACAACTCATAATCGATTCGATTTAAATTACAGTGTTCACATTCGTTGTTAAAGTAAATATGAATAATTAACGATTAAATTATATAATTAATGTGACTAGATCAAACAAATATTCATTCCTTAAACATTCTTAACGTCACAGCCCATGTTTTATTGTTATTTTTTTTTTGTTAAGTTGTCGACAATGAAGCTAGCTGGATTAATGGTTAAGAGCTTAGGACTTAGGCTCAAGTCTGTACACTCTCAATATTTTTATTTAATTTTTTTTTTTTTACCGTCCAAGCTAGTTATCATGCATGGGAAAGATTCTCTTTTTTTTGGCTAGTTATCGATTTCTATATAGACAACTATTTTTTTATTGAAAGTAATAAAATTATTTTTTGTTCTATGTGTAATTCGTATTCCTCGAACTCACATTCGATGCAATTTAAAATACGAGAATAATGAAAAAAATTGTTCGATTGAAAATTAAGTTCAATTGAATTCGTCTTACACATGACATGTACTTTTCGATAAAAATTTATTATTATAAAAATTACAAACTAATTCAATTTTGAAAATTTTAAATTTGTACTATAATTATAAATCGTTTTTTAAATCGGATTTTTTTAACCCTTAAATTTTTATCGATTATTAATAATGGTTGTCCCAACAAAGAAATAGAACAATATAGCCGAGTATCTGAGATGAGCTTGTTGACTCGAATTTTATTGGTGGGTCTCCTTGTTTCTCTGATTATTATTATTTTTGTTGGGTAATATACTGTACGGTGTGTTTTTTCCATCTAAAATGACACGTGCATTAAATAATGGCTTCACCAATTCGGTGATATGAAGATTTATAAAAGGTATAATAACAAAAATAGCCCCTAATGTTTGAGTATTGAGTCACTTTGGCCATTTGGGTCATTTTGACTTCTAATTTTTTTTTGAGCATTTTCATACTTAATCTTTGTTTTTTGGTCAAATTGATCAATTTTTATCGGTGATGCTGACGTGATTGTTAGTTCACTATCGGTCAACATAAATCGTTGATGTGACAATTTAAATATATTTAAATTCTGACGTGACACTATTTTGTATTATATGTCACGTCTACAAATTATTTTAAAATTATTAAAATTGTTTCTTTTCTAAAATCCCTTAATCCATTAAATAAAAATTGGATTTTTGAAATCTAAAAATTTTTCAAAATCAACTTAAAAACCTGGGTGTCATAAATCTTCTTCTTCCTCACTGTTCCATACTTTTGTTCATCTGTAAGACTTTAGAAACACTAATTTTCAAAAAACCCAAATTTTTAAAAATAAAATTTAAGTTTTTGAAATCTGAAAATTTTTAAAAATTAAACTTAAAAACTTGGGTGTTATAAATCTTCTTCTTCCTTATTGTTCCATACTTTTGTTCATCTGTAAAGCTTTAGAAACACTAATTTTTAAATTTTAAAAACCCAAATTTTTAGTGGATTAAGTTTGATTAATCAAATAAAGCAAAAGCTCACTTGATTCAGTTTATCTGCTAATCTCAAAAAAAAAAATCATAATTTAATAATTATTATTTCAAAAAAAATAATTTTAATAATTTTATATTTTAAAAATATAATTTTAATAATTTTAAAATCATTTGCTGATCATATAAGACAAAATAATTTCACGTCAGCATTTAAATACATTTGGATTGTCACATCAACGATTTATGTTGACCGTTAGTCAACTAACGGTCAAGTCAGCATCACTGTTAAAAACTGACCAATTTAACTAAAAAATAAAAGTTATGTATGAAAGTGCTCCAAAAAAAATTAAGGATCAAAGTGACCTAATACCCAAACGTTAAAGATTATTTTTATCATCATGCCTTTATAAAATAATTTTATAAATTATAAAAGGACGCATGAATTAATTATATATATAAATTAAATACACTAAATAAATATTTAGGCTTAACTTGAATTATAATAAATAAATTAATTAAAATATATTAAAAATTTTATCACACGTATGAGTGTGACAATTATAAATTTAGAAATATATGTCTCTTTAAAAATAATATAAATAAATAATGAAATGTATGATTTGAAACTGATTAATAATAACATATGAAATATGTATTTTATTAAAATAAAAAATAGATTAAATTATTTATTATGGTGTTGTCATTAATCTTGAGTTAGTGTCGAGCTAACTTATAACACCAACTCAATCAAATATATTATTAATATTTACAACTTATGGATGTAGTATGCGTAATAAAATTAAAATGTATGAAAACATTAAAATAAAACTTTAGATTAGTGGTAAATTAAATATTTTATTAATGCATTTGATATGAGGTTTAAATCCCAACATATGCTCTCTCTTTTTTTTTTTAAAATTGGTTTTTTAAGTGAGAAGAGTAAAACACCCTTGAATAACATTATTTGTTTTAATCACCAAAGGACATTTTCATAACTTTTTAATCAAGTTGGTGATCAGGTTGAAAGCGACACAAACTTAGTTAAAGGTTTTATTAATAGTGTATTCAAACGGTTAACCGATCGGTTAATTGAATCGAATTAGTATTAATCGAACTTTTTACTTCTTTAACCATTAATTGAACCGAATTTTTTTCAAAAAAATTAACCGAACTGAAATATTTCGGTTAATTCGGTCGGTTAACCGAATTAACTGAAATTTATATATTTATGTTTTTTTGTTAAAACAAGTATAAAAAAATAAATTGATAATGTTCATTTTCCCGAATTAATCGAATTAAAACTGCATATAATTTGTATTATTAATTATTAAGTTTGGTTAATTACCCGATTTCGAACCAAATTAATCGATAACCGAACTTCCAAAAAATCATTATCTGACCTCCGACCGAATTAGATCGGTTTGGTCAATTATTTGGTTTTAACCAAAATTTAAACAACCCTATATACGACTTGTGAAGGTAATGTGCATAAAAAAATCAAAATATTTAAAAATGCTAAAATAAAGCATTGTATAAGTGGTAAATTAAAGGTTTTACTAATGTAATTGACATGGATTCAAATTTCACCGTATATATATTTTTATTGGTTTTTTTTTTTTTAAATTGAAAAGATTAAACTCTCGGATAATATTGTTTATTTTAATTACGAAAAAACATTCTCATAAATTTCTAATCGAATTGGTGACCCGATTGAAGATGACCTGACTCAATTAGAGATTTTATGAATAGTACAGGTGTGTAATTTTAATAATTTAATCATCTAGTAATGTTCTATATTTTATCACTCAAAAATTATAACTTTGCAATGCGAAGTAGGGAAAAGTAAACACAGGCTTTTGTGAACGTGTGGAGAGATTGCAATGAAGACGGAAAAAAGAATGGTAACATGTAGTTGTGGTCTGTCATTTTCTCGCACTTACCTCTCCGATGCAAGTCTTGACGACCCCTCTTTAGTTCCAAACATTTGATTTTAAACCATCTGGCCACCGTTGACCGTGAATTGTAGAAGTTTTTATCCCAGAGTTTTCACCATCATTTCAATTCAAAACCTTGCTATTAATGACCGATGTTCTAGTTTTGGAGCTTTCCCACATGCATTCTCTCTATTCACAAATCCTTGCTTTTGCACATCATGATGAGAGGGTGGCAGTGGTGTCTGCAAACTACTTAATGAATTCATATCGGAATAGTTGGGAAATTAAAGAACCCCGGAATCCAAAATAACTTCGAATTGAATGCTAATGTTTCACCCATGCCATCAACTCAAACGCTAAACTGATCAAAGCTAAAACCTTTGGTGTGGACCCAAAACCC